>JAMPIV010011267.1:0-395000 GCA_024509875.1 Oreohelix idahoensis | reverse complement strand
AAAAAAAAAAAAGGGGAAAAAGGAAAAAGAAAAGGGAGAAAAAAAAAAAAATAAGTTTGAAAAAAAAAAAAAAAGAAAAAAGAGAATAAGAAGAAAAAAGGGGAAAAGAAAAAAAAAGGGGGAGTGGAAAAGGAATAAAAAAAGGAAGAAAGAAGAAGAAAAAAAAGGGGGGAAAAAAAAAAAGGAGGAAAAATAGAGGGAATAAAAAAGAGAAGAAAAAGAAAAAAAAGAAAAAAAAAAAAAAAAAGGAAAAAAAAAAAAAAAAAAAAAAAAAAAGGAAAAAAAAGTTTAAAAAAGAAAAGAAAGGAAAGAAAAGAAGAGGTTTGAAGAAAAAATGGAAAAAAGAAAAGAAAAAGAAAAAGGTAAATGAAAAGGGGAAAAAGAAAGGAGAAGAAAAAAAAAAAAAAGAAAAAGAAAAAGGGGAAGAAGAAGGGAGAAAAGAAAAAAGAAGTTATGAAAAGAAATAAAAGAAGAAAAAAAAAAAAAAAAAAAGTAGAAAGAAGAGAAGAAAGATGAAAAAAGGTAAGGGAAAAGAAGTTAAAAAGGAAGAAGGGGAAAAGAAAGAAAGAAAAAGAGGGTAGGAAAAAAAAATTAATGGAAATGTAAAAAAAGAAAAAAGAAGAAAAAAAAGATGTGTGGAAATTAAAAAAAGATGTTGAAAAAGTAAAAGGTCTATAAGTGTGAGGAATAAAAAAAAAAAAAGAAGAAGAAGAAGGGAAGGTTGGGGGAAAGTTGGAAGGAATTTTGTTAGAAGAAGAAAAAAAAAAAGAAAAGAAAAAAAAAAAAGTTATGAAGTAAAAGGGTTAAAAGATAGAAGAAGGTAGGAAGAAATTTTGAGGAGTAAAAAAAAAAAAGAAAGAATGAAGAAAAAGAAAGATGGAAAGATGGGGAGAAGAAGAGCTGAAGAAAAAAAGAAAAAAATGAAGAAAAAGAAGAAAAAAAAGGGGGGGGAGGTAAGGAAAAAAAAGGGAGAAAAAGAAGAAAAAAGGGTCTGGAGAAAAAAAAAAGAAGAAGAGGAAGAAAAAAGAATAAAAGGAGAAGGAGGTAGGAAAAAAAGGGGGAAAAGGAAGAAAAAGGAGAGGTGGAAGAAAAAAGAAGAAAAAAAAAAAAAGTTTTGAAGAAGAAGAAAAAAAGAGAGTTTGAAAAGAAAAAGAAGAAGAAGAAGAAGAAGAAAAAAAAGAAAGAAGAAAAAAAAGTTAAAAGAAAGAAAGAAAAAAGAAGAAAAAGGAAAAGAAAGAAAAAAGGGGAGGGAAGAAAAGGGAAAAAAAAAAAAGAAAAAAGAAAAAAAAAAAAGAAGAAAAAAAAGAAGAAGAGAAAGAAAGAAGGAAAAGAGAAAAGAAAAAAAAAAAAAAAAAAAAAAGAAAGAAGAAAAGAAAAAAAAAGTAAAATAAAGAAAGAAAAAAGAAAAAAAAGAAGAAAAAGAAAAAAAAAAAGAAGGGAAAAGGAATAAAGAAGAAAAGAAGAAAAGAAAAGAAGAAGAAAAAGAGAAAAAAGAAAGAAAAAAGAATAAGAAGGGGTCTTGAAAAAAAAAGGATACGAAAAAAGGAAGAAAAAAAAATAAGAAAAAAAAAAATTAAAAAAAAAGAAGAAGAAAAAAAAAGGAAAGAAAAGAAGAAAGAAAAAAGAAAAAAGGAAGAATTGAAAAAAGAAGAAGAAAGAAGAAAAAAGAAAAAGAAATAAAAAAAAAAAGAAAAGAAAAAGAAAGGGGGTGTAAGAAGAAGAAGAGAAGGGATTGAAGAAAGAGTAAAAGAAAAAAGAAAAAGAAAAAAAAAAAAAGAAAAAGAAAAGAAGGAAAGAAAAAAAAAAGAATTGAGAATCACTGCATTTACAGCATACGGCAGTGTAGAGATGGGTACTGTGTGTGTGTGTCGAAACAATGCTTCGAAACAGCGCTGAGTCCGACAGATTTGACACATAGCCTGCTTCTTGTTTCGAAGCAGTTTCAGTTCCTGTCTGCCTCACTGTTTTGCAAAGAGGCACACTGTCTCACCTTCCGTAGGCCTATGTAAAATTTGAGTCAACCGTCCGGGACATTAGTATGGAATATCAAACATGTCATATTTTTCAGGGATGTGTTATGATGACTTGATTTTACAAGTGATATTATTTTTGCTGAGAAGTTATAGACACTGGAAATTGTATCAGTGCTGCAGTTGTCAATGTTTTAGGCAAAGTTAAAGTTGAAAGTGTCCGTGTGTTCGTATAAATGTAATGGACACTTTATTAGCTCTGCTGATATCTGTGTACTCGGTGTGGATTTCAATCATTATCTACCAAAACTAGCTTACTATAGTTTGATATCATGTGTTATTATTACTGTTATTATTATTGTTGTTTTTTTTATTATTTTCACTTATACTGCAGCTATCATCATATCTCCGTTTTATTTCATCATAATGAAGACTTGTGTAAAAATATTGAATTGTGGTCACACGAAACGCCATAGATTTTCACACACGCCAGTAGCGCGCAAGAAAAACAGAGATTGTCTCACACAGTTCATGTATACTGTCTATAAGAGACTTCTTTCTCTCCGATACGGGCAAAAGTGCCGCTATGCCGTTGTGTCGAAACAGTGTGTTTAAATCACTGTTTCGAATGTCTCGAAACAGCTGAGTGTGTCGATTTGCCCACCTCTACTGCAGTGTTCTCTGACATTGTCAGCAATGTTTCCAAACACTGCCTTTTTCAGAGATCGGCTAACCAGGATTTGTGTGCATTTACTATAGAACCACTGAGCTTTCTAAGATCTACCTTGATAAAGTCATGTATGTTTTCATATTTCAGAGTATTTAGAATCTGCAATAAGTGCAGCCACCACTTTAAACGCCTCGGAGCTGTCATAGATTTGAAGGGAGGCATCTAAGAAGATTTGGCTACCCAAAGAGCAGCAGCAGGAAGACTTTTTTCAGGCCATAAATCGAGGATTCTTCAGCAAAAGAGAAGTTTGCAAGAAAACGAAGATGGCTGTATGCCGCGCTCCACTTATGTCCCAGTCTTGACATATGGCTGCTAGTCATGGGAAATGACTACAACACACAAAAGTCAGATCTAAACCTCAGAAGTGAGGTATCTGAGAAAGGTAGTTGAAGTAATAAGAGACATGGTCCGCAACCAGATGATATGTCAAAGCCTAAAAACCCAACCCCTGCAGACCCAAGTAGAACAGTCCCAACTGAGATGGTTTGGCCATGTCTGCAGAATGGGAGAAGATCGGCTGCTACGGTAGGTATGGGAAGCTAAGAGCCTGGGATCCAGACCTCCAGGACGACCCAGAGTCCACTGGGAGGACAACATTAGACAATCTCTGAAGGACCGAGGATTAGAATGGAACCAGACCAGGAGGAAGACAGCCGAAAAGATAGTATGGCGCACTCTCTTCTAAACATCTACACCTCGCGGTAGAAGAGGAACGACTAAGTAAGTAAGCAATAAGTGCAGAATTAGTGTAACTTCATCTCTTCCGGATTATCTGCCTCCTGTAAATCCCATTGACAGAGCTGTAGAAAATTCAAACTAAATGCTATTTTACCGAATGTTAACTTGACTTCAAAGAAAATATCGCTTCCTATCTTATGCCATTCACAAATAGAGTGAATGTTTGTCAGCTAGCTTGTAGGTTTTCACTGGGAAAGTTGTGAAAGTACCTTTAAACATGGGGGCACCGCACTTTTAAGTGTCAGAAAGATAGGGCTGTTCCGCAGTTTGCCTAGCTGAAAAAAATATTTTTTCTCCCTCTGCAACATAGAGATGTATCAAATGATTCGGTGAGATTTAACGGTAGATCGAGACGGACTCCGTGTATCTCCTGGGGTTCTCTAAGAAGACAAAGCAAGACCACGTCTACCGCTTCTCCAGGCATGTCCTAATAGGCGACTAATGAAAGGTTAGTCACAGTGCTTGGAACCTCACCATGTAAGACAATTTTGCCACAGAAACCGCTTCTGAAAGAATATGTGCTTTTGCACACCCCAGGGCACAATTAAGAACAAGTGATGAGAAGAAGACGCTGGTGATAGATTGGACACACAATGAGGAAACCTATTGATAGCGTTACAAAGCAGTCCTTGTTTGTTCTGAAATATCCAGGGAGAGGGAGACAGAGGTAAAAAAAAAAACACGTGAGAAAGAGAACTGGAAACAGAAGTGAAACTGATGAGAAAAACATGGAAAGAACTTGAGCTGATGGCACGTGACAGGAGGACTTGGCATGTGTTTGTTGACGGCCTACTCTCCATTTGGGGCTTGAAGGGTTTTGAATGAATGACTGAATGATACTCAGGGCGTGGGTCTGCAGTCGTGGATTTATGTTATTTATAGTAGGAGTAAATATATAATGATCATTCCCGCTTATAATGACAGTACATCGTCCATCATATGCCTAAATGAATTTCTAAACGTGAGTATGATTTATTTCAAAGAAATTGCCTAACTACTTCATTTTGTATTTTTCAGTGAAAAATTAACCAATTGCCAAATAGGATCTCCACAGCTTCCTACTTAGAGCATCATCATGTCTAAATCTGGCCCTGGCTGGCTGCATTACAGATGCATGAGCGAAGAGCAAGTTCAGCAGCGTTACCGCTCTAAATTTTCGAAACAACCTAGATATCGGCGACCGGCTATTTTGGGCCATTATTTTTGGGCTATATTGGGCGATTTTTTATCTTTTTTTGGCAGATTTGGGAAGAAATCAAGGTGGCGTTCTTCAACTAATGAAGGAAAATGACACCTAGACGGAAAAAAACCAAAAAAAAAAAAAACAACAACAACAACAACCTAGATCTAGCTGAATCGACCGAGGAGTGGCAACACTGCAGTTCAGTGATTGTAAATACGGTGGGATGACTTTATTCACTTACCTTCAGCTCGCCAATGAGTGTAGGCCTTCAATAAATGCACACTAAGTATTCTTTAGCCTTTTAATTTATGTCCCGGTTTCTTTTCTGTATGTGTTTTTCTGTATCCTTCTACCTGTTTTGCCGTGCGGATTGCAGAATAAACACTGCCCCATTGTGCTATCAATGCGTGTCCTTTCCAATCGCCAGCGCCCTTTTCTCACCACTTGTTCCACTGCCACATTTCTGGTTCTTGTCATGAGTTCTACATTGATGAACTTGTACCATTTCAATCCTTATATTCAACACAAACACCCATTTTTGAAAGTCCTACTTCTTGGTTGTTGTTTTTGTTGTTCTCCATGTTTCAGAGCCATACAATAAAACTGACTTGACATTTGAGTTCAAGATTCTTATGAACTTTTATTGCAATGGGAAATGTATGATATTGGATGCATAGTAACACTAGACGGCGGAACAAGCAAAGACATCAACAAAAGAATTAATAAAGCGAGAACAGCCGTTGGTAGTTTAAATAACATCTGGAAGTCCTCTCTGTACAGCACAAACACCAATTTAAGATTATATGAGAGCTGTTTACTTTCTGTACTTCTCTATGGTGCGGAATGCTGGAAAGTAACAGAGAAGGAAATGTCGAAATTGTAATATTTCCGCACAATATGCCTTAGGAAAATTGTCCGTATCTTTTGGCTGAATACCATCACTAACCAAGAGCTGCTTGCTCGGAGCAATCAAGAGGACATGTACGCCATCATAGCTGGCAGACGCTAGAGTTGGGTTAGCCACGTCCTCAGAAGAGACCCTGATGCCATCACAAGAACAGCTATGCTATGGACCCCTGAAGGAAAGCGAAAGAGAGCCCGACCAAAAACAAATTGGGGGAAAACTGTGGAGGTCGAGATGCAAAGAATGAACCAAAGCTGGGGCACAGCACGAAGGATGGCTGCCGACCGAACAAAGTGGAAGAGCAAGGGCCATGCAAATCTTCTCTGTATCGTTCCAATTTTAGTATATGTACTGCGAGAACAGTACCGTACCAAATGGATGCAGTTTGTTGCTGCTCTACAAGACGCCACCAGGCGTGATGACCACTGACTGCTTTGACAGTCGGCAGCTAAGGCTAAAAGAATAAGATGTTTCAGCGCCACACAGTAAGACTGACTTGATATTTAAATTGAAGATTTTTTTTTGGTTATAGAGTAAAATAGAGAACCTTCTTTCGCGCATGCGGGCTGAAGTACATTATATGAATTACTGGATCTGAACTTCTTCTGCTTCTTCTTTGATCCTTAGCCGCCGACCGTCAAAGCAGTCAGTGGCCATCACGCCTAGTGGCGTCTTGTAGGGCTACAACAAATTGATTCCACTTTGCTCAATCGGCGGCCATCCTTCGTACAGTGCCCCAACTCTGGTTCATTCTTTGCATCTCAGCCTCCACAGTCCTCCGCCAGGTTGTTTTTGGTCGGCCTCTCTTTCGTTTTCCTTCAGGGGACCAAAACATATCTGTTCTTATAATGGCATCGAGGTCTCTTCTGAGGACATGGCCAACCCAACTCCAGCGTCTGCCAGCTATGATGGTGTGCGTGTCCTCTTGCTTGCTCCGAGTAAGCAGATCTTGGTTGGTGATGGTATTCGGCCAAAAGATTCGGTGAATTTTTCTTAGGCATGTTGTGTGAAAACAGGACAATTTCGACATTTCCTTCTCTGCAACTCTCCAGCATTCCGCACCATAGAGAAGCACAGAAAGCACACAGCTCTGATTTAATCTTAATTTTGTGCTTGTGCTGTATTGACAGGACTTCCAGATGTTGTTTAGGCTAAAAAAGGCTGTTCTTGCCTTATTCATTCTGATGTTGATGTCTTTGCCTGCCCCGCCGTCTGGTGTTATTATGCATCCTAGGTATGTGAAGGTGTCTGTCTGTACCAGTTGCTGATTCCTTACTGATATGGGCTCAGGGTTGCTCACATTGATCGTCATGACCTCTGACTTCTTTAAATTGATGTTCAAGCCTACCTGCTGGCTAAACTTATTAAGTCTATCCGTTTTTTCCTGGATGTGTAGATGTGAATGTGCTAGTAGTGCAATGTCATCTGCATATTCCAGATCTTCCAATGTAAAAAATGTAGTCCATCTTATTCCTCTTGGACTGCCCTCTGTTGTCTGGCGCATCACCCAATCTATGACTGTTAAAAATAGAGTGGTTGATAAGGGGCATCCCTGTCGTACTCCTGTCTTCACCTCAAAGGTTAGGTTGCTCTGCCCAACACTACACGTAAAGTTGGCATAGAGGCTTTTTTATGATTGACACTATGCAGCTTGGAATTCCATAAGCCCTCAGTATTTTCCATAAACTGTCCCTATGTATGCTGTCAAAAGCCTTTTCAAAATCAACGAAATTAATGTACAGCTGTCTTTGCCATTCTGAGCACTGCTCTATAATGTTCCTGAGAGTGAATATATGATCTACACTTCTTTTGTTCTTTCTAAATCCTGCTTGTTCTTTCCTCAGTTTGTGGTCTACTGCTTTTGAAATTCTCTGTATAATTATCCAGCCTAGTATTTTGCTGGGAACTGAGAGAAGAGTGATTCCTCTCCAATTATTGCAGTCTGCAAGATCTCCTTTCTTGGGCAATTTGACAATTATTCCTTAGTTCCACTCAGATGGTGTTGTCCCTGTTTTCCAGACTTGTGCAAATAGTGGTTCTAATAGTTCTGCTGCTAGCTCAGGGTCTGTCTTAAATAGCTCTGCATTTAAGTTATCATGGCCAGGAGCTTTTCCGTTCTTTGACCCTTTGATTGCTGTGATGATTTCTTCTTTTCGTGGAATGTCTGTATTTACATCTAGATCGTTTTCAGCCTCAGGAACATTCAATTGTGTCTCTGATGGTTCCTTGTTCAGAGTTTCTCTGAAGTGCTCTGCCCATCTTGTTTCCTGTCCTTCTGCTGTCGTGATGAGTGTCGCAAAATTGGTTTCAAGTCATTGCAAACGGGTTCAGTTAGATTTATAAACCTGTCAACGATCGATTGACCGCTTTCAAAATGGCGGCGTATCAGCGAAATGTGTATCAGACAGAGGAAATCGCCAACGATAAATAAAAGCAGAAGGGAATCCGTATGAAAAGGATTTTACATTTCAGTACAGGGAAGGATTGTGTATAACTGCATATAAGAAGGAACGGTAGGAAGTTCTCATTTACGGAGATATATGCGTATTTCGGCTGCCCACAGTTACGCTAAAAGCGTGTAACCCACTTCTGTTCTAAATATTAAAATCAACAAATAACAGTTTGGGAATTTACATGGATAGGAAGATAGAGTTTTATCAGCTGTATAAAACTAGATAAGCTGGAACAATATGGATGTTATATATGCCGAGAATGATAAAGGCAAAATTTCAGTCGACGCACAGATCGGCTGAAATCAATGTTCGGGAAGGATTTCTCAGGCCTAGGTTTAGCTGTGACGTCGGTACTCTCCGATACGTCCGCGCTATACGTATTTAAAACGTATCGGTAAAACTGGAGAGATAGACAACGAAAGAGGTTGAGACAGACTGACGGCAGAGATCGCCACTACGCAAAATCCATTTGAAGTGTGAGCGGATCGCCAAAAGTTTCAGTCGATGTCTGAAGTCTGAGGGTAAGCGAAATTATGATAACTACCGTGTATAATATTTGTTATTTCAGGTTCATATAGAATTCACAAAATATGCCTGTATAATAGTCATTGATATAATGTATTGTAGTTTTAATATGATCTAAACAGGTGCATTGTGGATGATTGTTGCTTGTACAAAAATTAATCACAAATAGCCCCACAGCCTAATGAAGATATATTTATCATATTGCTTTATCGCTTACGAAGATAAGGGCAGTCCCATGGCAGAGATTGTCATAGGGAAATGAAGTGTTAGAAACTTCATCATGGAAGATCCCCGTTTACGAGGTTAAGGTGACTAGTCCCCTTCCTCGCTGCCTTTGCCTTCCCTAGTTCGAGCGCACAACTTTGTACCCATTTACAGCTGGTAAACTGGAGTGTTTACAGCCAGTTTCAGTAGAAAGCAACCTGATCACGTGGTCACTCACTTTATTTATTTTATGTATTAATTTTGGGTAGTTGCTAAGATAGCATCAGTATTTGAATTTGTACTTGATATGATTTAGAAGGATCAAGTTATAGATCAGAAAAGGATGTATAGGAGCAGAGTAAACCAGATGATGTTTATTACGGATATATTAATAATAATTCTGTATCATTGAAATGATGTTACTTGCTATGACTGTATAACTTTGACACCTGATGACTGACTAGTCTGACTTATGTGCTAGTCAGTTACACTTAATTGAAATGTTAATATTAATGCTATATCACTGAAATGATGTCCTTACTTACTATGATTGTATAACGGTGACATCTGATGACTGACTGGTCTGACATCTGTGCTAGTCAGCTACAAGTCTAGCCAGATACTAGCCAAGGCTGATATGTTGCAGGTTCCATGAAATAACTCAAACCAGACTGTCCAGTATCAGAAGCCGGTGTCGTTCATCCGAGGCAATCCCACAAAAGTGCAGGACCCCAAAGAGTGAACTTCAACTGGTCATTGGCATCCCTACTGTTGGGCCTACCAAGTCTGATATCAGCAAAGGACAGTTCAGTTTCAGCAGTATCAAGTTGGAAAGATAAGTGTCCTGTTTGACACTGACCACCTATACATGTGAAACAGCCAATAGTTGAAAACAATAAGTAACCATACAGAAACTCAGTCAACTGATGACAGTTATCCTTAAATTCAAAGGACTAATAACAGTGATTTCAGTAACTTTATTATTTAAGATCTTGAAGTCTAAACAGACAATAATAGTAATTGTGTGAATATTTTTATATATGTATGTGTATACTCTTTTCCAACTAGTAGAAATAGAATATTAGTGTAATTATTAAACTATTTTAACTGTACCTGAGGATTTATTCACTTCTTCCATTTGTGGTTTCAGTGAATGTACATTTTACTTATCCCCTAGAATATAAGTAATCATAAGATAGTTACAGGGAGGAGACACCTTAAATCCTGCTACTACTTCTTACCAACTGGGCCAGGGTTTTCACAGTCTGACTATTTTTATGATAACAATACACCAGTGCTTATTTCTAAGACTGGGGTATTACTTGTAAAGTCAGAACTCTTTACTGGCATACTCTTACATACATAAATAATTTTAAATAACCTCCCGCTACAGTGGGGGCTCGTCCGGGATATATCTTTGATATTCCTGAGCCAACTTTCTATTTCTGCTGTGTAGAAAATTTTGTTTTGTAAAATTTTTTGGAAAGAGTAACATAGTAGGAAATAATTATATTTTTAGGAGTACCATTGAGTACAGATAAAGAAAGCTGTTTCATATATGGTGAAGTCAGTTTAATTAACTTTAATTTTAACTAAGTTAATTATATTGTAGTAAATTAGTTTGAGTAAGATCGCTTGCCCTACTAGACTACAGATACATCATGGCTGACTTGGTCAAATTTAGGTCTGCTACACTGCAGGTGGGAAAAGAGCTTGGCATGGATGGTGACGCCCTGATTCGGTATGTCACGACGGAATGTGAAAAGTACACCGAGAGAGAAGCAAAGCAATTAGAAGCAGAGAGAGAAACAAAGAAATTAGAAGCAGAGAGAGAAGCCAAGAAATTAGAATTAGAAGCAGAGAGAGAAGCCAAGAAATTAGAATTAGAAGCGGAGAGAGAAGCCAAGAAATTAGAAGCGGAGAGAGAAGCCAAGAAATTCGAAGCGGAGAGAGAAGCCAAGAAATTAGAAGCTGAGAGAGAAGAAAGGAGGTTACAAGCAGAGAGAGACCATGAGCTGAAAATGAGACAGCTTGATCTTGAACTTCAGGCTGGGACTATCACCCATGGTAATAGCTCACCTCATTCTGCGAATAGCTCTTTTCAGAACACAGCAAATGGGGCCATGAACTTCCACCTAGATCCATTTGTTGAAAAGGAGGACGCAATTGAGTCGTACCTGGATAGGTATGAAAGGCTAGCCTCTACATATGGACTGGAAAAGGAAAAATGGAGTCTAAAGTTATCCCAGGGATTGAGAGGTATTGCATATGATGTGTTTCTGAAACTCCCCAAAGAAGATCAGGAAAATTATGAAATACTAAAGCAAGCCTTACTGATCCGGTATGAAAAGAACTCTGAGGCATATAGGAAGAAATTTAGAACTTCTAAACCTCTACCTGGAGAAACATATAACCAGTTCTCAGCTAGGCTAGAAACGTATTTGTTGAAATGGAGTAGTTTAGGTAAGTATCAGAAAACCTACGAGGATCTGAAAGAAATGGTTATGTTAGAGCAAGTGAAAGATTCCATGTCTCAAGAAATGAGGAAATTCCTGATGGAACAAGGAGCAGAGAGGCTGGAAGACATTTTGAAATGTGCAGAGAGATACCAAGCAGCTCAAGCTGAATTGGTAGGAACAAAAAGGAAGCAGGTAGAAGGATATAAGCCACCACCGCAGAATACCCAGTTTGACCAGAAGGATCATCCATACAGAAATAAGCCAAGATTTGATAATAAGGACAAGAACCCTCAGACTCAGGAAAAGAAACCCTACAAACAGGGAGATAAGTGGTGCAAAATTTGTAAGATGAGCAACCACAACACTGTAGATTGTAGAAGGAAAACCCCTCATCACGCTGCATGTTTAGCAACAGGGAATAGGACAGATATGATGGAACTGACAGGGAGTCAGAATAGCCTCCGTCATCCCCCTGTGAGTGAGCTCGTAACCGTGAACGGAAATCGAGTCATGTGCTTATATGATACCGGCCTGGATTTCGACTCAGTTGTGAGTTCAACCCTAGTGCACTCTGATCAAATTACCACAGAAACCGTGGAAATACAAGGGGCAACTAAGGGAACAGCAACCATGACACTTCCTATAGCTAGGATCAATGTGAAATCTCGCTATGTGGAAGGAGTGATAACAGCCGCAGTGATAGATGACCCTATATACCCGCTGATATTGGGGTGTAGGTATGTATTTTTGGGTGACCCAGTAAAACCTGTTGTCCTGGCAGCAGTCCAGACCAGGTCGAGCACCAAAAACGAGGAGGAAAAATCCTAACAATACTCAGCCAGAGCAGATGAAACAGGCTCAATCAGAAGATGACACATTGAAGCCTTGTTTTGGCAAATTGCCAAAGGCCCATAACCCTCCAGAAAAAGGAGACTTGTATATGAAAAATGGACTATTGTATAGAAAAGCTGGTACAGGACCTCAAGGACATGGACAGCTGGTAGTACCAAAGTCATACAGGGAGAAAGTTATGGAGCTCGCACATGCTATTCCATTTAGTGGACACATGGGAATTGGTGCCACCAGTCAACGGATAGCTTGTCACTATTACTGGCCAGGGATCACGGAAGATATCAAACGATATGTGAAATCTTGTCCAGAGTGTCAACGTGTAGCCCCCAAGCATGGGACTGCACCAGCAACTCTAGGAGAAATGCCAATCATGGGTACTCCATTCGAGAGAGTTGCAGTGGATATTGTTGGACCCCTCACTAGGACTAAGAGAAGGAATAGTTATATCTTAACTCTAGTTGATACATGCTCTATGTGGGGAGAGGCCGTAGCCATGGCATCTATAGATTCTAAGCATGTGGCAGAGGCATCGTTCACACTATCCACCCGGTTAGGCTTTCCACATCAAATATTGACGGACAATGGTTCCCAGTTCAAGGGAAAGCTAACCCAAGAAGTGTTCAGGATTTTTCAAGCCAGACATTATCATTGCTCTCCTTATCACCCACAAGGAAATGGTCAAGTCGAGCGGTTCAACGGTACGCTCATTTCTATTCTCAGGAAGCTGGCAAGTGAAAAACCTGAAACATGGGATGTATACTTACCCGTTGCATTATTCGCATACCGGGAAGTCCCACACAATTCCACAGGAATGGCACCGGCCACATTGTTGTTTGGTCGGCCTATAAAAGGTCCACTGGAAGCATTGCTGCGGACTTGGACAGATGAGAAGGCAGAGGAAAGTGTCACCTCATCAATTCAGTATGTAAATGAGTTGACCACTCGACTGAAAATGGGCTGGAAATTGGCTAATGACAATCTTCGCAGAGCCAGAAAGAAACATACTGAATACTATAACAAGAAAGCAAAGGATAGGGAACTTGCGGTTGGAGAAAAAAGTGCTTCTTCTATTGCCCAGCAGTAACAACAAACTGCAGATTGGTTGGCAGGGTCCATATAACGTGCTAGAGAAAATATCGAGGACTAATTACAAAATTGACAAGAAGGGCAAAGAAAGGGTGTACCATGTTAATCTGTTAAAGAAATATTATGACAGGACATCAACGGAGGTAGCTCATATGATGACTCTGGCCATCGCAACCGAAATGAAGCATGAACCACTTACCTCAATAGAGTATCCATTAAGACCGACTGAGACATATGAACAAGTCAAAATTAGTACACAGTTAACTCAGGAACAGAGGGAGCAAGTTAAAGAAGTTTTAAAAACACATGCAGATGTGTTAACTGATAAACCAGGATGCACCAACTTATTGACATAGATATGAAGGTCATCGATCCAACACCTATCTGCATGAAGACCTACCCTATACCATATGCCAAGGCACAGGCATTGAAGGAGGAAATTGATTATCTGTTGCAAGAACAAATCATTTCCAAGTCAGAATCACCTTACAGTTCAAGTGTTGTACTGTTGAGAAAACCAAGTGGAGAACACAGACTCTGTATCGATTACCGGAAATTGAATGCGATCACTGAAACCCAAGCTGATCCATTACCGGATACCAATCAGCTGTTCTCGACGCTAAGTACTGCGAAATATTTCTCTAAGGTCGATTTAAGTAAGGGATATTACCAGATTCCTGTCAAACCCGAGATCCGACACATGCTGGCTTTTAGCACTTCGGATGGTCACTACGAATTTAATGTACTACCATTCGGGTTGAAAAACGCACCAAGCGTATTTTCAAGGATGATGAGGAAATTGCTGGAACCCTTGAACAACTCTAACATCACCAACTTTATGGATGACATTCTCATAGCCACGGAAACATTTGAGGATCATCTACATTCTCTATCAATGTTACTGGGTAGACTCAGAGAGGCAGGTTTGACTGCTCGTCCAACAAAGTGTGTAATCGGATGTCAGGAATTAGAATTTTTGGGACATACAATTTGTCATGGAAACATGTCTCCTGATCCCAAAAATATAGAAAAGTTAAGGAATGCACCTAGACCACAGACAAAAAAGGATGTGAGGTCGTTCGTATCCTTAGGAGGATTCTATCAAAAGTACATCAAAGACTTCAACACCTTATGTGCACCTTTGACGGATCTGACAAAGAAAGGAAAACCTGACACAATAAAGTGGACGGCAGAGTGTGAGCATGCATATTCAGAATTGAAGCATAGACTCACTAGTAGGCCTATTCTGAAGTTACCAGATCTGACGCAAGAGTTTATAGTACGGACTGATGCAAGCAATGTAGGAATTGGGGCCGCGCTTTTGCAAAAATCTCAGACCCAGAATGAGGAACTGTTTCCTGTTGCTTATGCCAGCCGCAAGTTGAACGCGGCAGAAAAGAATTACTCTACTATAGAGAGGGAATGTTTAGCATTGGTGTGGGCCATCAATAAGTTTCAACCCTATTTGTATGGCAAACCATTTGTGGTCCAGTGCGATCATCAACCCCTGTCATTTTTGGCCTCATCACGTCATGCAAATACTCGCTTACTAAGATGGTCATTATTGATTCAGCCATATTCCTTCACTATTGAATATATTCCGGGAAAACAGAATGTGGGCGCAGATTTTCTAAGTCGCCATCCCACAGAGCTTGAGGAGGATAGAAGGAAGGAAAACTAACCTCGGAATGGTCGATTTGCAATTGTCTTGTACCCAATAGTTAAGCTAGATATCATCCAGCTTAAAATATGGGGAGCTATGTCGCAAAATTGGTTTCAAGTCATTGCAAACGGGTTCAGTTAGATTTATAAACCTGTCAACGATCGATTGACCGCTTTCAAAATGGCGGCGTATCAGCGAAATGTGTATCAGACAGAGGAAATCGCCAACGATAAATAAAAGCAGAAGGGAATCCGTATGAAAAGGATTTTACATTTCAGTACAGGGAAGGATTGTGTATAACTGCATATAAGAAGGAACGGTAGGAAGTTCTCATTTACGGAGATATATGCGTATTTCGGCTGCCCACAGTTACGCTAAAAGCGTGTAACCCACTTCTGTTCTAAATATTAAAATCAACAAATAACAGTTTGGGAATTTACATGGATAGGAAGATAGAGTTTTATCAGCTGTATAAAACTAGATAAGAAGGAAAAATATGGATGTTATATATGCCGAGAATGATAAAGGCAAAATTTCAGTCGACGCACAGATCGGCTGAAATCAATGTTCGGGAAGGATTTCTCAGGCCTAGGTTTAGCTGTGACGTCGGTACTCTCCGATACGTCCGCGCTATACGCTTTAAATACGTATCGGTAAAACTGGAGAGATAGACAACGAAAGAGGTTGAGACAGACTGACGGCAGAGATCGCCACTACGCAAAATCCATTTGAAGTGTGAGCGGATCGCCAAAAGTTTCAGTCGATGTCTGAAGTCTGAGGGTAAGCGAAATTATGATAACTACCGTGTATAATATTTGTTATTTCAGGTTCATATAGAATTCACAAAATATGCCTGTATAATAGTCATTGATATAATGTATTGTAGTTTTAATATGATCTAAACAGGTGCATTGTGGATGATTGTTGCTTGTACAAAAATTAATCACAAATAGCCCCACAGCCTAATGAAGATATATTTATCATATTGCTTTATCGCTTACGAAGATAAGGGCAGTCCCATGGCAGAGATTGTCATAGGGAAATGAAGTGTTAGAAACTTCTTCATGGAAGATCCCCGTTTACGAGGTTAAGGTGACTAGTCCCCTTCCTCGCTGCCTTTGCCTTCCCTAGTTCGAGCGCACAACTTTGTACCCATTTACAGCTGGTAAACTGGAGTGTTCTACAGCCAGTTTCAGTAGAAAGCAACCTGATCACGTGGTCACTCACTTTATTTATTTTATGTATTAATTTTGGGTAGTTGCTAAGATAGCATCAGTATTTGAATTTGTACTTGATATGATTTAGAAGGATCAAGTTATAGATCAGAAAAGGATGTATAGGAGCAGAGTAAACCAGATGATGTTTATTACGGATATATTAATAATAATTCTGTATCATTGAAATGATGTTACTTGCTATGACTGTATAACTTTGACACCTGATGACTGACTAGTCTGACTTATGTGCTAGTCAGTTACACTTAATTGAAATGTTAATATTAATGCTATATCACTGAAATGATGTCCTTACTTACTATGATTGTATAACGGTGACATCTGATGACTGACTGGTCTGACATCTGTGCTAGTCAGCTACAAGTCTAGCCAGATACTAGCCAAGGCTGATATGTTGCAGGTTCCATGAAATAACTCAAACCAGACTGTCCAGTATCAGAAGCCGGTGTCGTTCATCCGAGGCAATCCCACAAAAGTGCAGGACCCCAAAGAGTGAACTTCAACTGGTCATTGGCATCCCTACTGTTGGGCCTACCAAGTCTGATATCAGCAAAGGACAGTTCAGTTTCAGCAGTATCAAGTTGGAAAGATAAGTGTCCGGTTTGACACTGACCACCTATACATGTGAAACAGCCAATAGTTGAAAACAATAAGTAACCATACAGAAACTCAGTCAACTGATGACAGTTATCCTTAAATTCAAAGGACTAATAACAGTGATTTCAGTAACTTTATTATTTAAGATCTTGAAGTCTAAACAGACAATAATAGTAACTGTGTGAATATTTTTATATATGTATGTGTATATTCTTTTCCAACTAGTAGAAATAGAATATTAGTGTAATTATTAAACTATTTTAACTGTACCTGAGGATTTATTCACTTCTTCCATTTGTGGTTTCAGTGAATGTACATTTTACTTATCCCCTAGAATATAAGTAATCATAAGATAGTCACAGGGAGGAGACACCTTAAATCCTGCTACTACTTCTTACCAACTGGGCCAGGGTTTTCACAGTCTGACTATTTTTATGATAACAATACACCAGTGCTTATTTCTAAGACTGGGGTATTACTTGTAAAGTCAGAACTCTTTACTGGCATACTCTTACATACATAAATAATTTTAAATAACCTCCCGCTACAATGAGATTTCCTTGCTTATCTCTTACTAATGTAATATTGTTTGCACCTCGTTTTTCGCTGATGAATTTAGTTATTTTGTATAAAGTGCTTTGTTCATTTCTCAGTGCTGCCTTTTCTGCTTGTCTTGCAAGATCGTCTAGGAAATTCCTTTTGTTGGTTCGGGTTTGGCGTTTAACTTCCTTGTCCAGCTGACTGTACTGTTCGCTATATAATTGCTTTAACCTGGGGGACTTCGCTTCTGTTTTCTTTCTTTTCATTTCCTTTCTCAGTGGTTTGGTGTTTAATGTTTCTGGTGTTATCCAGTCTTGCTTCTTCCTTTCCTGGAATCCCAAGCATGATTTGCTGCTTTCCATATATATAGTTGAAATGGTGTTGAATTTCTGGTCTATATCATCAGTCAATGTCTTTTTCTGACTTTTGGCAAATTGATATCGTTTCTTTATGTCAGCCGCAAAAGCTTTTCTGGTAAGGGGGTCCTTCAATTTGCTGAGGTCAAACCTTTTCTGTGTAGTTACAGTTGGTCCAGCCCTTCTTAGTTTCACTTTCAGTTTTGCTACTACTAAATGGTGATCACTTCCCACATCTGCACCTCTTCTTACCTTCACATCTTGTAATGCATGTCTCCATCTACCGTTAATCATGATGTGGTCTATCTGGTTTCTGTCCCGTGAATTTCTTTATATGGGAAAAGTGTTCCTCCAATGACCAGGTTGTTAATACTACAGAAACCTATTAATTTATCTCCCTTTTCGTTTGCTATTCCGCGGCCGCATTTTCCCATTACTCTTTCATTATATGTATTGTGTGTACCAGCTTTCGCATTGAGGTATCCCATTACTATAATAAGATCATATCTAGGTGTGTCTTCCATTTCTTTCTGCAGTTGTTGATAGAATTCATCCTTGACCTCTTCATCGCTGTCATTCGTTGGTGCGTGGCATTGTATTATTGTAGTATTGGTGAATCTACCTCTCAATCTTAATCTTATCAGTCTGTTGTTGATGGGTTTCCATTCCAGTAATGTCCTTTCTATTCCTTTCTGTAGAATAATGGCTACACCTTCATTGTGCTGTCCATCCTCTCTTCCAGAGAAAAGTACTGTTTCTCCTGTTGCTGTTTTTAACTTTTCCTGCCCCTGTCCATCTGCTCTCGCTTATCCCTAGAATGTGTAACCTATAGTTTCTCATTTCTGCCGTGACCTGTTTTAGTTTACCTGTCTCGTTCATTGTCCTGACATTCCAAAATCATATTCTTGTATCATGTTTAACCCGGTCCCAAAAAATGCCGTGCAGAAGTCGGATGTGTCGACCGAAAGGTGCAGATATCACAGCTACGGCGTAAACAGACACAACGCAACCACCGTCCTTTTCAGGGCGAACGAGGAGGAAGAAGAAGAAGTATCATGTCTTGCGGTCAGGACGTCCATTCTCATGTCAGTGGCTTCCTTTCGGCTTTCACCACTGACAGTCATACGAGCCTCAGACTCCGGATGTCCGTCCCGCAGCAAAGTTTGTTTATTCATTGTTGTTTCCGTAACTTCAATTTTTCTTTTACATAGACAGGGGTGTCAGCCCTATGCTAAAACCCCCAACCTGGAGGACCAGGGTGTCTGCTTTAGTCTGACCCCTGCCCGCGCAAACCTGTCCAGCTTGGTAGAACCTTCCAGGAGTAAAACTCCCGCTGGCATAGCTCTGTGGGTAATCAGGTTACGCAAGCCGCCATACCTCGACAAGGTATTGACACCGGTGATGGTTTAGTCACACAGAGCAATTTATAACTGGACATATAATATGACATAAAATATATCGTCAGCTCCGAAACTACACAGGATTTCGTTACCGTGAATTAAGAAAAGAGGTGGGGAAATACAAACTGAGAGATGAGACTGCGTATAAACTAACTAATATATATATATATATATATATATATATATATATATATATATATATATATATATATATATATATATATATATATATATATATATACATATATATATATATATATATATATATATATATATATATATATATGATTATACAGAGTAATTGTAAAGTCACTTGTTATTTTTAATTTGTTTTTTTTTCATGTTATCCAATAACTTTATATGAAACAAACGTCACAATACAGCGACTTACCTGTTATTTTAAGACTGTTGAGTGGGGTTGGTATTGGTCCTTGCTTGCGCCGTTTGATTATAATATATTTTAGTTTGAGCAATTGTGCTGATAGTTAGTATTTTGCGAATGTGAGAGTGCAGTTCCCATATACAATACGTATCGTCAAAATGTCCAGCCTGTGTACTCGCGATGCCGTCTGGCGGAAAACCGGTGTAGTGATAACTGGAGGTTGGCGAGATAATAATTATAATAAATGTACTCCGTGCATTCCTTTATTACAGGAACAAATTACTCATCGAGATAAGATGCTCAATCATAGCATCAGTAGTTTAGAAGCGAAGATCCTTGGTTAAATAGTTGAGGAGAAATCTACACATTAATACGAGGGGCGTTCAGAAAGTAATGCACCACATCGTTTTTCTCAGGAGCTGTTTATTCAAAAAGCATGAAATTTATAAAAATACATGGATATGTCATGTAAACATCGGTATTATTCAACATAATCCACATCAACTTGTACGGCTTTATGCCAGCGCGAAACAAGTGCATGTATTTCTAGCCCGTACCAGATTTTGTTTTGATCATGTAGCCATTTCTTCGCTGCATGAATCACTCCTTCATCATCTTCAAACCTTGTCCCACGGAGTGCATCTTTAAGTGGACCAAATAGATGAAAATCAAAGGGTGCCAAATTAGGACTACGGGGTGGATGGGGTAGTACAGTAAAACTCAATTTGGTGATTGCTTCCCGTGTTGCCAGACTTGTGTGAGGTAGCGCATTTTCGTGAAGGAGAAGCAGGTCTGCTGGATTCTTGTGCGGCCGAACTCTGCGAAAACGTTGAATTGAGTTTTTTCAATGTCTTAATGTAAGCTTGCGAATTGATTGTCTCACCTCTTGGCATGACGTCCACAAGAATCACACCTTCAATGTCCCAAAAGACAGTGATCACGACCTTTCCAGCTGAAGGAATTGTCTTGAATTTCTTTCTTCGTGGTGATTGCGGATGATGCCACTCCATTGACTGTCTATTTGTTTCAAGTTCAAAATGATGTGCCCAGGTTTCGTCACCTGTAACGATCTTAGCCAAAACGTTCTCTCCATCAGCATTGAAACACTTCAACAATTCAGAAGAAATTGCTTTCCTTTGCAATCGGTGGTCATTTGTGAGACTTCGAGGAACCCATCTTGCGCAAACCTGAGAAAATCCGAGAGTTTTTATAACTGCATTTGCACTACCAATGCTGACTGACAGCTGTAAGGCCAATTGTTGAATAGTGATTCGCCTATCAGTAAGAATAATGCCCTCAGCGTATTTCAACATTTCTGCGTTGGTGGCTGTGGCAGGACGTCCACAGCGCGGCCGATCAAGCAGCCCCGTATCTCCACTTCCTGATTCTTTGATTCTCTGAACCCAGTGACTGACTGTACTCCTGTCGACTGCAAAACTTCCATACACATCACATAGACACTTGTGAATGTTCATAACAGTTTCCTTCTCTGCAACGAGAAATTCTATCACAATTCGCTGCTTATAACGCAAGTTGCTAACATGCTCCATTTCAACGGTTTAGGGCAGCCGTATTTTGTGGCTGGTTGCAATGCAATCTGGTGCACACAATTGGCACATACCATGTTTGAAGTGTGCAAAATTTCATGCTTCTATCTTTATTATTTGCTGAGAAAAACAATGTGGTGCATTACTTTCTGAACACCCCTCGTATCTTGGGAGTACTATAAATCTCTCCCCCTTTTACTATATATTCTATCACCGAGGCAATTATTGTTTGAACTTTGGAAAAAAGTGTTAGGTTTTATCCAAGGTCAAATTTGAAAAATACAGTACCCTCCATTCGGCTATAAGGCTTAGCAAAACCCGCATATTAACTGGCGTGGGCGAACAAGACGCTGGACTCAATTTTTATTTTCTATCTTATTTTGACTTTACGCACTATCTTGTTATATTATAATTTAGATATTGTATTTAGAATTCCGTCACACATCTCCCCAATTTAGAACAGACTACCTAATGTCAGTTCATAATTCGAAATACACATAGATAAATTTATTCAGCATGCCTAGTGACTATTCTGATTTTCATCGTACGGGTGTCTACTTAAAGAGTCTGCACCGACATTGGTTTTTCCGGGAATATATTCTATGCTAAACTGGTATGGCTGTAGGAGCAACGACCAAAGTAATAATCTAGCATTTTCATGCTTAGCATGTGACAGAAATACGAGTGGTTTATGATCTGTCTGGATCTTAAATGATTTTCCATAGAGATAGATCTGGAACTTTTTTATACCCCAGATGACAGCGAGACATTCTTTTTCACTTGTTGAATATTTTTGTTCTGCTGTATTCAACTTACGGCTAGCATAAGCAACTAGGGTTAATTCCCCATCAAGTGAATTTGACCTTTGTAATAGAGCTGCCCCCAATCCGACGTTACTCGCATCCGTTCTTAAAACAAACTCTTGACTTAAGTCAGGCAATTTCAAGATAGGCCTGCTTGTGAGCCTTTCCTTCAATTCTTGATATGCTAATTCACACTGCGCCGTCCACGTAATTCTATCAGAATTTCCTTTGCGCGTTAAATCAGTCAACGGAGCACATATGGAGTTAAAGTTTTTAATATACTTTTGGTAGAAACCACATAATGAGACGAAAGATCGCACATTTTTTTTTTGTCTGTGGTCTCGGAGCTTTTTTCAATTTCTCCAAGTTCTTGGGGTCAGGGGTCATGTTTCCCCGAGATACTGTGTGTCCCAAGAATTCAAGCTCTTTACATCCAACACAACATTTGGTCGGTCTAGCGGTCAAATTTGCTTCTCTAAGTCGATCAAACAACATATTCAGAGAGTTAATGTGTTCCTCAAATGTTTCAGTAGCTATTAGAATATCATCCATGAAATTTGTGATGCATGGATTATTCAGAGGATCCAACAATTTTCTCATCATTCTAGAGAACACACTCGGAGCATTTTTCAATCCAAATGGCAACATATTAAATTCATAATGTCCGTCCGAGGTGCTAAAGGCTAAATAAGGTCTAACCTCAGGCTTTACTGGAATCTGATAGTAGCCTTTGCTCAGATCCACCTTAGAGAAATATTTAGCTTTATTCAGCCTGGCAAACAGCTGATTTGTATCAGGTAATGGATCCACCTGACCTTCTGTGACAGCATTCAGTTTCCTGTAATCTATACACAGCCTGTGTTCTCCAGAGGGTTTTCTTAACAGAACCACACTGGAACTGTAGGGAGATTCACTGTGCGAGATAATCCCTTCTCTCAACAGATAATCTATCTCCTCCCTTAAAGCTTTTTCCTTAGCGAACGGAATCGAATAGGCTTTCATACAGATTGGTGTTGGATCTATAAGTTTCATATCATATTTTAATAAGTTTGTATGCCCCGGTCTGTCCGTTAGCACATCTGTATGATTATCTAGAACCTGTTGAACCCTCTCCCTCTGATTTTTCGTTAAATGTGTACTGACTTTTACCTGCGCAGCGGTTTCACAGGGATGTAAGGGATATTCATGAGAGGTGAGTGGTTCCTTTTTCATTTCCATTGCAACAGACAAGGTCAGTAAGTGTGTGTCTCTTCCTGGTTTTCTCTGTCCAAATATTTCTTCAGAAGATTCACATGATAGATTTTCTCTTTCCCCTTCTTATCTATCTTATAATTTGTTCTAGACACCTTCTCTAGAACTGTATATGGACCTTGCCATCCAATTAGCAACTTGTTACTGCTGCTGGGTAAAAGAAGAAGCACCTTCTCCCCCACAGCTAAATTTCTGTCCTTCGCTTTCTTATTATAATAGGCAGCATGCTTTTTCCTGGCTTGTCTCAAATTTTCATTGGCAAGTTTCCAGCCAGTTTTAAGACGAGTGGTCAGCTCGTTCACATATTGATATGATGAAGTAATATTTTCTTCTGCCTTTTCATCGGTCCATGTCCTTAACAAGGCTACATATGGACTTTTAAGTTTACATACTTATTTTTCAAAGCACGGGTATGGTCCCTTCCATTAGAAGCCTTATAGTGATGATTTTTCTTCCTAGAATCATCATTCACAAATCGACCGCTACCAATTTTTTTCTTGGGGTTTTCTCCCCATTTTAAGTTCCTTGTGAGAGATCTTCTCTCTCTTTTATCTTCCTCCAGTTCACATAAGTCCGACTGAGAGATTTTCGGCTTATTCTGGGGTAAGACATCTCTTTGTACTCGCTGCATAGTGGCCATTGTAAAACATCCAAGTGAAGACTGTCTGTGAAGAGGGGGCTCCCATTCCACTTTGTCCACTTTATTAATTTTATTTTTCTTTCCATTGTCAGGCCTAAGTTTGCCCCGTGGCGTGTCTAGGTCCTGATCAATTTTCCCACTTGTGGGTGTTCCCTCATGTAATAACCCACATCTTTCTACAAAATTCTCAATGTCAAACATTTCATCTGGCCAATAATAATTTTGAGCCACCTTTTGGATGATTGTACCTATTTTCTCATGGTTCCCATCTTTTCCAACATGTAGGCTCCTTATCACATCTGCCCTATTGTTGCAAGTGGAACTTATGGAAGGGGAAGAAATCTTTAGAATGTTTTGAACATACTAAATTTCGAGTTGCAACGCTTGATTAAGCGGATACTTGTTTGACTTTAGGATAGAATTATCTTTTCCTATTTTTCGGGTGACAGAGTACAGATAAGCGTGTGAACGCTGTTTAATGTATTTATTCTGTACTGTTTTGAGTCATGTGAATAGCTCGCTAGTCTGCATGTGTTATCGAGAACGGTGTTCAAGACAACCGAATCTCGTGACGGGTTTTTTTGGCGGGACTAGTGTGTGATTTAGGGAGTTGTGTTTTGGGCGTGGACCGTGTAGGTCGAGTCCCAGTGTTTTTTGGATAATGTATGCCTACGTAGGATTTGCGAAAATGTCGACTTATATATTTCGCTGTGTGTACAGCCTATTTGATAAACTGCAGTGAAGACTGTTTAGGCCATATGAAGATTAATGAAGCTGCCGGGTGATGCAGGCTTCGCTGTGTATTAAAGTACTTTTGTAGGCCATATTGTGAAGATTAATGAAGCTGCCGGGTGATGCAGGCTTCGCTGTGTATTAAAGTACTTTTGTAGGCCATATTGTGAAGATTAATGAAGCTGCCGGGTGATGCAGGCTTCGCTGTGTATTAAAGTACTTTTGTAGGCCATATTGTGAAGATTAATGAAGCTGCCGGGTGATGCAGGCTTCGCTGTGTATTAAGGTACTTTTGTAGGCCATATTGTGAAGATTAATGAAGCTGCCGGGTGATGCAGGCTTTAGTGAGTGTTGAAGTACCCAGGATGTGGACAGGCCGTATTATATATATTTAATGCAATGTGGAAATTATATGATTCGTGTTTTGCTGTCGAATGTGTGTCATTTATGTCATCGTGTCTGTGTTGTACGGAATAAACAGTATCGAACTGTTCTAGACGTTTGCAACCCTTTTTGACTCCTGCATGTACTCTTATGTACGTACCGTGGTGTGCGAACATATCAACACACACCCAGGTCAACATTCCAGACACAGTGACAGGACAGCAGCACACATATATTGAATTAGCCTGTGTGGCGAGGATATAGACCAAACCACTACACTCGCAACAGTGGGTGTAAACAGAGACTATAACATTTAGACTTAGCGCCGTTATCAGCGGTGGTTTCAAAGACATAATAACACTAACGTTATGCATATAACATTCAGACAGAACCATCAGCAAATCTAGTTTGTATCAGTTGGTGGTTTACAGTCAAGTTGGAACCAATACAGAAGAGGTTACTGCTAAAATATGCGGTTACATTTATGGTGGCCAGTGTTTTGAAAAACAATATGAAGTCCTCTGTCAATGTTGACAATGATAGACAGAAAGTTGCGAAAAGTCAGCACCATATACTTTTTGCTCAGAGAGATGTCATACATAGTAAATATAGATCTTATCGTGGGAAATACAACTTTCCTAGTTCTAATATTACTGATAGTTCCAGTAATAATTCTTGGCGTCAGAACAACAAAGATTCTTGTGTAACAGCCAGTTCCGTTGGTCAGGAAAAGAAAGGTGATAAATTTCAGGTCAAAATTCATAAGAACAAATATTTCTCTACTATTGGAAATACTCAGAAATTAATAGCGGGTGTTGAGGCTATTACTACTTGTTCCAAAGATGAAACCCATATGCGGAACAATAGAGATACTATTGTTTCTGGCAGTTATCAAACTCATCACAGTCAGTTTGAAACAATTGGTAAATATATTCCCATAGGGGAAAAGAAAAACAGTTCTAGAAAGAGAGATAACCCCAAGAGTAAACAGTACCAAGGGAGATCAGTAAATAATAATTTTCCCTCTCATAGATACTGTAGACAATTTAACAAATCTCAAAGTTTTGATTGTAAGAATGTTGGAAAGTATGATAGAGATAATAGCTTTTCAAATGTTGCTTTACATCACCAGAGTAATGTTCCTAAACAAAAGACTAAGGTCATTATTTGTAAACAAGACAACGGTAATAATAAGTATTTTGATCATAGAACAAATAATAAGCGCAATTGTGCTAATTTTGTTCAACATGAGCCCAGAGTCATTTATAATCAAAGTAAACAGAGTAAAAATAACAGTGGATGCTTGAATACTATTGCCTGCTCTGGTTGTTGTTATAACACTTTGTTTCAGCGTAAGGCAGCGGCGACATTCAAGGTCGGTCATGTTGTCCCCAAGAATTCTATGATATCTACATGTGATAGAGAGAGCTAGTGACATTGTGAAGAGACCGGGTTTTTACACAAGCCGGTACTGGGTAATTGTAAATGTGATTTCTACGTTTTTCTCATTAAATTTCACTATTGAGTAAAATGGAAATTTTCATTTGTATTTGTTGACAGAAGCTACGTTGCGATAAGGGTCAAGGCTTCTGTGACATATTGACGGTCAGAAATGTGAGTCAACTTTCCGCTCGAGTAGTCAACCGAAACCTGTCAGCGTCAAACTAAAATCTGAGGTGTTGCTTTCTGAAGGTCAAGCATGTTTACAAGAGAGTGGGAGACTTCGCGTCTGATTTATTTTTTTTTTTATGTGAAGATAGTAAATATTTTTGTATTCTATATTAGTACATGACATGTTGTTGTTTTGAAATAACATATAATTTTGTTGTAATGATTATTTCTATGCATCTTTTGATTGCCATAATTTTTTTTAATTGTTGTTATTTTTATGTCGGTAGTTTGATGATGTATTAATACATTTTTATGCTATTTATATATTATTGTGTTGATAATGTGTAGTATGTAATTATTATCCTTTATACTACTCTGTTCAACTTAGAATTTTTGCAACTGTGTTGTTTAGGATAGTTTTGTACATGATGAGATTGCACAAACTCATTTATTGTGTTGATGTAGTGGTTACTTTTAGATAGTCCTGAGTGTTCGTTATTCACTTAATTTATATTTTTCTCATGTTTTGATGTCATGATTAATTAATATATAGAACATACAGAGAAGATGTGTATTATCTGGTATGTTGTGAAATGTAATTTTGAAAATAGCTTGCATGTATCATACATGATCTTGTATTTGGATTTGTTAACTTTTTGTGAAACTTCGATTTTCCAGAACTTGATTTTCTTGCCAGTCAGACATGTAGATTATTTTCTTAGCAGATTATTTTTAAAAAAAAAACTTATTTTTTTTGTAGATATTTTTATAGAACCTTTTTTATATTTCATATTAGCATCAAAGGGTAGATTTATTTATAATGTATATCTTATCGATTTGAGTAAGAGATAGAGTTATAGCTAAATAGCATTTTACTGAGCTGAACGTAATTGTCAGCAGAAAGAACTTAAAGAATAAATTAAATTTACATGTGTTGATTTAAAGGTTTCTTCGAGATAGGATTTTTGTTTTATATTTCACTCATTTTATTAAAATATTGATTTCATTATTAGGTTTTACTTAAAGAATTACTGAATTACTTAAAGATTAAATAATGTTTTTATGTAATTTATCGTAAAAAAAAAAAAAAAATGTTTGTACGGTACTGTTGAAAAAAATGATTTTTTTTTTTTTTGGCATTGTAATTTTTTGTTGGGTGTGCCCAGCATTTGACTTCGTGATATCATTGATATGTAGTTTGATTAGTTCTTGTAAAATGTTGTTTTTTATTATGATGTATTTTTTATTTTTAGCGCTTGATTGTGCGTTGGTCGTATTAGTTATAGTAATGCTATTACTTGTTTGTTCGATGCCTATAATTTATTTATTTTCGTTTTGTATAACTCTTGTAACTTGGTTAAATTACTTATTAGGTTTTGTTTAGTTGTAAATTATTTTTGGTGGTATTAGTATAGATATACTTTGATATTTTGTGTTGTGCCTTTCGATCATGTTTATATATTTATTTTTGAATAGGTTATCTGATCAAAACAGTTATTAGTATATACTGTTATTGACTTTCTTTGCGTTCGTGCCTTTGCTTTCTATCTGTCTTTGGTAACTATTCTTCATTTCATTCCTCCTTTTCTGTTGTCTTTTCGGTATGGATTTCATATCTTGTTTATACTTTCGTACCTCATCTTCGTTTTACTTGATTCTATTTGTATACTTTGTCTTCTTTCAACACTTATACCTCTATTCTTTGTATTGTTGGAGTGGTTATATGATTTGATATGATATATCTACTTATGATAGTTGTATTTATTTTACATGTAATTGTCCAACTTAATTATGAGTATATGGTATTGTTGAGATCTTACTTTCTTTTTTTTTTTACAGATCATTCTTCTTTTGATTGATCTTGTGTTTTCTCTTTCGATTGGTTGTTTTCGGTTTGGTTTGTACTAAATATACGTAACTTAATTTTGGAACTGAAACTGATCATATTTGTATATTTAGCTAATTACTTTTTATACTTAGCTGATTATGCTGTATGCTTTAATTGCTACTTTACACTTTAATGCTGATATTTGTTGTAGATATAATTTGATTTAAAATAAGATATTTTTGTAGGCATACGTTAGAGCTTAATTGTCTTCTAAATTTTTCGTTTTTGGGAGTTAATTTTTTCAAAAAAATTGATAGAATCATTTTTTTTTTCCCGGAGCGGGTGGTAACTGTTGCAAGTGGAACTTATGGAAGGGGAAGTAATCTTTAGAATGTTTTGAACATATTAAATTTCGAGTTGCAACGCTTGATTAAGCGGATACTTGTTTGACTTTAGGATAGAATTATCTTTCCTATTTTTCGGGTGACAGAGTACAGATAAGCGTGTGAACGCTGTTTAATGTATTTATTCTGTACTGTTTTGCCCAGTGTTTTTTGGATAATGTATGCCTACGTAGGATTTGAGAAAATGTCGACTTATATATTTCGCTGTGTGTACAGCCTATGTGATACACTGCAGTGAAGATTTGTTTAGGCCATATGAACCTTATTATAGCTGCCGTGTGATGCAGGCTTTGCTATGTATTGAAGTACTTTTGTAGGCCATATTGTGAAGATTAATGAAGCTGCCGGGTGATGCAGGCTTCGCTGTGTATTAAGGTACTTTTGTAGGCCATATTTTGAAGATTAATGAAGCTGCCGTGTGATGCAGGCTTTGCTATGTATTGAAGTACTTTTGTAGGCCATATTGTGAAGATTAATGAAGCTGCCGGGTGATGCAGGCTTCGCTGTGTATTAAAGTACTTTTGTAGGCCATATTGTGAAGATTAATGAAGCTGCCGGGTGATGCAGGCTTCGCTGTGTATTAAGGTACTTTTGTAGGCCATATTGTGAAGATTAATGAAGCTGCCGGATGATGCAGGCTTTAGTGAGTGTTGAAGTACTGTTTTAGCCCGGATGTGGACAGGCCGTATTATATATATTTAATGCAATGTGGAAATTATATGATTCGTGTTTTGCTGTCGAATGTGTGTCATTTATGTCATCGTGTCTGTGTTGTACGGAATAAACAGTATCGAACTGTTCTAGACGTTTGCAACCCTTTTTGACTCCTGCATGTACTCTTATGTACGTACCGTGGTGTGCGAACATATCAACACACACCCAGGTCAACATTCCAGACACAGTGACAGGACAGCAGCACACATATATTGAATTAGCCTGTGTGGCGATGATATAGACCAAACCACTACACTCGCAACAGTGGGTGTAAACAGAGACTATAACATTTAGACTTAGCGCCGTTATCAGCGGTGGTTTCAAAGACATAATAAGTGGATCCAGTTCCGGCCTTCCTATAAATCAATTTGTTTTTTATATAGAAATCTCCCTTGCCTGGAGGTGTATGACATTTGGGCACTTTCTTAAAACAAGGCTTGAGGGTCTTATCCCCAGCCTGTGCCTTCCTCATCTCATCTGGAGAGGTATTTATCAGATTATCCTCCTCCTGTTTAGACTGTGATCTGGTCTGAAGCGTGGCCATGTACACAGGTCTCTTTTTACATACTTCGGTGTTATTGTTGTCCATCCGACACCAACTACAATATAATCTCCCTTTATAAAAAGGTTTTCTATCATATTTCCTTTCATTGAATTGTGAGGTTTTATTTTTAAAATCATGGCGTGGCCTGTCAAACTGTTGCTTACCTTTGTTCTGTTCTCTATTATCAAACCTATTAAAGTTTTGTGGTGCCTTAAAATTTTCCCCTTGTTTCTTTTTATTACCAGCTACCTCTGCTTGGGCTGCCTGATACCTCTCAGCGACATTGAGTAACTCACCCAGCCTCTCTGCACCTTGTTCCATGAGAAACTTTCTCAGGCCTGGAGCCATGGACTCTCTTAGCTGCTCAATAAGGACCATTTCCTTAAGATCTTGGGTTTTCCCCAGAGCAGTCCATTTCTCCAAGTAGTCTCTTCGAGCACTGGTGATAGGTCTCACCCCGAGTAAACGTTTCTCAGGCCCTACTCTCTAGTTGCTCAATAAGGAATCATTTCCTAAGATCTTTGGGTTTTACACCAGAGCATCTTTTCTCCAAGTAGGGTCTCTAACCGTGCAGAGAAACATGGTGATAGGTTTCTCACCCGACAGTAATTTAAAACATTCCACCTAAATATTTTCCTATAAAATTCACCATTCTTTTCATATCTTAACAAAAGAGCCTGCTTTAGCATGTCATAATTGTCCTGATCATCCCTGCTCATCTTGGCAAAAACTTCATAAGCTGTACCACTGTTGCGTGATAAATTCTCGCAACATCGTTTTATTTCAATATCTGTTTTATAACGCAAGGGCAACAACTGCTTGAAATCTATAGTCACTTTTCTCGGTAAGCATTTGTCTTCTCGCGTTAGTATCGAATGCAGTTAACTTTTGAGCTGTGGTCATTTTTGCGCTGGACTGCGCATGACTTGTCTTGTTGTTTGGTCGATCGGTTTCCGCCCACCACTAGTGGGAGTGAGCGATTTGGAATGGCGAAAGAGATGCCTCGTTGAAGAGGGGATCTCCGCTTTTTTTTGTCCTGTCAGGGATGTGTAGTCCTCTTATGGATATTTCGTTTAGTCGAGATAATACCTCTAGTGTTTTCCCACATGTCGGGAGGCGTGATATTTCTGTGTATTTCATGAAAGCAAGGTAAATTGACTTTTTTCATTAACTCTATCGATTTTGGGTCGTGAGCGATTTCGATTTATAGCCTGTCTTCGAAAGTCGTCGTCACGAGATGTTTTTTCCCAGCTCACATGTCGCTGCATTGTACTGCGTCGGTTGATGCATGTACCAAGGACCATTACTTGCTACTTTGTTAAATGAACTAGGTTTGGAAAACCTTTATTATCTAGAGGATATTTTTGAGGACATTATTTATACTTCGGCAGACGTGTCTGTCTTGCTGAAGTCAAACTAAGGAGAGTGAACTGATCTCATACATCTGGTTATCTCCTGGCTGTTATAGAAAAGGATGGAGTTTTCCACCTGACTACATTTACAGCACTATGAAATATAACATGCATCTGACTCATCATTGTAATGCTGTCTACCGTCTATTGCTGTATTGAATGTTTGCTGTGATAATGACTGTTTGATGTGCCTACACATTTGCGTAACCATTTTGTCACTGTGGCGTCCACAATAAATAATGAAGAAAAACGTCAACGGCTGTTTCAAGACTCATTGACTTTATACGTCGTGAGTTTACTGACATCCTATGTGGATTGCCCTGTTATTGTTGCATGAACATTGTTTTTGACTGAACACATCTACACACTACACAAAACCAGACATGCGGATGCCATCCATCATCATATGGCATCACGCATCATTTGGTGGCCATAAGCTGGTTTGATTCTGGTACTAGCAAACACGGGGTCCCTTACCCACTTCATTTTCAACAAGAATTCATCAGCATCCTTCAAGAAATAACATTCTTCAATACAGTCAACATCTTCAAAATTTTCAAAGTACTCGGCGTTGCCCGGTAAAAGTCAAAATTTCAACTTTTTGACGGAAACAAGAATTTGACAGTACCCGGCGTTGTTACATGTTGCCGGATAACTCGGACTGCTGTTATCTTTTACGCAAGTCAAGCAAGTTGCTGCTGTCAAGGTTCCAGTGCTGTCGTTTTTTGAGAAGGTCAAGTGCCGGTTGAAACGGGTTGTTTTCTGAAGAAGGCCAAGTACCGATTTCCATCAACTTACTTTTGGATTAGAAGGTCAAGTGCCGAAACAACTCAACACACAGTATTTCAGAAGCTCTTGTACCATCGTGTTAGCAGTGGAAGCAGTTCAGATGTGCCCTCATCGTTGGAGCTTCGCTCTTTAGGACGTTGATTGACATCCGTTTTTTCTGCTGTTCTACGATTGGAAGCCTATAAGTTAAGTGGCCTGTTTGTATGTAAACTGTGCCCTTATACTTCTGCTGAGTCTTCTGTGTATCATCTCATTCTATATATTATATGTCTATATGTTATTTGTATATTTATATGTTTATATTTCAGCGGGTTCTCGGTTGGGTGGTGTCTCCGTTAGATTATGCCACGTCATAGAGGTCGTCTATTGTGAGCGTTTTCTGTAGGGTTTGCAAATTTCCGATACTGGAATTTGCTAAGCGACTTCTGTTGCTATTTATGTTAGCTGTGATGACATGTTTAAATATTGTTTTCGTTATTATTTCGCATTCTTTAGTTTTGTTTTGATTTGTTTGTATTTGTTAGCCTACTCTTGTCTATAATTTAGTTTCATACAACATTTTTGTTTATACACTGTGGTGTCATGTATTTTGTTTAATTCTATCGCAGATATCGTCACATTTTTTGTGATATTTCATTAATTTCTGCTTTATTTTTTAGTTGATTTCTGCGAAAGTTTTTTGTATTGTTGCTGATCTTTGTTATTGTTTACATTGTTATTGTTTACATTGTTTGTATTGTTTACATTTTCAATGTTTACATTCTGCATGTGTTTACATAGTCATTGTTTACAGTTATAGTAATTAGTTAATGGGCTATGCTAATGCACTGTTACTACTACACTGATGATAAATGAATGATGAATAGTGTCGTGCACTATTGAATGAGAAGTGCACTTATGATCAAGAATTGAGTGCGGATATTTCATATACAAGTTCTTTGATTGGAGACTTGTTTCCCACAGAGACTGGGATAATATAATGTGATGTGAATATACAAGTGCTTAATTAAGACTTGTTACACTTAGGTTTGAAATAAATTAGTTAATTATTTCAGGTTTTGGACTCATATGTTAGACAACATGTCTACATTTGAGCACTTTATTGAGCAGGGTAAATTGCTTGGCAAGACTGGTGATAAGTTAGAAGAATTTGCAACTGCTCGATATGATAAAGCAATGGAAGCTGAACAAAAGAAACTGCATATGGAAGCTGAACAAAAGAAACTGCAGATGCAGGTGGATGAAAAGAGATTCCAAATGGAAATGGAAAAACAAAAAAGGGAATCAGAAGCTGAGGAAAGAAAACTCCAGCTACAGCTAGAAGTGCTGAGAAGCTAAAAGACTTGAAAAAGAGGCTGAGAATAAAAGACTTGAAAAAGAGGCTGAAAATAAAAGACTTGAAAAAGAAGCTGAAAATAAAAGACTTGAAAAAGAAGCTGAAAATGAAAGACTTCAAATGCAGGCTCAAGCTGAAGAAAGGAAGTTACAAAGAGAGTCTGATGAGAGGAAAGCAAAAATGGAACATGAAGAAAAACTCTTAGCTTTAGAGTTGGAGAAATTGAAATTGACGAGCATGAGTAATGGTAATGATTCAAACAAGGGTTCATCTTCTGGGAAGGCTAATAATGATACTTTTAAGATTAAGTTACCAACATTTAGTCCTTCCAGTGATGACATAATGTTCTATCTGGACAGATTTGAACAAGCATGTACAGCTCATAACATAGACAAAGCAAAATATGTTTATCAGTTATCAGGGATACTGACAGGTAAAGCTCTAAGTATATTAAATATGGTGGATGAACCTGACAAGAGCAATTATGAGGTTGTCAGGGCCGCTTTGTTAAAGAAATATCAGCTTAACGAAGACGGCTATCGTCTACAATTTAAAAACATGTTACCTGAAAATGGAGTTGAATTCTCCGAGTTTATTGCAAGAATACGCATTACTTTCTCTCGATGGGTTGAACTATCTAAGACGGAAAAAACTTATGAAGGACTTATGGACTTAATACTTAGAGACAAAGTCATGTCGTCTGTCAATGAGTCTTTCCTTGCTTTCCTTCATGAACGTAAACCTAAAACAATAAAAGAAATGGAAGATTTCTGTTGCCAATACGTAACTGCGCACCCACACATAACCATGGGTAACTCTAAGGTGAAAGAAGGTTTACCAGTTGCTTCGGCAGCTCCGTATGGTCAAAACTTTGCTCGTAGATCCCAACAAAATTTTGATAGAAAGGGCAGCGGTAATTTCTGTCAAAATCATGGAAACCAATTTCATGGTGATTCTTCTTCGAAGAATTGGAGACAACCTGATAGTGGTCGTTACTATCACCCTAATAATTATAAGCATTTCAAAAGAGGATATGGTAATAGAGGTTATTCCTGCCGAAGACCTCAGAACCAAACAAATAGATGTTCGCATCAATGTGAACATGATAGTAATCGTGGAAACTGGAATTCGAACCAGTATAACAATTACAATAGAGACAATAATAACTGCAGAGATAATAATAACTCTGATAACTTCAGAGGTAATAATAGTCGGGGTGGATCTCAACACAAAAAAAAGAGATATCAGCAGGCTAATGCTGTACAACAGGAAACTGAGGGAGCCTGTAATCATGTTGTTGATAGTAAAAACTTTGACGCTGTCACTAGTTCTGCTTTTGACTTTGAGAGAGCAAACAAATGCCCCCAATGCAGTACTTTATTCGAACCGGGTACCATAACTACTTTGAGTTGTGGTCACCCACTTCCCGCTCTTCCTGCTTGCTGTGCGCATGACGGAGGGTTCTTTAATTCTACATAAGGGTCTTGTTAATGATACTCCGGTCTCACTACTTTTCGATTCCGGATGCACCACTATTGGTGTTAGACAATCGCTTGTAGATCAATCTTGTGCTACAGGAAGGGTTATTAAATGTGTCACATTTGGCGGCACTCTAGAAAAATATCCTACTGCTGTAATTCGCATTGCCACTCCTTTCTTTACTGGAGATGTGCATGCTTGTCTCTTACCTAATCCTATTGGGACCTTATTATTGGTCGTATTCACGGAGTTAGGGAGTGTACCCCACAGCAGATTGCTGCTTGGGAAGATAATAACATGCAAGCTACAAATGCAGTAGTTACAAGAGCACAAGCTCTACAAACACCCGAAACTTCACTGAATAGTGATAATGAAGTTGATAGCCAAGATAGTCACTTAGTAATTACTCGTGACTCTTTCATAAAATTGCAAGAAGAAGATCCTTCTTTAAAAAAATTCTTCGTTCTTGCGAAGAAAGGTGATCCGAATCAGGATACAAATAGAAAATCTTGGATTGCAATGAGAAACGGCGTACTTGTACGTATGGTACAAGATTCGACTACGTCGGCACATTCGCAAATTCTTGCTCCCAAGAGCATGAGAGTCCAAATATTACAACATGCTCATGACTCGCAATGTGCTGGACATATGGGTCTTGCCCGTACGAAGTCGAGAGTCCTTGCGGCTTTCTTTTGGCCTTTTGTCAATAAGGACATTCGTATTTACTGCCGATCATGCAAGGTATGTCAGGAGGTCAAATCTAGAGGACCACGACATGCTGCGCCTATCCAGGCTGCTGACATTCCTATTCGGCCGTTTCAGAAAATGGCCATAGATATTATTGGCCCTTTTAAGGTCAAGTCGGCCAGAGGACATCAGTTTATCCTTACATGTGTCGATATGTGCACACGTTGGCCAGAGGCTATTCCTCTTAAGAGCATATTTACTACAGATATCGCAGATGCTCTTTGGTTGATATTTTCTCGCTTGGGGTTCCCCAGAGAAATATTGTCAGACCATGGCACTCAACTCATATCTGACACTATGTCACAGGTAATGTCTACCTTACATATTGAACGATCTCTCAGTAGTATCTACCATCCTATGTCTAATGGGTTAGTGGAGCGTCTGAATAGAACGCTCAAGACTTTGCTTGGTAAGATAACTGAAGATCATCCTCAAGATTGGGACAGGGTTTTACCCGCGGCTCTCTTTGCCTATAGAGAAGTCCCTAATGAACACACAGGATTTTCTCCCTTCGAACTTGTCTTTGGCGCGCGTCCACGCGGCCCTATGTCTTTTTTACACGATCTCATCACTGCCGATGATATTAGCGATGAAACTCAATCCTCATATGAGTATGTCATTGCTCTTAGACAAAAGATCATTGAGGCATGTAAGCTAGCAACTGCTTCATCAGAAATTGCTAAAGAGAAGGCAAGACAGTTTGCTAACAAGAATAGATGTCTACGACAACTTTGTCCAGGTGACAAAGCATTCGTCCTACTCCCCAGTAGGGAAAATAGACTTCTTATTGCATGGAAAGGTCCGTATGCAATAGTCTCTCGGATTTCCGATGTTGACTATGTGGTCGATATTGATGGAAAGCATAAAACTTTCCACATAAACATGCTTTCGGAATTTCACGAACGTCCGGACTATTTGCTGCCTATTTTCCAGGCAACGGATGATGCTCCTGCACCTCACGGTCATTATTCATCCCTGTCTGTCATTCAGGATGAGGAAGCTACCTTCTCTGATGTCAACCTTCCCCTTCCAGTGGTTCCATTACATTCCACGGAATCTTGGAAAAACGTTTCTGTTTCTCCTAATCTTTCTGGTGACGAACATCGACAAGTCTCGTCGATGTTTACAAACATTTCAGGATGTTCTCACTGACATTCCCTGGACACACAGATGTCATAGAAAAGCATGACATAATTCTTACCGACAATAATCCAATTAGGGTTAGGCCGTATCCTATTCCTATACACTTTCAGTCGCAAGTGGAAAAGGAATTGGATGAAATGATTCAATTAAATATAATTGAACCATCGACTTCACCATATCTTCTTCCATGGTTATTGTCCGGAAGAAGGATAAGAACATACGAATTTGCGTTGATTATCGCAAATTGAATCAGGTCACAAAGTTCGACGCTGAACCGATGCCTTTGTTAGAAGATCTACTGATTAGACTTTTCTAATTCTAGATTCTTCACTAAACTTGACTTGTCTAAAGGTTATTGGCAAGTGCCTTTAGCAGAGCATGCCAAACCTCTTACTGCTTTTTCTACACCTAGGGGTCTATTTCAATGGAATGTTATGCCTTTTGGTCTCATGAACGCCCCTGCCACTTTCGTTCGCATGATGCGTCGAATTCTGTCACCAATCGTTCGGATGTCATCGCATACTTAGATGACATCTGTCTCTTCAGTGATACCTGGGAAGATCACTATTTAGGGTTATATGACTTACTGTCCACTCTACGTGAGAATAATGTTACAGCGAAACCGTCTAAAGCTTTTGTTTTTTTTGGTGAAATCTCTTTCCTGGGTCATCGGGTTGTTCATGGTCTCTTGAAGACAGAAGACCACAATACTTCCAAAATACTGAACATCTCTGTTCCTAAAACGAAGAAACAAGTTAGGAGTCTCTTAGGTTTAATTCAATTTTATGGGAGATTTATTCCAAATTTATCTTCGATCATGGCACCTCTCTCAACATTGTTGAAGAAAGGTTCGCCTAATCTGGTCCGTTGGTCTGAAGAATGCCAATCTTCACTAGACCAAATCAAGAATATATTTTCTTCTCCTCCCATCTTAAGATTACCTACTCTTGATAGGACTTTTGTTCTTCGGAGTGATGCTTCATCCACTGGGATTGGAGCAGCACTGATGCAAGAATATGCAAATACTCTGCATCCTGTTATGTACATTTCTAGAAAACTAAATGCGGCAGAGAGGAACTACTCGGTTTTAGACCGTGAGTTGTTAGCGATGGTTTGGTCAATTCTAAAGCTACAAAGATTCCTCCTGGGCGCACATTTCATTCTAGAGACTGATCAGAAAGCTCTTACAGCTATTCAGACTAAGAATTTGAAGAGTTCGAGATCCACTCGATATGCTATAGCTCTTCAACCTTTTCACGGTACGAGCTATCCGTGGTGCGGATAATGTGATGGCTGACATTTTGTCTAGATGCCCACATGACTCCAACTAATACTTCTGTCCTATATTTCTATATATTACAGAGTCATAACACACCTATATTTCTACAATAGATTAGCACATCTGTACTTACTTTATATGTACACACTATCGTGCTTTGTTGTCATCTTCTTCTGTTCGTTTTTTAAGATGATAGAGGAGGACTGAGTAGTTAATATAAGGGCCGTTAGTTTACTAAACAGCCACAATTATTAATAATGTATTGTACCTTATGAAGCATATTAGTTATTAATTAGCATTATATTGCTTGTACTTTCTCAGAATGTCATTGTTGAGCTGAGGACTTACCTTACGAGTTCTAGATTGTGTACTTACCTCGGAATACCAGAGCATATGTCCTGGATCGTCATGTAGTTTAACTTTACTATGTACTTATGTCATTACATGTCAAAGAATGTACTATTTAAATTTTCCTATCAGATTTGTACATCCATTTTTAAAGACAATATTAGAGTATGCTGTTTAATGATGATTATAGTAACTTGCATACGTATATTGTGTTTACATGCTAACGTGATGTGTGTTGGTGACACCTCCCCGATGTGAATATTTTTTGAGACATATTTATTTTTCTGTTGAGGTATATCCTCACCAGACACTCTATAATTAGCCTATTGTTTGGCAATTTAATTAATTATCAGCGCATAATTCGTGCGTTTTGAGCCGCTTATCGCTTGCTCTTTGATATTGAAAAAAAATATGTTCCACATTTTTTTTTTATCGGGAGGAGGTGGTGATATGTTGCGTGATAAATTCTCGCAACATCGTTTTATTTCAATATCTGTTTTATAACGCAAGGGCAACAACTGCTTGAAATCTATAGTCACTTTTCTCGGTAAGCATTTGTCTTCTCGCGTTAGTATCGAATGCAGTTAACTTTTGAGCTGTGGTCATTTTTGCGCTGGACTGCGCATGACTTGTCTTGTTGTTTGGTCGATCGGTTTCCGCCCACCACTAGTGGGAGTGAGCGATTTGGAATGGCGAAAGAGATGCCTCGTTGAAGAGGGGATCTCCGCTTTTTTTTGTCCTGTCAGGGATGTGTAGTCCTCTTATGGATATTTCGTTTAGTCGAGATAATACCTCTAGTGTTTTCCCACATGTCGGGAGGCGTGATATTTCTGTGTATTTCATGAAAGCAAGGTAAATTGACTTTTTCATTAACTCTATCGATTTTGGGTCGTGAGCGATTTCGATTCATAGCCTGTCTCCGAAAGTCGTCGTCACGAGATGTTCTTTCCCAGCTCACATGTCGCTGCATTGTACTGCATCGGTTGATGCAGGTTCCAAGGACCATTACTTGCTACTTTGTTAAATGAACTAGGTTTAGAAAACCTTTATTATCTAGAGGATATTTTTGAGGACATTATTTATACTTCGGCAGACGTGTCTGTCTTGCTGAAGTCAAACTAAGGAGAGTGAACTGATCTCATACATCTGGTTATCTCCTGGCTGTTATAGAAAAGGATGGAGTTTTCCACCTGACTACATTTTCAGCACTATGAAATATAACATGCATCTGACTCATCATTGTAATGCTGTCTACCGTCTATTGCTGTATTGAATGTTGCTGTGATAATGACTGTTTGATGTGCCTACACATTTGCGTAACCATTTTGTCACTGTGGCGTCCACAATAAATAATGAAGAAAAACGTCAACGGCTGTTTCAAGACTCATTGACTTTATACGTCGTGAGTTTACTGACATCCTATGTGGATTGCCCTGTTATTGTTGCATGAACATTGTTTTGACTGAACACATCTACACACTACACAAAACCAGACATGCGGATGCCATCCATCATCATATGGCATCACGCATCAACCACGAAGCCCTTGTGATAACTTTAGGCTCCTCCTTTCTCTCTCTAAACCATACGTGGTAGCCAAAAGTTCATATCTATTTAGGTAACTTTCTATGTCATCGTTTTTCTCAACAAAATGGTCTAAATGAAAACTCATAGCTGAGGTTGAGGCTCCCTGACTAGCAGTAGCATCGGAGGTAAAGGGACTGGCACCATTTTCAGGAGCATGGCTTTGAAACTCAAACTCCCTTAGTCGTAACTCATGTTCCCTTTGTAATCTCTTCTCCTCCTTTTCTGCTTCCCTTTCTGCAGCCTGCCTTCTTTCCTCTCTTTCTGTAGCTAATCTCTTTTCTTCTCTTTCTGCAGCTAATCTCTTTTCTTCAAACTGGAGCCACGTTATTTCCGCCTCACGATCCGCCTCCAATGCCCTAGCCTCTTTGTCAGCCTCAATCTGCAGCCTCTTAATTTCTTTATCTGCCTCTAACTTTCTTTCTGCTTCAAATTTTCTTTCTTCACGTTCAATAAATTTGTCACATTCAGTTGTGACATAAGCAATCATAATTTGCCCCTCCATTCCCAGTTCTTTAGCAGCCTGCATAGCAGCAGATCGAAACTTTGCCAGATCAGCCATTTTATAATATGCAAACCTTTAAAATTTCTAACTAGACAAATTTCTAATTATAACTAAGAATTTCTAATTATAACTAAGAACAACCACAGGCACTGATAGCTCAACCACTATTTCATTTCCACCAAAGGAATACTTTTAGTTTTATACTATTGGTAATTACAAATCCCTGGAGCAAGCCACCCAATATAACTGGTGCTATGAGAAATTCAATCCCCAGGAGCGAGACCCCAATATATGTGGTGGGTTTGATGTTAATACAGTTTGTTGTTAAGAATCTTAGTGTACTGAATGAGGTCAGCTGTGAAGGTCCCTGAATATAATAAATATTAGAGTAAATTTCCAGGGCACCTTTCTACTACCACCACTATGATCTCATTCAGACTTATTCTAGATAGACTGTAAGATGACTACGTTTGGTGTCTAGGGTTATGAAATGTTGGTGTAAGGTTGCATTAACCAACTAAACATATAAACAATTACACAATTATTTTATTATCTAATACAACACAACAGTACCACGACAATCACATACGAACTACACTTTAAAAGACTATCTTTAGTAAGTCAGTGGTTGAAAGTTTGGTAAAGTTAATGTTTTTTTTTCAATTTATTGTCCTGAATCTAATTTATTTGGAATCAGGACTGTCAATCAAAAGTGAAATCATAGAAATTAATTACATCAATCAATTTATACAATGGATCTTCTGTCCATAATACACATATTATTATTATATAAGGGTGTAGTGTATTTTCTAACTGAGGTGACTTCTAGTATACACTGGTAGATTGTTTATTATCATCATCTCTGCATGTTGTTTGTAAGTTTCTGTGGACACTGATGGAATGTTTATATCACTATTCCCAGTCTTTTATTTTTAATATAATGTTAGTTGAGCGATCAGGTGCCGAACATGCACCTATCTTTGTAATATGATGTAGGAATCTTCCTGCACTTCGCTGAACGACAACCTTCAGCTCCCACTTCTTCAAGAATGATGGTGGTCTACAGTTGTCTCCGCAAAAGGCAAGACTGTGGTATGAATATATCGGCCCACTGTAGTCTGGCACCAGTTACTGACAGCAACCAAAAACCTCTGAAATCAGAAGGATATGCCTCCTTCGTAATCAACAGCCTACCATAATATTCAACAACCAGTACAGGCACATTACAAACAAACATGTAAGATCAGCTCTTTACGACAATCCCTTTCACCAGTTTCTTTTGATGTGACCAGGTATACCAGTATTCCTCTCCCCTAATAGTTACAACGCCTCTGCAATTCCAGCAATACTCTGTTTTCCATACAATAGGATAGGTATTATGCTCCTGATGATAATCATATATAATTTAGTTGGTCTACACCTCTCTGATAGTCTTTCATATGCTGGATCAATCTCTAGACTCTGTTTTGAGTCTGCCATAGACTCACTTACTTACAGTCGTATGTTAGTATCTCACATTCAAATTTTATTTTAAATAAAATGTTAAGAAAATCAATCTTACCACAGATGCAAGGAAATAACACAAGTAAACGATGACTAGGCAATAGAATATGGCACATTTTCGATCTGCCCTATGTCCAGACTTTTTCCTATGTTAGAAAATTCTCTGCCTGCTCTCATCGATCTTGCTTTACACACAATTTTCTTAAAATGGCAGTGAACAGTCCCCGTTTCGTGCCAATATCTACTGCTTTGTCCAATGAGACCATGTTTACATTTATTTTTGAATCTATCGTTTCAAATAACAACTCCCAATATGTTTCCAAGGCAAATATATTTTTAGTTTTAGGTCAACCAATCATACTTCGCCTTCCTTTAAAATCCAACCAATCAAATATCCCGTACCTTTTAACCTCATTTACCCAAAGTCGTTTTTTCAGAACATGCCATAAAAATATATAAGCAGGCAAGATCTTTCCTGACAGTCTGGTCGGATCTACTATAGTATTATGGCTATAATTAGTTAATTAATGGACTATTTGCGTAACTACTACCATATTCTTTGTCAGCAAGTCCTAAGGTACACGAATATATAATTTATATGGGACTAGTTGGCTTGGTTCAGAAGTACACTTTTTTTTTCTATGTTAGTTTTTTTATTTTTAGTCTACTACACGTTCAATTCTTTTCCATGTGCTGTCTTCTCTATTTACGTGATAATTACGTCCTTTGAAATAAGAGCTACGGTTGTTTTTGTGACACGGGTTGTCTACATGTTCTAACTTTTTCCTCGTATTTTCGGAATCGCCCTAGGCAAGGCTTTTGCGCGTTGGTTTTATTTTTAGAAACAATGTTAGTCGCGATTAGCATTTGAGGCCATTTATCACCCTCTCTCTCCCCCTTTTACTATATATTCTATCACCGAGGAAATTATTGTTTGAACCTTGGGAAAAAGTGTTAGGTTTTATCCAAGGTCAAATTTGAAAAATACAGTACCCTCCATTCGGCTATAAGGCTTAGCAAAACCCGCATATTAACTGGCGTGGGCGAACAAGACGCTGGACTCAATTTTTATTTTCTATCTTATTTTGACTTTACGCACTATCTTGTTATATTATAATTTAGATATTGTATTTAGAATTCCGTCACAGTGCTTCCATAGCATAATTATTATTTCCTTCATATATTCTATTTTTAGGAATTCCTTTAGACATAATTTGTCTTCTTTTCATATACATATAACTTCACTTCGGTGCCTTCGTGCACATCTTCTTCTAGTCGGCCATTATATATAATTTTCGGGCATTCATACCCTTCTGTGACGGTTACGATAACCTTGATCTGTTCAAATATGTCTATTTGGCTATACTCGCCTAAATCTTACCCGAAATCTCGCAACTCCTGACGAGATGGGTTTATCCTCAATTGAATTAGAATTACACTAGATTTCTGCTTGAAATCTACATCCAATATGAACACTTTTAAAGTAGAATCAACTACACTGCCATAAGTGGACCTTGCCACACCAGCTGACACTCTGGAATTCTGTAACTATGTCTCCTACGTCATTTTACGCTACTTCGTAGTCATAGTTAATGATCACATTTATTTTGTGTTTGGTGAGTGTACAACATGGTGCAAAGCGATCTCTCTCCAACTCTACTTTAACATAATCGCTATGCCCCATGATGCGCACTCAACATTACCCCCTCGTCCCGCAAGCGTTTACCTCGGGTGGAAGCTAAATAAAATATTTAAGTAAACACTAATTAATCCCAATCAAAACCGATTAAATACGATTAATTTCGATTAAGGACGATTACTTTCGATTAAGAACGATTAATTTCGATTAATATCGATTAATTTCGATCAAACTCACTCAATTTCAATTAAATAATTGAAAGTGCAAATAAAATGTCACTAAAAGTTATGTGATGAAAACAAATGCATTAATTATTGTCTATCAAGTTTGTGTCACTTTCCTTAAATATAATTCCATATGTCAATATGTATAATGTCACATAGTTTATATGTAAGTGAGTCTGTATGTTTCCACTGTGAATGCACTAGAACCTCTGTTCATGCTGTACAGTATAGTAAATGCCAACACTTGGAATAATGTCACCATTCCAGTTCATTTATGTTATATTAGTAGGAATCATGAAATAGTAAGTCAACTATTTAAATGTCCACTGTTGTATAGTAACTAGTCAGCGTAAATAGTTATAATACTTTTGTATTTGCAATTGCCATGGCCATCTGTTCATCTTCTCCAATTTTTTTTTTAATGACTGTCCATGATCTGACATTCTGTTAGGCTAACTAGTTTTAGTTATTTTCATGAGACCATCTGGACAGCAGATCCGCCAGCCAATTATCTGATCCCCGAATTGGTTGGATGTCGAAATGAAATTCCTGCAGCAACAAGAACCATCGGTGCAATCTTGGGTTATTGTATGTCTTGGTTTTAAGCGCTGTCAGCGGTATGTGATCAGTCTGTAGTATAAACTTTCGGCCAAGTAGATATTTTGAAAGCTTGGAGATCGACCACACAATAGCAATTAACTCCCGCTCGCCAGCTGCATACCGTTGTTCTGCTGGAAGGAGCTTCCTGCTGATGTACACACAAGGGTGGAGTCTTTCGTTCCATCGTTGCATCAAACAGGCCCCTATGCCTGTCCCCGAAGCGTCCGTTCTGAGAAAAAATATTTTTCGAGCATCAGGTATGGTTAGAATAGGATGCTTTGAAAATGCAGTTTTTATCATATCCAAGGAACGATTAGCATTATCTGACCACTGAATTTTTAATGGTGCACCCTTGCACGTCAAGGCAGACAATGGTACAGATAGGGAGGCAAAGTTTGGTATAAATTTATGATAGTAGTTGATTAAACCTAATAAACTTCTCATTTCTTTTTTTGATGAGGGGATTTTGATATCCAGGATGCGTTTAACTGTTTTTTCATCAGGACATAACTTATTTTGACTAATACGATGTCCCAGAAAAGATATCTCCCTGAAACCGATTTGAACTTTTGATGGACGTACTGTCAAACCATGTGATCGTAATAAATGTAATAACGAGGTTAAGCCTTGAACATGTTCGTTCCACGATGAGTGAAATAAACAAATATCATCGATGTAGGTGATGATATCCTGTCTGTTGCCTAGTAAGAGGCGCATCATGCGTACGAATGTCGCAGGTGCGTTAACTAGACCAAAGCACATAAAGTTCCACTGAAATAAACCAAGTGGTGTCGTAAAGGCTGTTAATGGCTTTGATTCTTCTGATAATGGGATTGGTGACGAAGAGGGTTCTATTATACCCATGTTGAGCATTTCCTTAATTTCTTTCTCTACATGCTTTTTATAGTGAATAGGAATTGGATATGGTCGCAATTTAATTGGTTTATGGTTGGTAATGATGATTTTATGTGTAATCAAATTAGTACGACCAGGTAATTCCGTTAATACATCATGGAAAGATTTTAGAATGTCTCTGACTTGTTCTTGTGAAGAAGGATGAAGTGATTGAGAGATGGAAACATCCTTCCAAGATTTAACTGATTCCAGTGGAGGTAAAGTAAACCTCAAAGGAATAGATGAAACAGTGTCCTCTGCAAAAGATGACGAAATAGTCTCATCGTTAACATTGTCCCAAATGTCCTGTAATTCAGGAGGACGTTGAGTATATGCTTTTAACATATTTACATGATATGTTTTGCATTTTCCTTTGATGTTTATAGCATAATCGACATCAGTTATTTTCTTGTTTATTATGTATGGCTCTTGCCAAGAAATTTGTAGTTTATTCTCTTTTGTAGGAAGCAGTAAAAGAACTTTATCACCTGGTGAAAATTTTCTTAGCTTTCGAGATTGGTTGTGAAGCAACCTCGATCTCTGGGTGGCGTTTTGAATTGATTGTACTGCGACCTTACAAGCATTCAACAGACGCTGTCTGAGATCAATAACAAACTCGTAACTACTGCGAGTTTCTTCGTTTTTTGTAGAGCCAAGTAGTAAATCTTTTAATATGTGTACAGGACCTCTCGGATTGGCCCCATAGACGAGTTCAAACGGAGATAACCCTGTACTCTCGTGTGGTACTTCTCTAAAAGCAAAGAGAACTGCCGGTAACAGTTTGTCCCAATCACGAGGATTTGACTCTGTAACCTTCCCTAACATTCTTTTTAAAGTCCCATTGTAGCGCTCACACACCCCATTTGAGCAAGGTCTGTATGGACTAGTAAAAGCATGTTTAATACCCAACATATCTTCAATATGTTTCATTAACTGTGACATAAATTGAGTGCCCCTGTCAGATAAGATTATCTCAGGTAATCCTATTCTTGAAAATACCAAAAATAATGCCTCTGCCACTGAAATAGTAGTAATTTCTTTCAATGGTATGGCCTCAGGCCATCTTGTACAAAGATCAATGCATGTCAAAATATACTGGTGTTTTCGTTCTGACATGACTATCGGACCAATGATGTCAATGGCAATTTTCTGAAAAGTGCGTGTTGGTATATCTGTTATCTGTAAGGGTGCCATATGATCCTTGCCCTTACAAGATACTTTTTGGCATGTCGGACATGAACGACAATATAGTCTGACCTCTTTATTTACGCCAGGCCAATAAAAACATGATGTAACTCGGCTTAAGGTGCGCTTAACACCCATATGACCTGCCATAGTGATATCATGACTGGTTTTTAAAACCAAAGGTCTAAAAATTCTAGGTACTAAAATTTGTGTATAAGTATTTGTACCTTTATTGAAACATCTAGTCAAAACAGAGTTTTTCAATTTAAAACAAGATGTTGCTTGTTTTGTGGGTATGATCTTTCCTGATTGAGCTAAATTAAATAAACGTGTCAAAGATTCATCTTCTTTTTGTTTTGTTACGAACAACTCTGGAGTGATGTCATGCGCATGTCGTTAAGATGCGTCTTCAGTTACTACTGGTGTTGACTCAGCTTTTAAATCAGCTGCATGTTGAGCCCTAGTGACTACAGCATTAGCAATGAGTGGGTGGAATTTAACCCATTCTTCAATATCACCCGGAGAACATTCTTTTACTCCCGGGATATTTCCAATTATTAAATCTGTAATTGGATCTTTTAAAACACATGTTGTCACCAGACCAGTATAAAAAGGTGTGTCTATTTCTACCTTTGTCAGTGGGAACCATTCAATGGTCCCACCAAATGTAACACATTTTACTGACTCACCCGTCAAAGCTGTTTTGTCAATAAGCAATTCTCTAATACCTACAATAGTTGACCCCGTGTCCCTCAATACAGTGACGGGCCTATTGTATACGAAACCCTTATGTATAGTGAGACGTCCTATGTTCTCACATGATGCCATGGTAGGCAATGTATGATCGCATAGTAATCTCGTTTGAGATCCTGGTACATACAAAATTTTACATTCTGTACACTCCTCAGTATTATTTGACCTTATGACACAAGCATTTGCATGGTTGGTATCCGGAGTAGCATTACTTTGCTCCACACAACCATTGGCATGTTGTTGTTTTCTGCTGGCATGTCGTGCATTATTTTGGTTACCACCTTTCTTGTAATTTTGTCTATCACCATCATTTCGATTGTTATTGTAATTATTAAATCTGCCACTCCATTGTGGTCTTTCATTATATCCTTTATAATGGGTCCCATCTCTTCCTCTATCATGGTATCCACGACCCCTGTTAGAGAAATTCCGAAACCTATTTCTCTCATATGGTGCAGGAGAATACCTTCTTGAAAAATTGTATCTTTTTCTATTGGAGGAGCTAAAATTAAACCTGTTTCTACCATCTGAACTTTTAGAACGTTGACGGTAGTCTCCATAGTCATGATAGGCAGCACCCACCGGTAATGAATCATCTGGTGCAGATCTCTTGATATCTCTGTCTGGATGGGCGACGACATATTGTCGACCTAGTTTCTCACACTCATCAATGGTCTTGGGACGTCTTTCCTGCAAAAAAGCTGTTAGGTCGGCACTACATGCCGAAAGAACCTTATCTCTTAACATTAAATCAATTATCCCTTCATAAGTCTTAGAGACTTCAGCTAACTCAATCCAACGATTGAGGTAAAGTTTTTATGGAGGAGATAAATTCTCCGAAGTCAACCTTCTTATCAGGTAAAATTGCATGAAATTTTTCCCTAAGACCTTCTTCCGTATACCTGAATTTTCTTAAGAGGGCTTGCTTTACAATATCAAAGTCTAGTCGACTTTGTTAATCTAATTGCATGAAACATTTCTGGGCATTTCCTGTCAAATGATCTGATAATAAATTGCTCCAACGATATTTAGGTATTTTCATATCGTTGGCTTTCATCTCAAATTTTTCTAAAAAACTATCGATACAATCTCGAGTATCGATAAAATTAGGCAATTTGAATTTTGGCATCCACGACAAATGATCATTATTTGATCCAAAGTTATCACCGGAAGCCTGAGACTGGATTTTTGCTAGTTCAATTTCTTTTTCTTTCTCTTCCATTTTCATTTTATGCTCTTTCTCCTTTGCATCTCGTACAAGAGCATCAGATTCCATTTTCATTTTATGCTCTTTTTCCATTGCATCTCGTACCAGAGCATCAGATTCCATTTTCATTTTATGCTCTTTTTCCATTGCCAGAGCAGCAGATTCCATTTTCAATTTCTCTAATGCCAATTCATGTTCACGATCTTTATCTTTCTGAGCCAACTCCTTAGCTCTTAGTTCTCGTTCCGCTATTTTGTCTAAGTGGGCAATATGTTTTTCATATTTGGTTTCTGAATAATCATCTAATTTCGCACCTGATAAACCTTTTCTAATACCTTCCTGTCTGAAATCTTCTAAGGATGACATGTTTATAGGTACTTATCTGTTTTATTCAGTATTATTTAATTATCAATATCGATAATTTCAAAATATTAATTAATCAGACAAGACAAAAATTGACGTACGATTACAGAAAGTCGTATTCGAATATAACAAGAAGACAAGATGGAGATAGTGGACAGACGAATAAACAATGACTTATTACGCTAAATAAGAATATTAATTAAAGTAAACGCGATACTTCGACGACACAACTAAACAATTATTAAATATATTCAATGGATTATCAAAGACAAATACTCCACAGTGTAATCACTGGACTTCTTTGACAATGCATTAAATAAAGCCCTACAGAATCGTTAACATTTCTGTATCTTCCGAAGAAGTTATAGAAATATTAAGCCCTACCAACGAATCCCGCAATACATATAAGGATGATAAACGTAAAATATAATGAGAAAAGATTATGATCAGCAAGAAAAGGTGACGTATGGGTGTTCAGATGATCAGATAATACGTCTCGACATTGAACATGACTTATCTGCAGTGGTAAAATGTAATCCTCAGTCCTGGCTTTCGACTGTTTGATTTTACGAAGGAACGATCTCACCCAGCTCCTGGCAAGTACACTTCTCTAGTGAAGCTGGTATTGTAATCTTCGATGCTTTGTAGATCTATTCAACGTGTTGATTGAAGACTGTTGATCTTGAATTATTTTGAGTGAGATTTTGAGTTTCCTTTTTGAAGCGTGTTTAACTTTTGGCAGTTGGGAACATTTGCATATGACGTCGCTGCTTCTTGTTGCCGATTAAACATTTACTGGTCAACGAAATATAGTTTAAAATGTTACGTTCACGACCCTTTTCTTGTTGATGATAGTTGTTTCTGGCGATATTCCCGTCTTAATTAGGTTGCTTCAAACCTTGATCCCTTCTTGTAATTTTAAGGTTGTGCCTTGACTTTGACCTTCTTGAAACGATAACTGTTCTTTATAAAATATTTTCAATACCTTGTATATTGGAGCTGCTTCTTTATTGAAAAGCTTGACTATTGTAGCATATATTTGTAGTGGTGACTACCGGACGAGAAACCCCATGAATTTTTTAGCGTCCTATCGGTTAAGGAACTTTTCCTTCTGGCTCTAGTATGTTGAATGATGTCTAGGGATATTGTATTAATGTTCTGAAATGTAGTCATCAAAATTCTGGCCACAATCTTTCTATTCGTAATCGAACTGTTCTTTGTGGTCTAAGTCTTTTCATCTGACTAACTGTTCTCAATTATTAATTGGTTATATCTCTACAAACTCATGCTTCCAACTGGAAATCATTTCTCGAAAACTTCTGTGTTATATGACTTTCACTTTATTCAACACAGGAACTTATGTGAGAGACACATTGCTCTTAATACAATTTGACAGTTTCATTTAAAAAATCGATCCATTCATTTCATAGATTACTTCTGCATAAGTATATGCTTCTTCACAATTCTTTAGGCTATCAAGACTTATCCTTCTTTGAGTGCTGCTTCCATAGCATAATTATTATTTCCTTCATATATTCTATTCTTAGGAATTCCTTTAGACATAATTTGTCTTCTTTTCATATACATATAACTTCACTTCGGTGCCTTCGTGCACATCTTCTTCTAGTCGGCCATAATATATTTAATTTTCGGGCATTCATACCCTTCTGTGACGGTTACGATAACCTTGATCTGTTCAAATATGTCTATTTGGCTATACTCGCCTAAATCTTACCCGAAATCTCGCAACTCCTGACGAGATGGGTTTATCCTCAATTGAATTAGAATTACACTAGATTTCTGCTTGAAATCTACATCCAATATGAACACTTTTAAAGTAGAATCAACTACACTGCCATAAGTGGACCTTGCCACACCAGCCGACACTGTGGAATCCTGTAACTATGTCTCCTACGTCATTTTACGCTACTTCGTAGTCATAGTTAATGATCGCATTTATTTTGTGTTTGGTGAGTGTACAACATGGTGCAAAGCGATCTCTCTCCAACTCCACTTTAACATAATCGCTATGCCCCATGATGCGCACTCAACATGTCTCATTTACACTACCCAAAGATGCATCAATAGAGAATGCAGTCAGCGACCCATAGCTTGACTGCTTGCATCAGGATCAGCGAACCAGAGCTGGTCAAGACCGTACGCCACCTCCACGTGGTGGTCCTGGAAACAGTCTGCAGCAGTGCAGTCTGGCTGAGCGAGTACGGATCGAAGAGGGAAGGCAAACCCGGTCCCAAAAAATGCCGTGCAGAAGTCGGATGTGTCGACCGAAAGGTGCAGATATCACAGCTTAGGCGTAAACAGACACAACGCAACCACCGTCCTTTTCAGGACGAACGAGGAAGAAGAAGAAGAATTTACACTACAGCGCAAGCGGAGATCACGTGACATCGTGGCGGGCAATAATATTTGCTCTCTCTTGTAACGTTGAGTTCATTGGTCATTTTAGAATTTTGTTTCTTTTGTTTTGTTTCTGGGAATATAAAATACAACTTGTGTGTCACATGGTCGTTCTTGTTTCCTTGTTTTGACACGTGGTTTAGGATATCCAATAGAAACAAGTGTTGATAATACAATTAAATAATAAGATTTGTCAGTCACTCTGTCATCATGTGACGTATTCTTTCCAGAACGTTGTCTCCATTACAGCTGCTCTGAACGAATCACGATTCTGGGCAAGTCGACCTGCATCAGCCAAAGACAAGTTCAGACTCTCTGTGATGTCCTGGGTCCACCGTCGTCTAGGTCGACCCCTTCCCCCTTTTCCAGGGACCATGCCTTCCATCACTGTTTTTTCCAGACTATTATGTCTTTTTATATGACCGAAAAATTTCAGCTTCCTTATTGCGATGGTATTTAGGAGCCAATTTCCTGTACGTTTAGTGAGTGCAGTACTTCTCTGTTGGTCTTTTTTTCTGTCCAGGGTATTCTCAACATCCTTCTGTAGCATTTCATTTCGAATGATGTAATCTTTTTTGCAACTGTTTTATTGAGTGTCCACGTCTCGCAGCCGTATGTTGCTACTGGGAATATACATGCTCTGATCAGTTGTAACTTTGTTTCTTTGCTTGTGCCTTGCCATAGGTTTTTCATCTGTATTAGTTTATGTGAAGCAATTGCAAGTCTTCTTTTAATTTCTACTGCACAGTCGCCAGAGCTGTTGATGATTGATCCTAAGTATTCGAATTCATTAACACTTTCCAGTTCTTTGTTATCAATTTCAATTTCTGGATTGGTCTTTACTTTGTCTGTTGTCAATACTTTGGTCTTCTTGGTGTTTAGGTATAGATTCTGGGCCTCGCTGTGTTTTTTGGTGGACAGAATTAATTGTTCAAGTCCTTCTGGGTTGGTCGATAGGAGGACTGTGTCGTCAGCATATCTGATTTCCGGGATCTGGTGCCCGCCGATGTTAAATGAGTCAAACTCTGTGTGTTCTTGGTCATCTCTTACATTTCTCATGATATTCTCTGCATAAATGTTAAACAGGTAAGGGGAAAGGGTACAGCCTTGTAGTCACTCTGTAGAAATATTATATACCATACCGTGATCACCTGATCGTGCTTGACATTTTAAGGCAGCTGGCCCACATGGGTCATGGCTCTCATGTGGCATACTTCTCTTAACGACTCGGCCACCGCTTTGAAGTGAGCTCATTTCATTAAGGGCATCACTAAAATGGTTATTTCCATCAGATGTTGTATGAGTCTCTGTTGGCATAATCTTTGGGGGCATCCCCACTTGCTGCAATAGACATCTCCGTGCTCCCAGAATCCTGGACATATTTCTTCATGTCTCTCTTGCACACATGTTTCAAACTTCAAATGTGGTTGCCTTCTTTTTTTTTTATTGGGGGGAGGAAAGGGAGGCAGGGCGTAAGCCTGGTTCAGTATTAAGTTTAATCCAGCTGAGAGATATTTAGCACTTTTTGCATCACATATACACTTTTTTATTATGGCAGTCACAGAAATCATTGTTAGTTAACTCCCTTGGAGTACTTGGCCGGTTACATATATAAACTCGGCAAGTGTCGATTCCATACGCATTGGAGAAAAATAAAGAGGGGGGGTGTTAGGAGGTACAAAAAATCAGTACCCACATATTCAATACGCAAGTAAAGTCCCTGACTTTAAACCAAAATTTCTTTATTCGCTACACAACCAGTCATCGACGTTGGGAACTCTTATCAGTTTTCCACTACCATCGCATTGCTATTTCCCTCATACTGAAACGATAAAATACATTTTATGCGTTTTATCTAAGGGACGTAATTTTTATTAGAAGGGGAGTAATATGTGCTGAAAAGTTAGTCATAACTTTAAAAACATTAAATAGTTATTTTATATAATTTTGTTGTAGCAATTTTATAGGAAAGAAGTAAATTATAATATATTTCAAATTCCGAAGAAAGTATTTCTGCCTTTTGTTATTATTATAGAAATATGCAGTTATATTTTATATATGGGATAACTAAATGCACGCTAGGCTCAATACACGTCAGCAAATATGTGTAACACGGGTTTCATTTAAAGGATAGTACCAGGAGTTAATATTTCTGTATTTTTGACCGGCACATAGTGCTGCCTAAACTAAAGTTGAGACGATGTGTTCGACAAGTCTCCTTGTGAACCCGAAAATGACCATAAGTCGCTACCAACTTTCTCCATCAAACATTATAACATAAGGTGAGAAGAGGAGCTTTCATTGCATAGTGACTTGAATGGTGATTAACATACATCGCGTCCAACTCAAATATAATAGTCTCTCATCCCACACATTTAGTCTCGTTGTACGTTTCTGAAACATAGAGAACAACGAAGACGTTAAAATCCGCAGTGATTGAATCAAAGAAATTCACAAATTAACATGGGAATCACCAAATGGTCGGGACAGAAACCAGATAGACCACATCATGATTAACGGTAGATGGAGACATGCATTACAAGATGTGAAGGTAAGACGAGGTGCAGATGTGGGAAGTGATCGCCATTGGATCTGAACAACTTGTTAATATTCGCTGCAGTTTTTATTTTATATATTTACTTATTTTTGGCTTGAAGTTTATACAGGAAAGGGTAGTCTACTCTGTGCCCAACCCTCCTTACTCTCGCCTTCTCTGAACTGCCTGGTAGAGCCAGTGCTTTCATGTTCCTCTCATTATAATAATAATAGTAATAATAATAATAAATTCTTTAAGCACCAAACACGGCGCATAAGGCAGAAATCAGTGCTCTCCAGGTTGTTCGTTGTGACGCCACTCCTCTTAGCTCTTGCACATTATTTAGGCCCAACGTTCTTCCTTCTCTTATTATTGTTCTTCTGAGTGTTTCTTTTGGTCTTCCTTTTTTTCCTCTTACCCTCAGGAACCCAAGTGAGCGCCTGTAGTGGTATTCTGTTGTTTTGCATTCGTAGGACATGACCGATATATGACATCGTCTTTTCCTTATATAGTCGGAGACATATTTCTGCTTAGTCTTCTCTTATTTGTCGATTAGTCTTGAATTCTTTCCAACTGATATTCATGAGTTTTCTAAGACATTTGTTCTCGAATGTATTCAGCTTGTTCTCCAATGATTTTGTTATTTTCCAACTCTCACAGCCGTATGTTAACACTGAGATAACATTCGAATTAAACAGACGAAGCTTGGTATGTATGTATATTCAGTGATCGTAATTTCCATTATGGATCCGGTAAAATTCGGTCAGACTAACTACCGGTACATAATTCGTTCATGATAGTTGACCTATCAATATTTCTTGCCTTTTTCGCCTGTTTGTAACTGTGACTGATGAAGGCTGAACTCCGAAACATCCCATGTTTCTAGTGAACCGTCCATTTGTAAAACTGATTCCATTCCATTTTATGTTTTTAAATTATGTATTTCATACCATAATTCATTGCGCAGTAAACTGATATTTAGGCCTACATGTTTTAAACATATGTTTAACAATTAACCACAAATAGATTGTTTACTTGCAAAAATGGCATACACGCCAATATTTTTTTACTTTTACGGATTTTATCTGTAGATCAAACAAACAAACAAACAAACAAACAAGCACACACATACACACAAAACAAAAGTGCGGTTTTTGGACTACAATATGAATGTTCCACAATGAATGTTTTACATTTCCTGTTTACATGCAAAGATGGTGAACGAGTTGTCGTAAAGTCTGCAGAAGTTGTTTCAGCGTAATAATTGTATCTTAGAACCGGCGTAAATATTTCATTTTTAATTGATGAATCCAGTTTCATGTTATTTATATTAGTTCAAGCAACGTCATTACGGGTGACAAGTTGACAGTAGGTTGATATATTTATATATCTATCAGTTTGATACACAGCACTACAAAACAGCAGTAGGCCCTATAGTCCTACTGGACATTGCACAAGGCATTTGGCTTTAGTAATTTAGCATCAATAATTATTTACTGGTATTACGAATACAGTTTAATATTAAGTTAAGGACCCATTGTGGAGTGTATGGTAGGCAGGTGGATACCGTAAAGTATATACATATTAATAGATAATAAATAGGCCCCTATTGGTTTTAAAATGTGAAAATATATAGGCCTAGCCCTACAACAAATATCAAAGGATAGCATTCCTGTAGGCTTACACACAGATGGATCCAAGAGAGAGGATGGCAAATTGGGGATAGGAATATATATTCCAATATGGAAAAATGCAAAAGAGTATAGTCTCACAGAGAATATATCCATTTTCACTGCAGAGATGGTGACAATACTAAAAGCACTAGAAATATTCTATAATAACCCTCCCAAGAAACTAACAGTTTTAACTGACTCTCTTTCAACAATTCAATCACTAAGAAACTTACGAGAATGCAGTAGACCTGATATAGCAGAAGATATTTTTCTGGCTACTACATACTTATATTTGTGTTGATGTTATGAGGCGTTATGGGTGTTGTATCCACCTACGTGTACTCCGAGTGAGGTTAAGCTGTGTACGTCCCTGAGTCTAATTGTTTAGAGTTTATGTAATCTCAGGGTACCTACGGTGCTACCACATATAGATCTCACTCGGGATATATTTTATGATGTCTGTTAAATTTGCTACGTGTCTAAGGTAATGTAAACAGTGATGGTGTGTTAATACAACAAAACACAATTTAAAACTCAATTTTATCAAATAAATAAGACTGGGTTAAATTTGGTAATAACGTGTAGTACCATTTAATTATCCTGATCTTCAATTATTTTGATCAGGACTAACAATTCAAACAAAGAAAATTATGTGTTTTTACAATATTTAGTTAAAGTAGATATTCTGTCTTACAAAATTACTAATAATTCTAACTTATTCAAGGTTATGTATCCCCCCTTTTCATATATTAATAATGGTTAAGTGATGGTGGGTTGGGGTGGATCATCATCCACTCTTATGTTTTTACAACTTTTATTAAAATTTGGAAACAGTGGATGTATTTTCTAGTGCCACTTATAGGGCACTTATCTTAAAAGTATGGTACAGTGCTGTGGTGTCGAACAATCAATCGCCAGGACCCGTTTCTCCAGCTTCCTGGAAAGCACCAGTGGCAGAGGGCTGGTATGAGACTGTACAGCTTCCTCCTCACACACTCTTAGGCTTCTCCAGGTGATCAAGGTCTGGTATATAGTACGAGATTTAACCCTGCATCAATGAAATAATTCACACACTAGGATTAGTTTGACTGGCAATTCTGTTAGCATAAGAATAAATCACCTGTGTCCAGACTGCACAACTTTTAGTGTTAAAAGCTTGACTTCTGTTCTCAAACGTCCACTAGGTGGAATATTTTTATGAAAATGGCACTGAGCCTTGGTTTACTTCCCTATTATCAAATCCTTCTTCTTCTTCTTCTTTGATCCTTAGCCGCCAACCGTCAAAGCAGTCAGTGGTCATCACGCCTAGTGGCGTCTTGTAGGGCAACAACAAATTGATTCCACTTTGCTCGGTCGGTGGCCATCCTTCGTACAGTGCCCCAACTCTGGTTCATTCTTTGCATCTCAGCCTCCACAGTCCTCCGCCAGGTTGTTTTTGGTCTGCATCTTTTTCGTTTTCCTTCAGGGGTCCAAAGCATAGCTGTTCTTGTGATGGCATCGGGGTCTCTTCTGAGGACATGACCAACCCAGTTCCAGCGTCTGCCAGCTATGATGGTGTGCATGTCCTCTTGCTTGCTGCGAGTAAGCAGATCTTGGTTAGTGATGGTATTCGGCCAAAAGATTCGGTGAATTTTTCTTAGGCATGTTGTGTGAAAAGAGGACCATTTCGACATTTCCTTCTCCGTAACTCTCCAGCATTCCGCACCATAGAGAAGCAATTTTCAAACCCACTGACCAATAAAAAGACGAGTCCAAAAACGCCTTTTTTTTTTTTTTTTGTTGAAATTCTCAAATACGTCTGTGTGTTTATATAAGCTGGTCAGTGTGTCTATACTAGTGCGGGGTGAGAAAATGTTTCGCGTGGCTAACAATTTTGCTGTTCCTACCTCCCCTCTTTCTTCATAACTAACTAGTAGAAGCCAATCGGATTCAAATCAACAGATTTGACTTTTGGCTTGAAATGTTACAAAAACTGAGTAGGTTATGAGTGTCAGACTGTATGTCTCAATACTTTCTTTCTTCATTATCTTCGTTAATATTTGACCAATTGAAAAGATTAAAATGGTTTATTACTCTGTCAAGTGTCCTTCATCTTACTGTTATATTTTCGTCTCAGTCGTTATCAAATTATCAATTTTTACTTTTCATCTTTATTGGTTCAGAACAACATACTTTTATTATCTAAGTTCAGAGAACCTATTAGAAAGATAATAGGGTATAAAATAACAACATTATCGGTTTTTTTTTCACTTTGTCTTTCCTTTTATTATTCTTTCTATACATTATACGCGTTCAATTTTCCCTTTCTGTTCTCCCCTCTTGCTAGTCGTCTCGGTTGCCAAGCAACCAGTCACTAGGAGTAAGTTAGATTTCCTCCACGCTAACTTTTGCCTCTCTCTCACTCGAAACACGTCTTGGTTTAGTGCCAAGATCGTTTTAAGTTATATTTAATTCTCAGTACATCGCGGGGCAACTGCGGTGGGAGGTATCTTTCACAAGGCGTTACTAGATTCAAAACGCGTGTCGTTGGCGGGCATTTATTTGAAAAAAGCGACTTTCTAAGGAGAAAATATTACATTATTACGTCCAATTTGTGACTTTTTGGTAGTGGCTTTGCCCTAGGCAATTATCACTAGGAGTAGGGGTTTTTAACGGTGTAACTAGATTTTTAAAATGGGGAATTGTGAGCGTGTTGTCCATACAGATCTCGCTTTATGACATAATCTCCCCTGTTTGAAAAGCTTGCATCGTTAATGCAGCTTTCAATATCTTTATGACAATCACATTCAAATTAAGTCAAATTGACTTTACTCTGCCTTTATGTAAACATGGATTTCTGCAGTGGGGTCAGTTCAAAGTAGGCACTACTAACGAAAGTTGCCCCAGACCTGTGCAATCCAAGAATCTATTTCAGCTGCAGGTGTTACTGCCTGTCTAATGCTGATTATAAATCATTTTCACCATTACTCTTCTCTGAGTCTGTCCCATGACATTGTCCAGAGGTTTTTAGATGCTCCTCAAGTTTGCAATAGTTATGAGGGATGAATCTATAACATGGTGATAGCAGAGTTATGTAGAGGATCCAATAATTCTCTTATCAGCCTGGATAAAACACTCGGAGCAATTTCCAATCCAAAAGCAACATTTGAATTCAATTTGCTCCTCTCCGATGGGCACACAGCCATCTAGTGGTCTGCGCTCTGGCTTGACTTGAATTTGGAAACACCCTTTAATAATATTCATATATGATTCTATAATGTGCCACTCAAATGGAGGCCATATTCACCAACTGTATTCTCCGCCTAACGACAATTTGGTGAAATAATAAATAATGTGGGGAAATGAATTTCTGCATCAGAAATCAATTCGCCCTTTTAGCCTTGCTATACTATGTGGGTGATCTACATCCAATGTCCGTACAATACTTCCAATTGGACTGGGTGGGGCCGGTTAAATACCACTGTCACTGGTACCCTTATAATGCTAAATTAGTAGCCATATTGTGAAGCGATTCGATCATTCTCCCAATTCCTCAATCGTCCTATCCCCACTTTTCTTACGTTAACCTTTTGTTTTGGTTTCAAATTTGGCGGATTATCTTCAATGCTAATCTTAGCCAGTTCCCGGAATGCTGCTTCAAATTGAGCAGGGGGTGACTGGTCTTTGTTTATATTTTCTCTGGGTGCCATATGCAGAGTTGCCATTCTGGCTATTTTAGCTGGAAGACTGGTTGTGAGAAGGTGCATACCTATCCACTGTGTCTACCTTATTATAGTTATTTATCCTTTTATTTTTAGGCCCATGGTTTTCAGAATGCTTGGCGGGCATCTGATTATTATTTTTCCACCCTGTGGAATGTACCTTGCTGCACTGGTCACAATTTTGTACATACTGGGCAATGTCCCCAGCTACATTTGGCCAGAAATATGTCACAGATGTCCTTTGACGTGTAGTACCCATCTTCTGGTGTCCACCGTCTGGTACAATATGTGCTTGTACCATCACTTTTTCCCTGTACTCCCATGGCAGAACTAACTGTCCATATCTTTTGGTTCCTGCTCCAGCTGTCCTGTAAAGCAGTCCATCCTTCAAATAGAATTGTCCTTTCTTAGGGTGTGTGTGGCTGTTTGGCAATTTGCCAAAGCAAGGTTTTAATGATTTGTCCTTTGCGTGGGCCTTTCTCATATGTTTAGGTGAGAATATTAGTGGTGGTTCTTCCTCCTTCCTACTAGGGGTCGACCTGACCTGGAGCGTGGCCATTATGACAGGTTTTACAGGGCTCCCTAGAAAGACATATTTCTTTCCTAACACCAGCGGGTAATTAGGGTCGTCGCACACTGCTGCTCTTATCACTCCTTCCATGTACCTAGTCTTGACATTGATCTGGGCTACTGGAAGTGTCATGGTGGCTATTCCCATTAGGGCCCCTTGTATTTCCACTTTCTCAGTGGTATACTGGTCAGGGTGCACCAGGGTTGCACTCACAACTGAGTCATATTCCAAACCTGAATCGTAAAGGCACGAGACTCTTGCACCATTACATGTCACTTCTTCACAGGTGGTGGGATGATGAGGTTCAGGCTGTTTTGTAGGCAAGTCCTTCTTTCTTCCCTTGTCCACTGTTATCATGCATGCAGCGTGATATGGAGGAACTTTCCTACCACATTCGATTGTATTATGATTATTCATCCTACAGATTTTACAATATTTACCATCAGATCTGTAAGGTTTTCTTTCATTGAATTGCGGGTTTCTATCTCGTGGGTCATATCGTTGCCTATCATAGTTGGGTTTACCTTTGTTATTTTGGTCTCTATTGTCAAACTTATTTGGGTGTTGAGGGGTCTTAATATTATCTACCTGTTTTCTTTTTGTCCCAGTCAGTTCTGACTGGGCTGCCTGATACCTTTCAGCGACATTGAGGATCTCCCCCAGCCTCTCAACACCTTGTTCCGTGAGAAATTTTCTCATGTCTGGAGCCATGGACTCTCGTAATTGCTCCATCATAATCATGTCCTTTAAGTCTTGGGTTTTCTCCAGAGCAGTCCATTTCTCCAGGTAAGTTTCAAGGCGTGCAGAGAACTGGTGGTAGGTTTCACCGGAAAGTAGTTTAGCATTCCTAAATTTTCTCCTATAAAATTCACTGTTCTTTTCATAATGAACTAAGAGAGCCTGCTTCAAAATGTCATAATTTTCTTGTTCGTCTCTACTCAGTTTTGAGAACACCTCATAAGATGCTCCCCGAAGACCCTGGGATAACTTCAAACTCCACTTTTCCCTCTCTAAACCATAATTTGTAGCTAGTCTTTCAAGTCTAGAGAGGAATGACTCGATGTCATCCTCTTTCTCTACAAAAGGGTCAAAATGGAAATTCATGGCTGAATTAGAGGCCCCCTGACTTGCACTAACATCGGAGGTAGATGGGCTGTTACCATTTTCTGGAGCATGGCCTTGTAACTCCAACTCCCTTAGTCGTAGCTCATGTTCTCGCTGTAATCGTTTTTCCTCCTTCTCAGCCTCCATCTGTAATCGTTTTTCCTCCTTCTCAGCCTCTAATCTTCTAGCCTCAGCCTCTTGTTTCTTCTCTTCTAATTGCAACCTCTTAATTTCTGCCTCTCTGTCAGCCTCTAATTTCTTAGCCTCCCTAGCATCTTCTAACTGAATTCTCTTCTCTTCTGCTAATCTCCTATCCTCCCTCTCAATGAACTTATCACATTCTGATGTCACATACTGAATCAGAACTTGCCCCTCCATTCCCATCTCTTTTGCAGTCTGCACAGCAGCCGATCTAAATTTTGCTAAATCTGCCATTTGTTATGTTTGACCAAATCTTTAACTATGACAAATCAAATTTACCAACTATGACAGATTTATAGTAACAAATTATAAGCACTGACAACACATCCACTTTCCAAGTTCCACAATATTATTTTTATAGTTATGATGGGGATACCCTGGATCTATGGTGGTACTAAATCAAAAGTCCCGGACCGAACCCCAATATATGTGGTGATGTTATGAGGTGTTATGGGTGTTGTATCCACCTACGTGTACTCCGAGTGAGGTTAAGCTGTGTACATCCCTGAGTCTAATTGTTTAGAGTTTATGTAATCTCAGGGTACCTACGGTGCTACCACATATAGATCTCACTCGGGATATATTTTATGATGTCTGTTAAATTTGCTACGTGTCTAGGGTAATGTAAACAGTGATGGTGTGTTAATACAACAAAACACAATTTAAAACTCAATTTTATCAAATAAATAAGACTTTGGGTTAAATTTGGTAATAACGTGTAGTACCATTTAATTATCCTGATCTTCAATGATTTTGATCAGGACTAACAATTCAAACATAGAAAATTATGTGTTTTTACAATATTTAGTTAAAGTAGATATTCTGTCTTACAAAATTACTAATAATTCTAACTTATTCAAGGTTATGTATCCCCCCTTTTCATATATTAATAATGGTTAAGTGATGGTGGGTTGGGGTGGATCATCATCCACTCTTATGTTTTTACAACTTTTATTAAAATTTGGAAACAGTGGATGTATTTTCTAGTGCCACTTATAGGGCACTTATCTTAAAAGTATGGTACAGTGCTGTGGTGTCGAACAATCAATCGCCAGGACCCGTTTCTCCAGCTTCCTGGAAAGCACCAGTGGCAGAGGGCTGGTATGAGACTGTACATCTTCCTCCTCACACACTCTTAGGCTTCTCCAGGTGATCAAGGTCTGGTATATAGTATGAGATTTAACCCTGCATCAATGAAATAATTCACACACTAGGATTAGTTTGAGTGGCAATTCTTTTAGCATAAGAATAAATCGCCTGTGTCCAGACTGCACAACTTTTAGTGTTAAAAGCTTGACTTCTGTTCTCAAACGTCCACTAGGTGGAATATTTTTATGAAAATGGCACTGAGCCTTGGTTTACTTCCCTATTATCAAACCCACTGGCCAATAAAAAGACGAGTCCAAAAACGACTTTTTTTTTTTTTTTTGAAATTCTCAAATACGTCTGTGTGTTTATATAAGCTGGTCAGTGTGTCTATACTAGTGCGGGGTGAGAAAATGTTTCGCATGGCTAACAATTTTGCCGTTCCTACCTCCCCTCTTTCTTCATAACTAACTAGTAGAAGCCAATCGGATTCAAATCAACAGATTTGACTTTTGGCTTGAAATGTTACCAAAACCGAGTAGGTGTATGAGTGTCAGACTGTATGTCTCAATACTTTCTTTCTTCATTATCTTCGTTATTATTTGACCAATTGAAAAGATTAACATTGTATATTACTCTGTCAAGTGTCCTGTATCTTACTGTTATATTTTCGTCTCAGTCGTTATCAAATTATCCATTTTTGCTTTTCATCATTATTGGTTTAGAACAACATACTTTTATTATCTAAGTTCAGAGAACATATTCTAAAGATGATATGGTATAGAATAAACAACATTATCGTTTTTTTATTTCACTTTGTCTTTCCTTTTTATTCTTCTGTCTATACATTATACACGCGTTCAATTGTCACTGTCTTTTCCCCCTCTTGCTAGTCGTCCAGTTGCCAAGCAACCAGTGTCATTAGGAGTATGTTAGACTACCTCCACGCTAACTCCCTTTGTAAGATTTGCCTCTCTCTCACTCGAAACACGTCTTGGTCTTGTGCCAAGATCGTTTTAAGTTATATTTAATTTTCATTACAGGGATGGGCGAGGGCGGTGGGGGTTATTCTCACATGAATAACACATAAGGAAGGGAAACCCGAGGCCTGTAAACAGTAAATTAATATTAGACAAACATAAAGGTATGTTTTCAGGCACTCGTAAGAAATAAAGAAGTAGAACACTTGGACAACAGAAAAACAACAGACGTGAGTGGCTTACCCAGGGTTCGAACCCCGTACCTTCCGTACGACAACTCCGCCTAGCTTTCAAGCGAATCACACTGACCCCACGGCCAGCTAGGCATCCCCAAAAAAAGATGCTTTGCTGGCTATTTATCAGTACGAAACACACAAGATAACACCGGAAGTATACAGTGGGCAACTCAGCCCTTAAATGACGCAATCACTTCTGTTGTTCTCCTATTAACAGTATGTGTCAGTCCAAACAAGACAAAGACCTTGATACTGGGTCCAGTAAATAGTAGTAGTAGTGACACATACTGTTAATAGGAGAACAACAGAAGTGATTGCGTCATTTAAGGGCTGAGTTGCCCACTGTATACTTCCGGTGTTATCTTGTGTGTTTCGTACTGATAAAATAGCCAGCAAAGCATCTTTTTTTGGGGATGCCTAGCTGGCCGTGGGGTCAGTGTGATTCGCTTGATAGCTAGGCGGAGTTGTCGTACGGAAGGTACGGGGTTCGAACCCTGGGTAAGCCACTCACGTCTGTTGTTTTTCTGTTGTCCAAGTGTTCTACTTCTTTATTTCTTACGAGTGCCTGAAAACATACCTTTATGTTTGTCTAATATTAATTATTCTCACATGGCGTTACTAGATTCAAAATCGCGTGTCGTTGGCGGGCGTTTATTTGAAAATTGCGACTTTCTAAGGAGAAAATATTACATTATTACGTCCGATTTTGTGACTTTTTGGTAGTGGCTTTGCCCTTAGGCAATTATCACTAGGAGTAGGGGTTCTTACGGTGTAACTAGATTTTAAAATGGGGGAATTGTGAGCGTGTTGTCCATACAGATCTCTGAAAGGAAGACATGCATATAAGATGTTTAAGGCTTCAACAAGAAAATGTCAGATATCTAGGGAATTGAAAATTCCCAGTAATAAGAAACTTCTCAGACGACAGCTGGGAATAGGTTATTTCAGAATAGAAGAACCTTACTGTGCAGAATGTCTTCAAGACAGTAATATAGAACATTTCTTGTTAAAATGTAAGAGGTATGAACACATGAGAATCCCAATATTAGATTGTTTGCAGGCATCAAATTTACCTATAAATATAGAAGGGGTGTTAAGAATAGACAGACCTAGGGAACTGCATAATTTAGTCAAACAATATTTAACAAGAACAAAAGTTAATATATAGTAACTAGGAAGGTGAAGGTCTGATGATGTTCTTACAGTACATATGGCTTATGGCAAGTGAAAGTCAATTAAATATCTAACTGGAAACACCAGGCCTTTTAACCCGCCCCCCCACAATATTATTTTTGTTTGGTGTTTTTTGTTTGTTTTGTTTTATCTCATTTTCTTTGTTTGGGTTTTTTTTATTTTAACATACACGCAAAATTGGTAATTGTGATTTGCCTTATTTACCATGATTTGACAGATGTGGTGCCACTTTCCCGTATCGGCAGTTATTCATATTAATTGGAATTAAAAACAATATATGTCTTAATTATAACCCATCAGAGATTGAATGGAATATTTTTCTTCATTAAATTTTAAAAAAAAAGGCATTACTTTAGATGTGACTTGCAGATAGTTTTCATGGATTTGCATGGGCTTAGTTTTGTAGTGATGTTCACTGCAGTGGCATCACTGGGGTTGGTGTCACCCCTGCGGTAACTCATGGTGTCACCCCCATGGACCTCCTCCTGTACCAGACCATACAGAATCCTTAGTAATGTTTTTTGTACTAATGTTACTCGTAAATCGTAATTCCCATATATCACTGAATGTAATGGCAATAGTAGTGACATAAAAAACTAGCACAATTAAAATTACACCTTTAAATTACATAGTTTCATGTGGTTAAAGTGAAAATTTGGTAAGAAAACAATAGAATTTGAAGTAAAAACGTAGGTATATTGATACAGTACATGTAAGCAGGGCTTACAAAAAATGTTTTTGTGGTTATGACTAACTACAGGGATATTTTTATAAAAAATAATAAATTTCTGCTGAAACACTGCACCAAAATGTTATAGACAGTCATTTTGGTGTCACCCCTACTGATGGTGTCACCTGGTGCGGTCCGCCCCCCAGTGACGCCACTGGTTCACTGCATTTGTTTTAGCCTTCTGATCTGCATATTGAATCTTGTACTAAGCAGTTATAAGAAAAAATTAAGGCCCTTAAAATGTGGATATTAAGAAGAATGGGGCACATCTCATGGAAAGAGAAGAAAATAAATAAAGAAGTCCTTGAAAAGCTTTGAATGGAAAGAGAATTAATGGATGAGGTCAAAATTAGACATATGTTTTTTTGGCCATATGAAAAAAAAAAAAAAAGATCACACCTTGCTGAAAACTGTAATGGAAGGAAAAGTTGAAGGCAAATGTGCAAAAGGAAGTGAGCGCTATAAGTGGTAAGATATTGGTAGGAAACTATACAAAGCGTTACAGCAGGAGGTAATCTGATCATCAGAAGTTATCCCACAAGAGACAAGTGTTTTGGCCATGTTCATCCTTGACACTCTAAGGGGGCCATGCCTACTTGGATTATGACTCCCAAGTGTCACCTTCCTGTTAATTTTTTTCAGTGTGCACTGGGGACTGAACCTATTTGACGTTGGTTGTAGTTTATAAAAAGCTGTTTCCTCCTGATTTGATCAATTCTATCAACTCGAGCATATGGAGAAATGGACAGGAAAGAGTCTGTCAGAGTATGCCATCAAGACAAGTGACAGAAGATGTTGGAGATCCACCGCTCCCAACCTTCGTTGTGGAGATGGCAGCTGATTTGATCTTTTATATAATTTTTGTTTCTTTGTGAATTTTGTTTTCCTGTGCCGAGGCATGTTGGTTTCAACCTAGACTCGAGTCCGTTGGTTATATCAGAGAGCAGTTTGCCTTTAAAGAAAAAAGAAAAAAAGAAGTGAAATCTATTAACTGAAGTCCAAGGAAATGAGGAGGGCTACAGTAAGACAGTGGTAAACGCTGTGTGTGTGTGGGGAGAGAAGAACCCTTTTTTACCTTTTATTATTTTTGCTCCCTCTCTTCCACTAACTGAAATACAGTGTTGATAGAAACTAAGTCCTGAAAATACTATATCTGTAAGCATGATGAAGTCCTGAAAATACTATATCTGTAAGCATGATGAAGTCCTGAAAATACTATATCTGTAAGCATGATGAAGTCCTGAAAATACTATATCTGTAAGCATGATGAAGTCCTGAAAATACTATATCTGTAAGCATGATGAAGTCCTGAAAATACTATATCTGTAAGCATGATGAAGTCCTGAAAATACTATATCTGTAAGCATGATGAAGTCCTGAAAATACTATATCTGTAAGCATGATGAAGTCCTGAAAATACTATATCTGTAAGCATGATGAAGTCCTGAAAATACTATATCTGTAAGCATGATGAAATCCTGAAAATACTATATCTGTAAGCATGATGAAGTCCTGAAAAGAACTGCCAGCTATGCCACGCTGCCCATACCTCCTTAGCAAATGCAGACTGATAGTGTGTGGAAAAATGATCTTATATGTTCTGTAAGTGTTTTTACATTTTCGCGAATGTCAAGAACTATATTATGGGTGTGGCGTGTGAAGATGGCAAACAACACTAGGAGTATGAAGTAACACGACGCCACTTGGCTTTGGTCAGTTGTAGCTATTAATTTAGTTGTGGTATCTGATTCTCAATTAGTGACTGCTGATCAATCTGCCAGGCTTATTAATTGTGTGAGAACATTCTACAATAACAGAGAAGCCGTTAAGTTAGGTACTGGCTGTAATAATGGATAAACATTAAATAGATGTTTAAAGGACTGTAGGCAAACACTGTGATTTCGTAATGTCATTATTTAAACGTCTGCTGAACAAGAACTCAGACGATGTCAAGTCACCGGGGACGCCTCCTCATGGAATGCAGACCATGGGGGCACAGCTTCAGCGGCGATTTGCCAAAGGAATCCAGTATAACAGTAAGTAATTACATTTTTGTTAAACCAAAGAAAATCTACAGTAGCCATAAAAATGTACTTACTTAGTTGTTCCTCTTCTACCGTAGATGTAGAGCTTTGCCAGAGAGAGTGCCATACTATCCTATCAGCTGTCTTCTGTCTGGCCTGGTTCCTGTTTATCCTCGGTCCTATGGAGATTATCTGCTGTTTTCCTCTCAGCAAACTCTGGTCATCCTGGAGGTCTGGATCCCTGGCTCTTGGTTTTCCATACTTCTAATGGTAGCCGTTCTACTCCCATTCTTCAGACTTGGCCAAACCATCGTAATTGGAATTGTTCCTCTCATCTCGTTGCGGACTATGTCCATTTTTTTTTTACTTCAACCACCTTCCTGAGATACCTCACTTCTGAGGTTTGGAGCTGGCTTTTGTGTGTTGTAGTTATCGCTCCAAATGAACTGTTAGTAAAAATTGTCGTTAAGTAAAGAAGTGGCAAGGTCTGCCACCAGATAACACACGATGGCCTCAAAACCCAGCCTCTGCAGACCTGAGTATAAGAGTCCCAGTTGTGATAGTTTGGTCAGCAGAATGGGAGAAGACTGCTACCACAACAAACATGGGAAACCAAGAGCCAGGTATCCAGACCCTTCAGGATACCCCAGAATTCGCTGGAAAGACAGCAGACAAAATCTGAAGGACTGAGGCGGCCTCAATTGGAACCACTCCAAAAGGAAGATAGCTGATAAGATAACATTGCACTCTCTCTGGCTAACCTCTGCACCCCAGATCAGAAGAGGAATGACTAAATAAGTAAGTATGTCATAACGTAAAGTAGCACCAAATCCAAAGCAGATAGACTGAAGAAAATAAGCTGACCACACATATATCAGAGGGGCCTTTTTTTAGGGGACAAGTACGCAAGAATTATTTAAATATTATAACAAAAAAGTAAAGGTGTACAGATAATAGTAAAAAAAGAAATTAGCTGCAGAACTTAGCAGAGTAAAGGTCTTGGGAGGTGTATTCATATGAATATACCATAGTGCAATGCAAGATAACCAAGGATCTGAAAAACTACCTTGATAAAATCATTCTGCAGAGTTAGGTGGAAAGTGATGGTTGCCGTGCACAGTAAACACACATATTTCTCGATCACAATGGTAAAATAAATCATCAGGTTTATTATCATTTGAATGAGCTTGAATTATAAATGCTCTATCTGGAATTCTACATAATGGAGCTTGTCCTTTGACCTAGACAGGTGAATTACCTATGTCCATTTAGTTGCCTTGTAGAATAAGAGTTTTCAATCAGTTAGTCAAAATCAGTGTTTCTTAACCAAGTGTGCATGCATCCCCCTGTGGGTGCGAGACACCTTCTGGGGGTGGAAGGCACACCAGATTTTTTAGAACGGGATCATCATAAACAATATATAATACAGAGTACTCAATTTGTACAAAATAGAACATTGACAACATGAATTAGATACCAAACTCTAATCACATTCTGTAAATAACATTTTCTCAAAATAAAATTGTATCTCTTTTTAGCATTTCTGGCATGTTTTGCGAGCTAGAAGTTAAAGAAGTGTGATGCTTGTGAAGATGCTGTAAAGGGGTACAAGGCTTAAGATGCTGTAAAGGGATGCGAGGCTTCTTAAGTTGCTGTAGAGGGGTATGAGGCACCTTAAGATGTTGTAAAGGGGTGCGAGGCTTCTTAAGATGCTGTAAAGGGGTATGAGGCACCTTAAGATGCTGTAAAGGGGTGCAAGGCTCCTTAAGATGCTGTAAAGGGGTATGAGGCTCCTTAAGATGCTGTAAAGGGGTACAAGGCTTAAGATGCTGTAAAGGGGTGCAAGGCTTCTTAAGATGCTGTAAAGGGGTATGAGGCTCCTTAAGATGCTGTAAAGGGGTATGAGGCTCCTTAAGATGCTGTAAAGGGGTGCGAGGCTCCTTAAGATGCTGTAAAGGGGTATGAGGCACCTTAAGATGCTGTAAAGGGGTATGATGCTCCTTAAGATGCTGTAAAGGGGTATGAGGCTCCTTAACATGCTGTAAAGGAGCGTGAGGCTCCTTAAGATGCTGTAAAGGGGTGCGAGGCTTCTTCAGTTGCTGTAAAGGGGTGCGAGGCTTCTTCAGTTGCTGTAAAGGGGAATGGGACATCTAAAAGGTTAAGAAACACTGGTCAACACCCTTCAGCTCCCCAAGGAGCATAGGCCTTCATCAGACACATACCAAGCCCTCCTGTCCCATTCCATCAGCTCAAGATCTTTCTGAGTCTTCCTCTTTATTTTTATCTCTGCCACCAGTTCTCCTTTCCATGTATTCTTTTGTTCTGCCTCTTACTTCTTTTATCCTGGGAGCTTCAGAGCAAGGACTGCCTGTCAATGCTATGAACTGGTTTCCTCAGTGTATGTCCAATTGGGGGGGGGGGTCGGAGTGGCAAAGAGGTATGGCATCTGCCTCGAATTATAAACGTACCAGGTTCGATTCCAAGTAGAGGGAATATAATTTTTTTTTTCAGAACCTGTGGTCCTAATGATGTCATACTCCCCCCCCCCCATGCCCGGTCACCTGGTTAGTGAGATCGGATGCCTAGCCATCTTGGATAAGGGCAGGGAAAAAATTTGAGGTCCTGTGTGTACATTGCGCACGTTAAAAATCCCTAGGCAGTTGGAAATCGTAAAGAGCAGGCCACACGGCCGCTGCCCTGTTAAAATTTTAAAAAAATTAGGAAACCTACCCACGACAGAAGTATTTATAGAATGTGTGATTCTTATATACACACATTGGGATTCTCACCAGTGCTACGGAGTTCATGCACTGTGCTGAGATCCTCCTTGTGTGATCTAAGGGAGGAGATTGGAGCACTGAAGGAGTTGTCCGTGTGCAATGAAGATAGTCCTTGAAACTAAACCTAACTGTGTCCAATCCATCACCAGCGTCTGCTTCTCATCCCTTGTTCCACGGGCACGTGTCTGATTCTCTTCGTCAGTTTCACATTGGTGACCTAGTTGTACCCATTTCAAGCCTTCTGTTCTATGCAAGCACACCTTCACGAATGTCTGTAATTTCTTGGTTGTCTTGTTTTTAATTTTTTTTAAATTAGACCAAATGGATTTAAATGTTCAACAAATGAACTAGTTATCTTGTTCAGTTTTACATACCTCCTTTATGCACTTCAAATTATTGACCTGTGCTGACTTCATGAATTGCCACAAAGATGGCACTGTCTCATATTTTGATACTAAAGCGTGTGAGAAACATATGATTGGATACTCGCAATGTTGTATATACAACCGGTTATTGTATATTTATTCATTCATTTATTTTCCATTTCGCTACCCTGTGGAGCGTGGAGCCACCCCACTGAAGTTGGTTCCCTTGCAGGAAGCTGGCACCAATCATTCTCATGCTTTTTCAGCTGTGGTTTCAGTAGCACCTATGGCTCCTTTCTGGTTAAGCATTCTCTCTTCGGCAGACGTGCTAGATCTTAGCTGCCTTTAGGGAAGCACCCTAGTTTTATTTTTATATTTATTTAGATTCTTATGTGTCCTATCTAGCCCTCACTTTCTTTCCTTTCCCTGACGAAGGCCTTGTGGCCGCAACATTGGCTATTTTCTTTGTCTTTTGTCCTCGTAAGCCGAATCACCTTTTTTTCGATTTTTTTTTCCATACCCATCTGGTGTCAGTAGCAGTGTGTTTTACGTGATGAGGTTGTCAGGCCCATGCATGATCTCATATTAGTTATTGTTGTTCAGAATCGACATCATTGCATTCTGGGCAAACCCATAGGTGCTCAGTCTCCCTCAGCTAATGTTGAAAGATATGAATGCTAACAGTTCTCAAGGTAATCACACTGTACGATATGCCTGAGGGAAAAGTAGCCCTATTCTTTTTTAATCTTATCAGAGACCAGTGGGAGCTACATGAGAGCTATTGGATATTTGTTGTTGTTGTTGTTTAACTAGGGCTGCTGAGCTTCTCACTCTTTTGCAGCCAATACCAAGTCGAGGACTCCTTGGTATTATCTACACTGTAGATCTAGGCTTTTCCTGTAGCTTTTCTGCCATTCCGAAACTTGCTGAATTTAAGTCCTGAGCTCCAGTTTCTCCCACTTGGTTTGCATTTAAAGGATCGTCACATCTGGTTCCAAGCTAGGAGTAAGAAGTGCGTGGCATACTGTGCATTCCCTGCCATGCTAGGGGGCTCTCCAACTATGCAGAGCTAAAATACTGCAGAGCTAAAATACTATACTCTGGTTCTGGGCTCTCCCAAGGAATTGTCCCGTCCTGCACAGAACTACTTCTCAGCTCCCCCTGCATATCACTGGGTCCATATTGAGACCTTTCTGAATGCAATCAACCAAGTCAAAGCCAAAGAATTACGCCTGGGGCTCAAGTGACTTCTCCTAGCTTAGTGTGCAGTGCTGGGTTCTGAATGAGTTTCACCACAGGGGGAATCCTTGGAAGTGTGTGGATGATTTTAAGAGTCAAGGAGGATGTACAGTAGAACTCCATTTATCCGAACCCCATGGGACCGAGCATCGTTCGGATAATCAAATGTTCGGATAATTGGATTACATAATGTATCGAGTACATGTACACATATTTCTAAAAATAATTAACCATCACAAGGAAAATACACTATAAAACATATTTACTTGTACTGTAATAATAATACCCACACTGTATTAGATCACTGTATCACCAAAATCTTTTATTACACTGCAGTGCATGTACTACTTGTATTAATTATTTTTGTTAAGAAAGAGAAATGTTTTCAAAATAACATTAGGTGGGTTTGAAAAAAAATCGAAAAAAGGTGATTCGTCTTACGAGGACAAAAGGCAAAGAAAATAGTCTACGTTACGGCCACAAGGCCTTCGTCAGGAAAGGAAAGAAAGTGAAGGCTAGATAGGACACATAAAAACTAAATAAAATAAAAACTGGGTACTTCCCTGAAGGCAAGAACCGAAATACTATCAAAATCGCTGTCTGTTGATGACCGCGTGGCTGAACAGAAAGTGACTTCCGCCGCCGGATGTACACAATGCATACTAAGAAACTAAAAAGCGAAACCGGACAATAAACTACCCAACGTGATAAAAGTGGGGACTGGAAATAGAAGAGGACAGAATGAGTGGGAGATAAATAAATATGAAATAAAAAAAATGTATATGGCATACAAATAGAAGAATAGGATAAGAGTGGAAAGAGTAAAATAGAGCAAGAGAGGAGAGGGACCTCAGACAAAGGTGTGAAAAGTGTTGAGACCGGCTGGTTTTAGACACCCCATGCGGTGGATAAGACGGTTCTCAAGCTGTTCTCGGCTGGCAGTGTCAGAGGAGCAGGATCGGATCGCTGTGACCTGGATGTCGATGGGACCATGGTGGTCAGGACCATTGAAGTGTATAGCAACCGGTGTGGACTTTTGCTGAGCGATGTCATTTAAGTGCTGGCTGAATCTGTCCCCAAGTCGTTTGCCTGTTTGGCCAATATAGGTTTTGCAGCAACGTTTACATATGATCGTATAAATGACATTACGCGATTCACACGTGAAGCTACTAGTGATGGTGTACGTAGCCTTAGGAAAGGACACCTTCTGGGTTGAGATGACATAGTTGCACGTGTTGCATCGTGTCCGACCACAGGGTAGTGTGCCAAAGTGAGTGGCATTCTCCTTTGGGAGACGGCTGTGAACAAGAAGATCCTTCAAGTTCTTGTCACGTCTATATGCCACCAAAGGTGCTTCACTGAATACTTTTTGGGTCAGAGGCTCTGCTTGGAGGATAGGGAGGTGGCGGAAAAGGATCTGTTTGACAGTAGTACTGTGAGGGTGATGGGTCAAGATTAATTTGACTCTATCCGAAGTGGATTTATGGTGAGGTTTGAGGGCCTCCAGACGAGAGATGGGGAGCACACGTTGGAGAGCAGAGGTGAGAACATGTTCTGGATAAAGTCTGTTACGGAAGAAATCCAACATCTCATTTGCTCGTAAGTGGAAGTCATCGTCGTCTTGGCATAAACGGCGGAGGCGGAGAAGTTGTGAAAAAGGAAGGGAGTCACGACAGGCCCGAGGATGAGAAGAGGTATACAGGAGGTAGCTGTGGGCATCTGTCGGCTTGTAGTATACTGAGGTATTAAGGCCGGAGGGCGTGATAGAAATAGTAATGTCAAGGAAGTTGACAGATACTGTGGAGACGAGGGAGGTGAACTTGATGGTGGGGTGAAAGTGGTTCACAAAGTCGATGAAGCGGTGTAAATCAGTCTCAGACATATCTGTGAGACCTATGCCATCATCGATATATCTGCGGTAAAACCCAGGGAAAGGACCGGAGTATTGTTGCCATATCTGATGCTCCAAGTGGCCCATGAATAGACAGGCATAGCTGGGATCCATCTTCGTTCCATGGCAACACCACTAATTTGGTCAAAAAACTGACCATTGAATTCAAAGGAATTCAGTTGAAGGACCAGTTCAGCAAGACGGAGAAGAGTGACAGTGGATATAGAAGGGCAAGTGCGTTGGTCAAGAAAAAACCGAAGAGCTCGGAGACCATCAGAGTGGGGAATAGAGGTATACAGAGAGCAGACGTCCAGCAAGAAAAGACGGTAGGAGCGGTCTGCTGGGAGTCGGATAGAGGAGAAAGTTGTAAGAGCGTGATTGGTGTCTTTGATGAAGGAGGGAAGATTCTCAACGATAGGCTGGAAAATGCTATCGAGGAAGTCAGAAATGTGTTCAGTAGGACAAGAACAGGCTGAGACAATAGGTCTTCCAGGGTTTTCGATCTTGTGAATTTTGGGGAGCATGTAGAATACAGGCTTGCCCAAAGAGCTGTCATGAATCCTAAGATGAGATGCTTCGGGAGGAAAATTCACACTAGTGATAAGCTGTTTAATAGTGTTGTGTACAATGCGATTGTTAGAGACAGTCGCATCGCTGGATCTGGACCTGTAAAAAGAGCCATTGGTCAACTGGTTTTTTTACCTTCACTTAGGTACAAGTCCTTCTGCCAGACGACAATGGCTCCTCCCTTGTCAGCCGGTTTGATGACAATGTCGTCTCTACGGCGAAGAAGGGAGAGAGCACTAGACTCTGCCGAAGTGAGATTGGAATAATGCAATCTACGAGGGCGGAGCTGCTGAATGTCATGGATGGTGTTCTTGATATACAGGTCCAGGGCATGAGAGGCTCCAGGTTTAGGTGTAAAGGGAGGTTTAGTAGAGTCAGAAAAGCGTGCGAAGATGTCGGATTCAGCCTGAGACTGCGGAGTGCTGTCTTTCTCTCTAAAATGGAGCTTCAGCCTCATGCGACGGTGAAACCGATGAACATCCTGGAGGAGATTGTATTGGTCTAGGGTCGGACGAAGAGGAACAAATTTTAAGCCCTTACTAAGAACAGAGCGCTCTCCCTCAGAGAGGGGTAGATCTGGGGGGATGCAGACTACCTGAGTGCATGATGGAGTGGAGGATGGAGGGGTAGCTTTGGGGGTAGGGATGAGACGGGATAGTTTATGGTGTTTAGACGTGGAAAGGAACTCATGCAGCTGCTGGTTCAGTGTGTGGATAGTGGTGCGTATCATAGAATAGAAAGGGAAGTTGTTGGAGGTGAGACAACGTAAGCGAAGCAGAAGCTGGGTCTGTTGGGCACTGAGGTCTGATAAAAGGCGGGAGTGACTGGCGGCCACTACGCGCATACGTTGAAAGCCACATCTGGTCTCAATTCATTTAAAGGAGACGTTGTTCCCTAGGATTGAGTGTACCAGCAGATGGATGAAAATTGGAAGAAAATCCATTAGGAAGAATTTTGTGGTGGAGGCAGGTGTGAATAAAGTGGAGATGAGAGGTGATTCTAGTTTTCTTGAACTAGTAGCTTCACGTGTGAATCGCGTAATGTCATTTATACGATCATATGTAAACGTTGCTGCAAAACCTATATTGGCCAAACAGGCAAACGACTTGGGGACAGATTCAGCCAGCACTTAAATGACATCGCTCAGCAAAAGTCCACACCGGTTGCTATACACTTCAATGGTCCTGACCACCATGGTCCCATCGACATCCAGGTCACAGCGATCCGATCCTGCTCCTCTGACACTGCCAGCCGAGAACAGCTTGAGAACCGTCTTATCCACCGCATGGGTGTCTAAAACCAAGCCGGTCTCAACACTTTTCACACACCTTTGTCTGAGGTCCCTCTCCTCTCTTGCTCTATTTTACTCTTTCCACTCTTATCCTATTCTTCTATTTGTATGCCATATACATTTTTTTATTTCATATTTATTTATCTCCCACTCATCCTGTCCTCTTCTGTTTCCCTTCCCCTCTTTTAACAGGTGGGGTAGTTTATTGACCGGTTTCGTCTTTTTAGTTTCTTAGTATGCCTTATGTACATCCGGCTGCGCAATTCACTTTCTGTTCAGCCACGCGGTCATCAACAGACAGCGATTTTGATAGTATTTCGGTTCTTGCCTTCAGGGAAGTACCCAGTTTTTTTATTTTATTTAGTTTTTATGTGTCCTATCTAGCCTTCACTTTCTTTCCTTTCCTGACGAAGGCCTTGTGGCCGTAACGTAGAAACTATTTTTCTTTGTCTTTTGTCCTCGTAAGACGAATCACCTTTTTTTCGATTTTTTTTCAAACCCATCCATTGGTATTCCCACCTTACCGCAGTTCCCCCTCAACTTCCTCAAAAATAACATTACAAAATACGATTCAAAACCAGCGCAACTTACGTATATATGTACTTGCACAGATGTAGCCCACTATTTAAAATAATGAGGAATCCTCTTTTGCACCAAACTGGATAGTCTCCTTTTGGCTGCTAAGTCCCGCATTCTCTTCAACAGCAGAAGCTGTGTAGGACAGCTGTCATCTTCTTGCTCGTACCAAGCCATCGCTGTTTTTCTAGTGCTAAAAAGGCCTCTTCAGGACTTGGTCGACGTTTTGGGTTTTCTTCATAATCTACAAGTACATCATGTACTTCTGAGGAGTCTTCATTATCGGTCACTACATGTATTTGGTTTTCTTCTAGCACAAAAGACAAAATTTCTTCGTCATTCAAAAACTGAAAACCAGAATCATTATCATCTTCTAGCCACATGTGTGCATCATCTCTGTCACAGTCCGAAAATCCGGGCATTGCTTGAAACAGTTCCACAACTTCATTTATACAATCATCATTTGTGTCCAGTGTAGTAGTTTCATTTCCTCCTTTTTTCCCAAGCAATCTATTCCAAGCCTTGTTGAGATTATCTTGTGACAGGGTGGTCCAAGCATCAGCTAACATATAGCAGCAGTCTTTGAGATTAAGCTTTTTGGAAAACGCCACCACACTTTCTTCATCTTCAGCCAACAATAAACAACGCAGGACTTCCTTCTTGTACATCTTTTTAAGCTTTGCTATAACACCCTGATCCATTGGTTGAATCAGTGCTGTTACATTGGGAGGCAGAAAAATTACTTTAAAATTTGCATCAACTGCATTCAATGTATCCGTCTCTGGATGAGATGGTGCATTGTCCAGTAGAAGAATTACTTTTCCAGTTTTCTTTTCTTGTTCTCTCAACCTCTTCACATTTGGGATGAACTGATTTGTATACCAATCAAGAAATATTTCACTATTCATCCAAGCACTCATCTGTGCTTTGTAGCACAATGGGAGACATGTCACATTCTTTAAACATCGTGGTTTTTTGGCTTTCGTGATCATTAGCACCGGTAAACGATGACTTCCACTGGCATTCGCGGCTACCAAAATTGTTACTTTCTCTCTTTGCACTTTTTAAACCCAGGGGCAGCTGCTTCGTGCTGAGATGCAAGTGATTTTTGAGGCAATGATTTCCAGTATAAGCCAGTCTCATCGGCATTATACACATAATCGAGTGAATAACCTTCTTCTTCCAAAAAAAGCCAAGAAAGTTTCTTTAAAATTTTTAGCGGCAGTTGCATCGCTAGATAAAGATTCCCCTTGAATCTCCAATTCTCGTATGCCATGACGAGATTTAAAGTTTCTTAACCATCCCTGGCTAGCCTTAAAGTCAGGAGGACCGTCAAGTTGATTGTTGAACTGAAGTGCCTTTTCACACAACAGAGAACCAGAGATAGGTTCCCCTTTGCGTCTTCTTTGCACAAACCATATGTACAAAGCCTCTTCCAATTTCACATCTTTCGCATTTCTCATGGTTTTACGTTTCTTCGACCCATTTTCACTATCAAATTTCGATGCAAAACTCATAATTTTATCCTTGTTACTTTTGATGTCAGAGACGGTAGCTTTCCCAACATTGAAAATCCTCGCAAGTGAAGACACAGTTTCACCTTGTCCTAGTCTCTTGATAATTTCTGTTTTCATTTCAATTGACAAAACATTGCGGTTCCTTTTATATGCTTTAGGCCTACTGGAAGATGCCATATCGCACAGAGAAATACTTGTACACCAAAATTATTCTGCTGTAGTAGCAGACACAATTATTTTAAGCTGAACTGTCTGTTTAGCCAGTGTTCTACCTATAACGCACACGTACACTGGATTGGTAAACCAGATATTAACTGACTTTATGATCTAACTGACTTCCTGTACGTAAGCGACCGACCATTAGCCATCCCATTCTCTACAAATTGTTCGCACACATTTGAAGTTTGCCGCATCAAAAGATTCAGAATTTTAGTCTAACGTGACTGTGGCATCTGATTTTTTTTTTTTCTGGAAAAAGTGTTCGGATAATTGGATGTTTGGATAATTGGGGTTCGGATAAATGGAGTTCTACTGTAATTAGCCTCACTGACAGAAGTTCACTTCCCCATATGTATATTGTAGCATTGTGCATAGCTGGTGGTCATATAAGGATGACTCCAGATATGCCTCCATGCATATTGGATATTAGTAACATTGTATATAGTGCCTGCATGAGGCAGGCAACCTCATCATGTAAGACAAAATGTCACAGATACCACCACCAGAGCGTGTGAATGTTTGGTACAGGCTTCCTGCAAGAGAGACCAGCTCTATGCTCCATACCGAGTGCAGAGGAAACTAATGAATAGTCAGTCAATACTCTTTTAGCTCCCCAAGAAGCAGAGGCCTTCAACAAACACATGCCAAATCCTCCTGCCCCGTGCCATCCGCTCAAGTTCTTTCCATATCTTCCTCATCATTTTCACTTCTGTCTCCAGTTGTCTTCTCCATGTGTATTTTGGTCTGCCTCTCTTTCCCTGGGGGTTCCAGAACGAGGACTGCATTGTAATGCCGATGATGATGATATTTTGCCAGTTACTGGATATTAACAACATTGTATATGCTGCAGTTATTGAATATTAGCAACTTAAAAAATTTGTTTAAACAATATTTTTTAGTGAAAATTGTTATCCGAGGGGACAAGAATGTTGGAAAGACGTGCCTGTTTTATCGGCTCCAAGGCCAGAAGTTCAAGGAAGAGTACATTCCAACTGATGAGATTCAGGTTGGTATATGTTGTGACTTGTGAATGATGGGAGTACAGGTCTGTATCCTTGAATCCAAAACATCTAGGTCACACACAAAATGATGTATACTACCAGCTCAACAGAAGAGAACAAATCTTCAGATTCCACACTGGCCACAACAGATTGAGATACCATCTATTCAACAAGCGAAAGATAGGAACTACCAATCAGTGTAACTGTGGCACTGATAAAATGACTGCTGAATATCTGCTTCAGAGTTGCCCAACGTATGCGGAACAGAGAAAGCGCGTATGGCCGACACCAGTATTATTCGTGGAAAAGCTCTACTGAGATTCAAATAGCCTCAAACTGACTACTGCTTTCTTTGAAAACATTCAAGTAGACGTTTGAGAGTGTACGAAGAAGAAGAATCCAAAATGCTCGGGGACAGCCATGTTTTGAAAATCGGATTTTATCGGTTTGCAGAAGTCACCCAGAATTGCCCAAAATCGGCCAGAATGTTTTAAAAAAAATTGCCCAAAAGGCTGTCAAAAACTTTTGGTTTTTAGAATATTTTGGTTTTCGGATGCAAGGATACAGACCTGTAGTAATGTTTGTTCATTTTTATTTTCAGTATTTTCCTTTTTTTTGGCTCCTTAAGAAGTATGGAGCCACCTCTGATGCTGACCCTCTTGCAGGAAGCCTGCACCAAAGCATTCATGTTCTCCCTTGGTGGTGGTTTCTGTAGCAATTTGTCTTACACGATGAGGTTACCAGCCCTATGCACAATTTTATATAATGATAGGATGATAAATGCAGTCAGCGAACCAGAGCTGACCAAGACCCTACTCCACCTCCAAGTGGTGGTCCTGGAAACAGGCTGCATCACTGCAGTCTGGCTGAGAGAGTAGGGATCGAAGAGGGAAGGCTAACCTGGTCCCAAAAATGCCGTGCTGAAACCGGATGTGTTGGGCCGAAAGGCGCAAATATCGCAGCTTTGCTGTAAACGGCGGCACGACGTAACAAACGTCCTTTTCAGGACAAACGCAGAAGAAAAAGAAAATTTTAGAATTAACTCTTAGAAGACGAGAAGTGGATTTTCCCAGATGCTCATGACTGGAGATCAGTTGTCAAGACCAGTATATTTGAACTAAGTGTTACTTTGTTTTGTTACAATTTTATGTTTGATGAATCCTCATTCAGTTTACTTTACACCTGTTTATAACATTACCATAAATTGTTTTAACTTCAAAAGAACCAGGCCTTAAACTTTAACACTGTATAAAAACTGAAAGTAACAGAAAATTCCTTGCATCAAACATGGAGAACCGTCATATCTTTTAAGGGGAGGGGCAGCAGTGAAATGCTGTTTTCATTATTCATCACAGGATTTCAATGAAAATGCACATACTTAGCCTACATCAATCATAGATGTACATAATGAAGAGTTTGAAGCTATTGCATCATTTGGTTGCCATGGAAATGGCAGCCATATTGGATTCTGTTGTTCTATTTCAACTTACTAAGGCTTTTTTTTTATTTATTAATCTATCACTACCAAATTTAAATAGAATGATTATCGTTATATTTTAAAACTTTTGTCAAATTAGATTTTTAATTACTTATGTAGATTTTGAGATATAGAACTTTAAAGTTTGTATCTAAAATAGTAACCATTTTTTTTTCTCTCCAAAATTTTACTTTATTTAAAATAAAGCAAAATTTTGATAGGATATCAAAATCGGATCTGACAAAAGTGTTATTTTTATCCTACGGAAAGTATTTGTGCCAAATTTCATATTGATTGACTAAAAAAATGTGCATGTTATAAAAACAAGGTTCTGAGGAAATACTATTTACAAAATCAAAATGTACATACTTAGAATGTGTTCTGACAAATGATTGTCACAGATTCAGGGGAATATAAATTATCCGAGTGGAGAGTAATCCCAATGTTCATTTTTGTTCTGTTTTGACTTAAAATGTGCTGTAGCTGCACCCTGATTAATTACCAGTATTGTCATAATTCCAAGCAAGATGTAAAATCATACATATATCTTCACAGCAATGTAGACAAAGTTGGAGGAACAGATAATGCTATCAAAATAAGAATCATCATCATCAGCTGCTATCACCACAACGAAGGTTGGCAGTAATGGATCTCCAACGTCTTCTGTCTCTTGTCTTGGTGGTGCACTCTGACACTCTTTCAAAATAAGAATACAAAAGGCAAAAAGGAGCTTTTATTCATTCAATCAGTCAGTACCCATTAGCTCCCCAAGGAGCATAGGCCTTCAACAAACACATGGCAAGTCTTTCTGTCACGTGCCATCCGCTCAAGTTCTTTCTATGTTTTCCTCGTCATTTTCACCTTTTTTTTTTTTTTTGGGGTCTGCCTCTCTTTCCATGTGGATTCCAGAACAAGTACTGCCTTATAATGCTATCAGCATGTTTCCTCAATGTGTGTCCTATCCATCTCCAGCGTCTTCTTCTCATCTCTTGTTCCACTGGCACTTGACTGGTTCATGTCATCAGTTCTACATTTGTGACTTTGTCATACCATTTCAGTCCTTCTATTCTACGCAAGCACCCGTTTATGAAAGTCTGTAGCTTTTAGGTTGTTGTTTTTGTTGTTCTCCATGTTTCAGTAGAACTTACTTGGCATTTGAACTTGAAGATTCTTATGAACTTTTATAGCAAAGGGAAATATAAGGTAAAGGTATTCCCATAGCAGATTACTGCCGTAGGGGAGTCAATGTTAGAGACCACCATACTAGGTCCAGCACCAAGAGATGGGGGTGACATGTTCCCTTCTTCACTGCCTTTTCCTTCCTTAACTCAATGAGCAGAGTCAGGCTCCCATGTACAGCTGGGTAGACTTGAGCGTGTCAGTTCAGTGATTCAAACGCTCTAACCACTCTGTCAGTCAGACACCCTGATGGAAAATATATGAAAATCAAAAGAAATAGAAAGTCCAATGCAAAAATAAGAATATTCAACTGAAATGGCAAGACTGTGCTATTGTATGGGTCTGAAACATGGAGAACGACAAGAGTGACAACCAGAAACATATATGGGCACTTTCACAGAATAGTAAGTTTGGTATGGTATGACAAGATCATCAATGTGGAACTGATGACAAGATCACTAATGTGGAAGTGATGACAAGATCACTAATGTGGAGGTGATGACAAGATGACCAATGTGGAACTGATGACAAGATCACTAATGTGGAAGTGATGACAAGATGACCAATGTGGAAGTGATGACAAGATGACCAATGTGGAACTGATGACAAGATCACTAATGTGGAAGTGATGACAAGATCACTAATGTGGAAGTGATGACAAGATGACCAAGGTGGAAGTGATGACAAGATGACCAATGTGGAACTGATGACAAGATGACCAATGTGGAACTGATGACAAGATCACTAATGGGGAAGTGATGACAAGATCATGAATGTGGAACTGATGACATGATCACTAATGTGGAAGTGATGACAAGATGACCATTGTGGAACTGATGACAAGATCACTAATGTGGAAGTGATGACAAGATGACCAATGTGGAACTGATGACAAGATGACCAATGTGGAACTGATGACAAGATCACTAATGGGGAAGTGATGACAAGATCACTAATGGGGAAGTGATGACAAGATGACCAATGTGGAACTGATGACAAGATGACCAATGTGGAACTGATGACAAGGTCACTAATGTGGAAGTGATGACAAGATCACTAATGTGGAAGTGATGACAAGATGATCAATGTGGAACTGATGACAAGATGACCAATGTGGAACTGATGACAAGATCACTAATGTGGAAGTGATGACAAGATCACTAATGGGGAAGTGATGACAAGATCATGAATGTGGAACTGATGACATGATCACTAATGTGGAAGTGATGACAAGATGACCAATGTGGAACTGATGACAAGATCACTAATGTGGAAGTGATGACAAGATGACCAATGTGGAACTGATGACAAGATGACCAATGTGGAACTGATGACAAGATCACTAATGGGGAAGTGATGACAAGATCATGAATGTGGAACTGATGACATGATCACTAATGTGGAAGTGAAACTGATGACAAGTGTGGAAGTGATGACAAGATGACCAATGTGGAACTGATGACAAGATCACCAATGTGGAACTGATGACAAGATCACTAATGGGGAAGTGATGACAAGATCACGAATGTGGAACTGATGACAAGATCACTAATGTGGAAGTGATGACAAGATGACCAATGTGGAACTGATGACAAGATCACCAATGTGGAACTGATGACAAGATGACCAATGTGGAACTGATGACAAGATCACTAATGTGGAAGTGATGACAAGATCACCAATGTGGAACTGATGACAAGATGACCAATGTGGAAGTGATGACAAGATCACCAATGTGAATGTGATGACAAGATCACCAATGTGGAACTGATGACAAGATCACCAATGTGGAAGTGATGACAAGATGACCAATGTGGAACTGATGACAAGATCACCAATGTGGAACTGATGACAAGATCGCCAATGTGGAAGTGATGACAAGATCACCAATGTGGAACTGATGACAAGATCACCTTTGTGGGACTGATAACAAGATCACCTTTGTGGAACTGATGACAAGATCACTAATGTGGAACTGATGACAAGATCACCAATGTGGAAGTGATGGAGAGAATCAGACAAACGTCAAGAGGAACAACATGTAGGAGGCCCCTGTGTATTTCCTGGGGGGTCTCTGAAGAGACAAAGAAATAATAGGACTACTGGCGCCCTCAGCCATGTTGTATGAGGTGACCTAATACGAGGTTGTGCGTGGGGGGGGGGGAGGGCTGGCAGCCTCATCATGCAAAACTACTTGCCGTAGAAACCACTGCTGTAAAAAAATGTTTGAAGCAGGTTTCCTGCAAGGGATCCAGCTACAGTGATGGCTCCTTGCTCTGTATGGAGCGGAAAGGGAAGAAGAAGAAGATGTGGAGTTTGATAGGCCACATTTAAGGATGACCATTTGATAGGCAGTCCCTGGGTTTTGGAATTCCCCCAGGGTAAGAGGAATAGAGTGAAACCACATTTTAAAAAAAATACCAACGCACACATAGAGAAGGGAATAAGACATGAAAGTGATAAGGAAGACATGGAACGACCTTGAATGGATGGCACAGGACAAGACGGCTTGGGTTTGTATTTGTTGAAGGTCAATGCTTCAGGGGACCTGAAAGGTGATGGTTGAAATTGTCGTCGTTATCATCATCGTTGCCATTGTCATCAGCTTGACCAGCACAGAGCTGAATAGTATATACACAGTAGATCAGTCTGCCTGCCTATCTATCTGTGTGTCTGTCAGTCAGTCAATGAGTCAGCCAGTACCCTTTAGCTACCAAAGGAACATCTTCCTTCAACAAACACACGTCACGCCAAATCCTCCTGTCTCGTACCTCCATCCCTGTCATTTCTGTCGCCAGCTCTCTTCTCCATGAAGCTTTCGGTCTCCCTCTACATCCTACGGGAGCCGCGGTAGCGCAGTGTTTAGTGCACTGGCTTCCTAGCTCGGTGGTCCATGGTTCGATCCCCAGATGAAGTGGGATTTTTTTAGACTGCAAATGGCTCTGGGGTCGACCCAGCCTCATGAATTGGGTACCAGAGAGCCTCTGGGAAGGTTCAGGCGGCCGGCGTGATGCTGACCACATCACCCCTAGTGTGCCGATGGTCAAGAAAATACGGGCCTAACACCGTATTCCCAATATGCCTCAATAGGCATGTAACGGGATCCTTTACCTCCTTTACGTTCCTCCTACGGCTGGCGTGATACTGACCACATCACCCCCTTGTGTGCCAATGATCAAGAAAATATGGGCCTAACACCATATTTCCAGTATGCCTCAATGAGCATGTAACGGGATCCTACCTCCCTGGGGATTCCAGAATAAAGATAATACTCATTTCATTGTGTGCACTGCCTGTATTCCAGGTAGCATCAATACAGTGGAACTATCGAGCCACCGATGATGTAGTGAAAGTGGAAGTTTGGGATGTGGTGGACAAAGGAAGAAAGAGACGCAGACTGGATGGGTTAAAGATGGATAATACTGATAGTGCTGTAAGTATTAATTTGCTAAGTTTTGTTTTTTTGTCTTTTATATAATTTTTTTTGACCTCGTGTAGTTCCCCGACGTCTTTCAGTAGACAAAGAAAGAATACAACTACAGGCATACCTCGAAGATATTGCAGGTTTGGTTCCAGACCACCGCAATAAAGCGAATATCGCAATAAAGCAGGTCACATCCATTTATTTGGCTTCCCAGTGCATATAAAAGCCTAAAATCATGTTTACACTTGTCTCTATTAAGTGCGCAATAGCGTTAGGTCTAAAAAGAACAATGTACTGTAAAAATAAATACTTTATGGCTAAAGAAAATGCTAATCGTGATCATCTGAGCCTTCAGCGAATCGTAATCTTTTTGCTGGTGGAGAACCAAAATCTATTGGAAGAAGAAGGTACGCTCTAATAAATAAACATGAATAATTTGTAAAAAAGTGCAAAATCTGCGAAGCGCAATAAAGCGACCTATGCCTGTACTTCTTCCTCCGGCATGTCATAAAAGGCGGCTGATATGTGGATGTGTGTTTTGGGAGGCTGACAACCTCATCATGTTAAACACATTGCTACAGAAAATGACTACTGCTAGAGTGTGTGCTTTGAAGCAGGCTTCGTGCAAAGGGAGCAGCTGCAGTTGTGGCCGGATGCTCCTTTAGGAACGAAAAAGATGATGATGATAATTTTAAGAGTCAATCAATACACCCTTTAGCTCCCCAAAGAGCATAGGCCTTCAACAAACACATGCCAATTATTCCTAACCCGTGCCATCCGCTCAAGTTCTTTCCATGTTTTCCTCATCATTTTCACCTCTGTATCCAATTCTCTTCTCCATGTGTTTTTTGGTCTACCTCTGCCTCTCTTTCCCTGTGGATTCCAGAACAAGGACTGCCTTGTAATGCTATCAACAGGTCTCATCAATGTGTGTCCTATCCATCGCCAGCGTCTTCTTCTCAACTCTTGTTCCACTGGCACTTGTCTGGTTCTTGTCATCAATTCCACATTTGTGACTTTGTCATACCATTTCAGTCCTTCTATTCAACGCAAACGCCCGTTTTTTAAAAGTCTGTAGCTTTTTGGTTGTTGTTTTTGTTGCTCTCCATGTCTCGGAGCCATACAATAGGACTGACTTCTTGACATTTGAGTTGAAGATTCTTTTTTTTGTATTGGACTTGATTTCTCTTGTTCCCCATATGTTTCCCAATGCAATGAAAGCTCATCTTGCTTTTTGTATTTTTATTTTGATATCATTGTCTGTCCCTCCCACTTTGTCTATATTGCTGCCATGTTTTGTGTATGATTCTACATCTTTTAGTGGTGTTTCTTCAAGTTCAACCTTGTTGTCATTTCTTGCATTTATTCTCAAAATCTTTGTCTTTTCCCTGTGTATTTTCAGGCCCACTTGTTTTTATATTGCAAAAACTTAAAATGTTTGGGGGGGGGGGGGTGTTGTTGTTGTTGTTGTTAGGTTTTTTTTTCCCTCCAGAAGCCAGCATTGTCAGGATTATTTTTCTTTGCGCTCCTTTCGGAGCATGGAGCCACCACTGTAGCTGGTCCCCCTTGCAGAAAACCTGCACCAAACACCTCACATTCTCTTGCACTAGTGGTCTCTGTGACAAATTTCAATTACAAGATGAGGTAACCAGCCCCTTGCACATCTTCATATTAGTCACCTTGTAATGACATGCCTAGACGATATGTCAAAGCCTAAAATCCCACCCCCTGCAGGCCCAAGTTGAACAGTCTCAACTAAGATAGTTTGGCCATGTCTGCAGAATGGGAGAGGATCGACTACCATGACGAGCATGGGAAACAAAGAGCCGGGGATCCAGACCCCCAGGACAACCCAGAGTTCGCTGGGAGGACAACATTAGACAATCTTTGAAGGACCGAGTACTAGAATGGAACCAGGCCAGGAGGAAGACAGCTGATAGGATAGTCTGGCACTCTCTCTTCTTAACCTCTACACCTCACGGTAGAAGGGTAACGGCTAAGTAAGTAAGTAATGACATGCCTGAGGGAGCAGTAGTAAAAAAAAGGTAGTCCCGTAGCAGTTATTGCCGTAGATGTGTAAAGTGTTAGAGACTTCACTATACTAGGTCCAGCATCGAGAGGTGGGGGGGACTAGTTCCCTTCTTCCTCGTGCAACAGTATTACGAGTCTTTTTTTTTCTTGCCTCTTAAGGGACCCCCCCTGGTAACTACACAGAAGCCAAAGTACAAAAGGTTAAATTAGTAAAAGAAAAAAAAAACAGATTAGCCGTCTGTAGCTCAGCATTGTTGGCCCACCCTCATGAGAGAGTGGCATGTTCGCCATGCGGGGATCTATAGACTTACATATAATGTGGAGCATGAGATGAGAACATGCTGACAATGGATATGATACACATTGAGGGAACCTGTTGATAGCATTACAAGGCAGTCCTTGTTCTGGAATCCACAGGGAAAGAGAGCTAGCGGGAGATTGAAAAAAAAAAACAGGTGGAGAAGAGAACTGGAGGCAGAAATAAATGGGATAAAGATGATGTGGAAATATCTAGAGCTGATGGCACAAGACAGGAGGACCTGGCATGACTTGGGATGGAGCTGAGGGGGTGATGACTGAATGAATGTAATGCATATATATATATTTTTTTTAAAATGTGCGCCCGCTTTTATTCGAAGTGAGAATCTCCGGTTAGTATATCTAACCTGAGACTGATTTTTACGTGGGTATCCCTTTTTTTTTCCTGTACACTGACAGGTGTCCACTCTCCATTCAGGCAGATACTCGCCGTCTTTGGAGGGTATCCATTAGAGCTGGGTCGGCTCAGGAACCGCCAGTCCCTGGTTAAACACTCTTTCAGATGTCTTCGCCAGGGCTTGAATTAATCCAGTCAAAGTCCCGGTCGGCGACACTCGTTCATATGTCCTCGCTCCGGGCTTAAACCTGGATCACCCGATCGCCAGCGCAGTTGGGTAACCATTACACCTGCGCGGCTCCCGAATGTAATGCATATAAAGATAAACATGAAGAGACAGAAGCAAGGGGAAATCTTAATGTAGATATTTGGAGAATAAGTGAAAAAGAGAGTTCTTTAGTGTTATATAGAACCAATCCTGACATATGGGAGTGAGTCATGGACAATTAGTAAACAAGAAGGGAAAGCACTAGAGGCCACAGAGATATGGTTTTTAACAGAAGAATGTTAAAAAATACCATGGACAGCCAAAAAGAGTAATGAGGATGTCCTGAAAGAGGCCAAGGCACAAAGTAAACTTATTTCACAAGTTAGAAAGAAGCAATCCACTTTTTTGTGGGCATGTTATGAGAAGAGGAAAGCTGGAATATATCGTAACAACAGGTAAGATTGAAAAAAAAGAGATAGAAGAAGACAAAGAGACAAATACTGGACAGTTTGACATCGTGGCATGGAAAGAAGTCAACAGCAGAATTGATAAATTGGACTGGAGGGACATGATCTCCTACACCACTAGGCATGGTACTTGAAGAAGAAAAAGTGATATCAAATGTTTCATTGTTAAAACCACGGCTGTGGAGTCGGAGTCATGGAGTCGATTGTTTCTTAGTTAAGTCACTGAAGAATGTTTGGACTCTTAACTCTGAATTTTATGCCACATGAGTAGTAAAAAAACTGAAGTCGGAGTTGGATTCGGAAAATTTTGTGGCCAACTCCACAATCCTTGTTATAACTGACTCAATACAATTTTTCTTCTTTCTCCCCCCCCCCCCCAGGAAAATGTAAAAAATTTTTCTGACAAAAAAAAAAGTAAACACCTGTACAGCGAACCAGAGCTGGTCAAGACCGCACTCCACCTCCACGTGGTGGTCCTGGAAACAGTCTGCAGCAGTGCAGTCTGGCTGAGCGAGTGCAGATCGAAATGGGAAGGCAAACCCGGTCCCTAAAAAATGCCGTGCAGAAGTCGGATGTGTCGACCGAAAGGTGCAAATATCACAGCTTAGGCGCAAACAGACACAACGCAACCACCGTCCTTTTCAGGGCGAACGAGGAAGAAGAAGAAGAAAAGAAACAACAAAAACTTTTTTATAAAATGGTAACAGAATTTTCCAGAAAAAAGTAAACAATTTACCAAAAAAAATACAAAGGTAAACACGTGAGCTGAATTGTACCTTATTTTACTTCATAAAGAGCGTGTCTGGCAACTACATGTGGTCTCCTTGCTGAAAGCTTGTTTCCATGCACTTAGTAATATTGGGAATATGGTGTTAGGCCCATATTTTCTTGGCCATCGGCACACTAGGGGTGATGTGGTCAGCATCACGCCGGCCGCCTTAACCTTCCCAGAGGTTGCTCTGGTACCCAATTCATGAGGCTGGGTCGACCCCGGAGCCGTTTGCGGTCTAAAAAATCCCACCTCAACTGGGGATTGAACCATGGACCACTGAGCTAGGAAGCCAGTGCGCTAGCCACTACGCTACCGCGGCTCCTAAGCACTTTGTGGGCACTTGCAAATGTGGTTTCTGTAGCAGCTTGTGATATGTGATGAGGCATGCTGGCTGAATGCTCTGTCCTGCTTAATCATCTTTTAATATCATGCTTGGTAGCGTCTCCTGGTCCTATTCTTTGTTCTCCTGTATCTGACTATGTGCAGGGTAAATGCATTCAAAATAAACAGAACTGAACCCATATCAGTCAGGTGCCAGCTGGTTCACTTCATTACTCATACACCATCTGTAGCAGATAAACAATGAATGATTAATAATGTAAGTGTGTCAACCCTACGTTGTAAAACCAAAATGTGGGCACTTAGTAATGTAGAAATACAGAAACATAACGAGCAATATGCACTGTCTGTGGAAAGTAACAGCGCATGAAAGGTTTATATTGAAAACCTGAATTCGTGCCATTTATAAAATTATATATATATATATATTTTTTTTTTTTTTTCATACGCCCGCTAATACTCGATGCGAAATCTCAGGTTATTATTAATGTCTAACCTGACATTGATTTTACGTGAGTATCCCTTTTTTCTTGTACAGAGACAGGTGTCCCTCGCCATTCAGGCAGATACTGGCCGATTTCAGAGGTACCCATTAGAGCTGGGTCGGCTCAGGAGCCGCCAATCCCTGGTCGACGACACTCCTTCAAATGTTCTCGCCAGGTCTCGAGTTAATCCAGTCCAAATCCCGGTCGACGAAAAATCCTCAAATGCCGTCGCCTGGGTTTGATCCTGAATCACCCGGTCGCCAGAGCGGTGTTGTAACCACTACGCTAGCGCGGCTCCTAAAAAAATTATATGAAAGTGAGCATTCAACCCATTTATGAGATTATATAAAACCAGCATTCGTGCCATTTATGAGATTATATGAAAATAGTGTTGACCCCACTTATGAGATGATATGAAAACTAGTATTGACCCCACTTATGGGATTATATGAAAACTAGTGTTGACCCCACTTATGAGATGATATGAAAACTAGTGTTGACCCCACTTATGAGATTATATGAAAACTAGTGTTGACCCCACTTATGAGATTATATGAAAACTAGTATTGACCCCCATATGAGATTATATGAAAATTAGTGTTGACCCCATTTATGAGATAGTATGAAAACTAATATTGACCCCATTTATGAGATTATATGACTGTTGACCCCATTTATGAGATTATATGAAAACTAGTGTTAACCCTATATATGAGATATGACAATTAGTGTTGACCCCATTTATGAGATTATATGAAAACTAGTGTAAATCCTATATATGAGATTATATGACAATTTGTGTTGACCCCATTTATGAGATTATATGAAAACTAGTGTTAACCATATATATCAGATATGACAATTAGTGTTGACCCTATATATGAGATATGACAATTAGTGTTGACCCCATTTATGAGATTATATGAAAACTAGTGTTAACCCTATATATGAGATTATATGACAATTAGTGTTTACTCCATTTATGAGATTATATGAAAACTAGTGTTCATCCCATTTATGAGATTATACAAAAACTAGTGTTCACCCCATGTATAAGATGATATAAAAATCAGCATTCACCCCCTTTATGAGATGACATAAAGGAGATAATTCACTTCAAATGTGAAATTACTGAATGCAAGTTTTCATTGTAAGAATTAGGCTAATACTGTAATTGTTTTGTTTCTCTCCCCCCCCCCCCCCCCCCCTCCCCCCCCCCCCCCCCCCCCCCCAAATCTGCAGAACCCTGATGAACCTTGCCTGGATGCAGAGTTTTTAGATGTGTACAAGGGCACTCATGGAGTGATCTTTGTTTTTGATATTACCAAGCAGTGGTAATGTTCCATTTTTTTACTCTTTTGTAATTATAATTACTGTAAAGTTTTGCCATTTGGTGCATAGATTGTTGCTATGTTCTGGGAATTTCTGGGAATTTCTTTCTTACGGTTTGACAAGAAGAACAGTGGGTCATGTTCTTCAAAGCCATACAAATAAGTCGCCGACATCATTAGAATTAGGATCCAGGTTAGGGTTTAGGGTTAAGTGTAGGATTCCTAAACTTAACCCTTACCCCTTATTACTGTGTCTCTGAATTATTTTTTGAGGCCATATCAAATACACGGTCATCTTGTGGTATTCTTCAGACTCTGCACTGGCCAAAACAGATTGAGAGACCATCTGTTCAGCAAGCTAAAGATAGGAACTACCGATCAGTGTAACTGTGGCACTGATAAAATGACTGCTGAACATCTGCTTCAAAGTTGCCCCTTATATGCGGTGCAGAGAAAGCGCGTATGGCTGACGCCAGTTCCTTTCATGGAAAAGCTTTGTGGGGATTCAAATAGCCTCAAACTGACTACTGCTTTCTTTGAGAACATTCAAGTGGACGTCTGAGAGTACGAAGAAGAAGAAGAAACACACGGTCCACGGTTTATCATTTCAACCCTTTTCTTATTAGCTCCCTATGGAACATAGGCCTTCAATAATGTCGTGCCAAGTCCTCCTGTCCTTCTTGTCGTTGCCTCCAATTCTCTCCCCCCCAACCACATGGAACAATTATCCAACTTCTTATTCTTCTTGGATCCTTAGCTCCTGACTGACAAATCAGTCTGGCCATCACGCCTAGTGGCGTCTTGCGGGGCAGCAACAAACTGTCCACATTTTGCTCGGTCAGTGGCCATCCTTCGTGCCGTGCCCAAACTCTGGTTCATGCTTTGTGTCTCAGCAAACCCCACTTGTTCTCCGCCAGTTTGTCTTTGATCTGCCTCGCTTTCGCTGTCCTTCTGGGGTCCACAGCAAAGCAAATTATCCAACTTTTAAAAAATACTTATTTTAATTTTATTTTTGTGATGTGTGCTGTATCCAGCTACAGCACACACACACACAATTAAATTAAAATGTTTTTTTTTTTCCATTATCCAAGGGCTCTTGTACATTGAATCTCAACAACTGTAGACATTGACAAGATCCAACTATTCACATAATACAGTTTTTATCAGGAACCTTGAGCTGACTACTGTTTGTCTCTTTCTGTCTCTCTCACTATCCCTATTCTTCAATTAAGTATTACAATACTTCCCTCCATGAAAAACTATTTGGAGATGTCAGGAACCTTGAGCTGACTACTGCCTTTATTAGAGTCATTAATGTGGAAGTCTGAGGGCGAACTAGATGTCAGGAACCTTGAGCTGACTACTGCCTTTATTAGAGTCATTAATGTAGAAGTCTGAGGGCGAATGAGATGTCAGGAACCTTGAGCTGACTACTGCCTTTATTAGAGTCATTAATGTAGAAGTCTGAGGGCGAATTAGATGTCAGGAACCTTGAGCTGACTGCTGCCTTTATTAGTCATTAATGTGGAAGTCTGAGGGTGAACTAGATGTCAGGAACCTTGAGCTGACTACTGCCTTTATTAGAGTCATTAATGTAGAAGTCTGAGGGCGAATTAGATGTCAGGAACCTTGAGCTGACTACTGCCTTTATTAGAGTCATTAATGTGGAAGTCACAGCGCAAACGAAGAAGAAGAATTAAGTATAAATCTTAAGCCATTTTCCAAGTGTCTGGTGAAAATAATAATACGGGAAGGAGCTACAGTAAAATGCTTTTTTCATGAGTAATTGAAAGATTTCAATTAAAGTACTCAAGCTTGACCTTAAAACAATAATTGCTAAGCATAACAAAGAAGTGTTAGTGGTTTTAAGAATTTTCTACAGGATGGGGGTAATAGGCCACATGCCCAACCTTCCCTAGTCACCCTTTATGACATGGATGGTAGATTGCAGTGTTACTATCTTTGCTCCCATTTTGGGCCCCGGTAATACACAGGTAGAATATAAGGATTGATGTGGTATGACAAGATCACTAAGTGGAACTGATGACAAGAACTAGACTAGTGCCAGTGGAATAAGAGATGAGAAGAAGATGGTGGCGATAGACGGGGCACACAATGAGGAAACTTTTGTTAGCATTACCAGGCAGTCCTTTTTGTCTGGAATCCCCAGGGTAAAAGAGGTAGATGGAGATCAAGGAACACATGGGGAACAAAACTGGAGACGGACATGAAGAAAACATGGAAAGCCCTTGAGCGGATGGCACAGGACAGGAACATTTGGCGTAAGTTTGTTGAAGGCCTATGCTCCTTGGGGAGCTGAAGGTTGATGATGATGGTGGTGAAATACAGTTGCCACAGAATATGACATAGTGTTTATTGTAATCAGGACTTTTGGTTATGTCGAGCGAGAGATTGAGAAGGTGCCGAGTCAGCTGCCGGTCCTCGTACTTGGCAATCACCGAGATATGGGGCACCATAGGACGGTGACTGAGGATAAAGCTCGGTACCTGGTGGAGCAGTATCAGAGGGAGAGGTAAGTGTTGTCTGACTGTTGGTTAATTGATGATGTAGTAGTAGCCTCCTGTAACAACAATTAAGATTGAAGGAAAAAGAGATAGGGGAAGATGAGGAGAGTAAATACAGGACAGTTTGACATCGTGGCATGTAAAGAAGTCAACAACAGAGTTGATAAATTGTACTGGAGACCGGAAGTTGTGGAGAGACATGATCTCCTACGCCACTAGACACGGAGTTTGAAGAAGAAGTAGCCTCCTTCAGTCATAACTGACGATGGGGATGATGCGATGATGCGCCCTTGAAGTGATAGTCCTCAGCTGCTTGTTTTTTTTTCTGGTGTTGCTATCGCCGTGTTCTTTTCTCTTCTGCTTGTAAGAGTTTTTAACCCAGGTTGCGGTGACGCCGAAGGGAGTATCTCCACTTGATGCTCCCAGCAGCTTCTTCCTCCCAGGAGGATGGATTTATGTCTAGTGCCTTCGTGTTTCTCTTGCACACATCTTTGAACCTCAGCTGCAGTTGCCCGTCTGTTCTTTTGCCATCTGCCAGTTGTCCATAGAAAATATCTTTGGTGATGTGACCATATTCTATACAGCGAACGTGGCCAGGCCAGTGTTATCTGCACTGTTTAAGCAGTGTATACATGCTTTGAAGGCTAGCATCTTGACATTTGTCACTTTGTCCTTCCATGAAATATTAAGAATGGGGCATTGACACCGTAGGTGGAGGGTATGAAGCCTTTTTTTTTTTCTTAGCACTGGTTGTCCATGTCTCGTTGTCATATAAATGCGTGCTAATTTATATAAATCTCCATAAATTCATATTTATTGTGAAAGATAAGATGAATTGCTTATTAGTGGTAACTGGCCATTTATTTTTATTCTAGGCAATAGAATGTTTTGAACAATTAATTCTGCTACTTCTTGCGTTTGGTAACTTCAGTAAGAGTGGTCCCTAATTCTAGTTTTTTCCCCCCTTACTTGTTTTATTTTATCAGGCTCTGTATCAGGGTTTCTTAACATTTTATTGTGTCATGGACCCTTTTGATTGTCCGATGAAGGCTGTGGGCCCCTTTGATTGTCTAACGAAGGCATTTATCTTGTCTTTGTTCCACCATCACTGAGCGTAAGCTCTTGGTGATAAATGAAGGCAATGTACACTTTATTGGACAAAAAAATTTACTTAAAAGCATAATATAAAACGGTACCTTTTAAATAGGGCTGGGATCTTTAACAATTAATTAATCGATTAATTGGTAAAAAAAAATGTAATCAATTAATTGGTAAAAAAAATTTTTTTAACCCATTATTCCATTTTTACCAGTGTTTATGTTTTTTTGCTTAAATGCGAGAGAATTTGTTAAGTTGCAGTTTTGTAATATGGAATTTGGCTAGTATGGTCAATAATAATAAATTATTTCAGTATTTTGATTATATTTTCAGAATGACGTCGCCTTACAACAAGTAAAATAAATAAGATCCTTAGTGATTTAAAAGAAAAAGTTTGTATAGTTTTTCAAAATTGTTCAAAATTTGAATCATAAAACAATATTCATTACAGTTCTATATCTCTTAATCTGAACACGCACAAATTGAAATATTCTAAAAAATCAAAAGTTTCTTTTGGCTACTTTGGGCCACTCTTCAATAACAAGTTGCACGATTTTAGACTATTTTGGATGAGTTTGAGCTATTGTTTAAATGGAGATTGGGCTATTTTGGGAAAATTTGGGCTACTTTTTGAACAGTTGTGTGACATTTGAAAACCAAAAAAAATCCGGTTTTCCTTAAAAAAAAAAACTGGCCCCAAGGATTTTTGATATAGGGTTACAGACCTGTATTATCAACATTTCAAACTGCCTGTTAAGACTTTCATTTATCTATATGCTACAACTTTACGATCAAGTTACTTACGTAGTCATTTCTCTTCTACCTTGGGGTGTAGAGGTTAGCCAGAGAGTGCGCCATGCTATCCTATCAGATGTCTTCCTTTTGGCCTGGCTCCAGTCTGGTCCTTGGTTCTTCAGAGATTGTCTGATGTTGTCCTACAGAGATTGTCTGATGTTGTCCTTTAGAGATTGTCTGATGTTGTCCTTCAGAGATTGTCTGATGTTGTCCTTCAGAGATTGTCTGATGTTGTCCTTCAGAGATTGTCTGATGTTGTCCTTCAGAGATTGTCTGATGTTGTCCTTCAGAGATTGTCTGATGTTGTCCTTCAGAGATTGTCTGATGTTGTCCTTCAGAGATTGTCTGATGTTGTCCTTTAGAGATTGTCTGATGTTGTCCTTCAGAGATTGTCTGATGTTGTTCTCCCAGCAACATACCCAACAATGAAGACGTTGACATATTGGCAAAGGAAGGTGGAACAAAACCTCAGCCTGATACAAGCATGATTTTTGAAGAGATAAAAGAGTTTTATCAAAAGCAGATACAGAAACAAATGGGATGCAGAGCATCCAGGTCACACACAAAATGATGCACATAACCAGCTCAGCAGAAGAGAACAAGTGGTAATCTTAAGACTCCTCATGGGCCACAACAGATTGGGATATCATCTATTCAACAAGCTAGAGATATGAACTACCGATGAGTGTAAATGTGCCACCAATGAAATGACTGCTGAACATCTGCTTCAAAGATGCCCAACATATGAGGAACAGAGAAAACACATATGGCCATCACCAGTACCATTCCTGGAGAAACAAATAGCTTGAAGCTGACCACTGCTTTCTCTGACAATCAGACGTCTGAGAGTGTATGAAGAAGTCCTCCCAGCAAACTCTGGGTCGTCCTGAAGGTCAGATCGCTGGCTCTTTGTTGCCCATATTTGCCATGGTAGCCAACCTTCTCCTATTCTGCAGACGTGGTCAAACCTAGTGACCAAAATCATTATAATCAGTGGCATGACTGGAACATCATCAAAATTATTATCATCAAATTATCATTACAAGTAGACCCATCGTTAGTTAGGTTGTTATCGTTATTACTTGACAACGTCAGCGGTGCCCCATGATAGTTCCCTGGTTGTCTGTGACGAGATGAGGAAAGAATATGACCACTGCACCCTCAGGCATGCCATATGAGGTTGTGCCTGGTGCTGGCAATCTCGTTATGTAGAACAAGCTGCTACAGGCACCACGGCTGCGAGAGCTTATGAATGTTTTGATGCAGGTTTCTAACAAGTATACCAGCTGTCATGGTGGCACTGTGCTCCATACAGAACAAAAAGGGAACAACGGAAAAAGAAAGTCATAAAGACGTGTACAGGTTCGTGACCTCTTATCCAAACACCCAAAAATCAAAATATTACGAAAATTGAACATTGTTTGGAGCTACTTTTTGACCACAATTTGGCTACCTTTTGACTGCAATTTGGGCACATTTGGGCTACCTTTTGACCACAATTTGGGCTACTTTTTAACCACAATTTGGGCTATTTTTTGACCACAATACGGGCTACTTTTTGACCACAAGTTGGGCTACTTTTTTACCACAATTTGGGCTACTTTTGGACCACAATTTAGGCACTTTTTGACTACAATTTGGGCTAATTTTTGACCACAATATGGGCTACCTTTTGACCACAATTTGGGCTACTGTTTGACCATAATTTGGACACATTAGGGTTGCTTTTTCACCACAGTTTGGGCACATTTGGGCTACTTTTTGACCACAGTTTGGGCACATTAGGGTTTCTTTTTGACCACAATTTGGGCTATTTTTTTACCACAATTTGGGCACATTAGGGTCACCTTTTCACCATAATTTGACCACAGTTTGGGCTACTTTTTTATCACAGTTTAGGCACATTACGGTTACTTTTTACCACAATTTGGGCACATTTGGGCTACTTTTTTTTTACCACAATTTGGGCTATTTTTTCACCACAATTTGGGTTTCTTTTTCATTACAATTTGGGTTACTTTTTGACCACAATTTGGGCTACTTTTTTTTTCAACCATTTGGGCTACTTTTTGACCACAATTTAGGCTACATTTCGATTGCAATATGAGCAATTTGAAAATAGAAAAATCCCAGTTTCCAAAACATACAATTCACCAAGCATTTCAGATAAGCTGTTACAGACCTGTACTATGATATTACAAGACCTGTTTATTTGTGTGTTTACATAATTTCAGACCGGAGGGTTCCGGAAAAATCCATTATGCTGAGTCTTCCATGAGGAATGGGTTTGGGTTGAAGTATCTCCACATGTTCTTCAATCTGCCATTTCTTCAGCTTCAGGTGTGTAAGCAGTTGTGTACACATAGAAAGATACCTATGGCAAAAAAATATTTATGTATTTTGTTTCGTTGTGTGAAAATTAGCATATCTGTTCCGTAAAAACTGATTTTGTAGGAAAGATTAGTATTTGAATGTTCATAAAATTTACTTATCATGTTTTATATCTTTGATCTCTAGGGAACGAAAAGAAACAATGATGATGCTGCTTGGGAAGTTGAATTTTAATGCATGAATGGCGTCTTTGTCAGGTGATGTGTGAGCACAGATCACAACATCATTGTCCATGACCTTGCTAGGTTGATGCTCACGTTTTAACCTAAGTAAGTATTAAGTAGCATTCTTTTTGAAGTGTACTAACCTGAATGTTATAACTCTTAATTAATTGATCTCCATTTGTGTGTAAATCTCCAGAGGGAGACACTTCTCAAACAGCTGGAGACAAACATGAATGATATGATGTCCACGGTTGAGGAACTGGAGATTCATGAGGACTCAGAGGAGCAGAATTATGACCTGTGAGAATTTGTGTCCGTCCCTCGGTGTTGGTGACTACTTCTCTCCAGTTTTCCAGCACTTGCTTGGTTATATGTTTTACTATTAACTTATTCTCGTATCTCCTGTTTGTGACTTTGGCTGTTGACGGACTGTTGAACACTTCACTTGTTTCTAGTGTATCAGCTAGAGCAGCGTGGCCCAACTGCAGTCCCATGGGCCAAATGTGGCCTGCGTAAAATTGTTTTGTGGTCCGCGCTCATATAAAAAAATGTTTGTTTAATTATATGATGTAATTAATAATTTTGAGATTAGACTCAAAACGTCTGCTGCAAAGCAATGTTTTCTTGCCAGCAGTCATCATCCGAAAGCGTTCGATTGACATTGATATCGAGACTTTTTTAAAACTGAAAATCCACCCCCCCCCCCCAAACTTCCCATTAGGAGGTAAGCATAAAACTAAAATTATTTCAATAGAAATTTAATGCTCGTAATTTTTATTGTATTTTATTTTTAATTTAGCACTCTTCAATTTTCATCCATTTTTCACTAAGCTTTTATTTTAAATGATGGTTTTTATTGTGAAATTTTTGGTTAATGTGGCCCTTGGGGTAGAATAAGTTGGACCACCCTGAGCTAGAGTAAAGGGCAGGATCGACGCTGAACATAGTGGGGCTTACATAACAGCAACCTCCAGCATGAGAATGGAGGTAGAGGCAGCTACTGCAGCCCGAAGATGGCTGTCTGAAACTTCTTTAACAAGGGCAGTTATTGTGTCAGACTCTCAATCCATGTTTCGGAACATCCAAAATGGATGGCAACATCATGAATGGAAAAACCTCCATAAGAGCCTCGATTCTTCAGGAACTGGTATGGGTCTACTGTCCTGGTCATACAGAGATATGCGGCAATAAGAGAGCTGACAGACTAGCTTCAAGAGCACCCATATTAATAATAATAATAAATTCTTTAAGCACCAAACACGGCGCATAAGGCAGAAACCAGTGCTCTCCAGGTTGTTCGTTGTGACGCCACTCCTCTTAGCTCTTGCACATTATTTAGGCCCAACGTTCTTCCTTCTCTTATTATTGTTTTTCTGAGTGTTTCTTTTGGTCTTCCTTTTTTCCGCTTACCCTCAGGAACCCAAGTGAGCGCCTGTAGTGGTATTCTGTTGTTTTGCATTCGTAGGACATGACCGATATATGACCATCGTCTTTTCCTTATATAGTCGGAGACATATTTCTGCTTAGAGTCTTCTCTTATTTGTCGATTAGTCTTGAATTCTTTCCAACTGATGTTCATGAGTTTTCTAAGACATTTGTTCTCGAATGTATTCAGCTTGTTCTCCAATGATTTTATTATTTTCCAACTCTCACAGCCGTATGTTAACACTGAGATAACATTTGAATTAAACAGACGAAGCTTGGTATGTATATTCAATGATCGTAATTTCCAAATGTTAGATAATCTATTGAAGGCGCTAGCTGCCAAAGCAATTCTAGTATGGATTTCTCTTGTTGTGTCACCATCCTGAGTCATTATACTGCCTAAATAATTGAAACTTTCAACTTTCTGTAGTTTTTCCCCGTTCAAGATGATATCAAAGGTCTCGTTAGAAAAGTTCATAGCTTTAGTTTTAGAGGCATTTATTTGGAGACCTATTTTAACCGAGAGATGACACAAATTATTTATTGCTTCTTGGGATTGTCTTGGTGTCGAACTTAAGAATGCTACATCATCTGCGAAATCCAGGTCCCCCAGGAATTTTCCATTTGTCCATTTTATACCTAATTGTTCATTGTGGGTATGGTTTCTCATAACCCAATCAATAGCTATTCCAAAAAGTAGTGGTGACATAATACAGCCTTGTTTCACCCCTGTTTCTACTGTAAACCATTCTGTATTCCCTTTATTTGTTCTAACACAACATCTTGCATTGTCATATAGCGCTTTGATTATATTCACATATTTTGTTGGAAAACCATAGATTGTAAGTATCTTCCACAATGATGGGCGGTGTAGGCTATCAAAGGCTTTTTGAAAATCGACGAAGGTGATAATAAGTGGCGATTGCCTTTCCACTGATTCTTCTATAATTGTTCTTAGTGTGAATATTTGATCAATACATGATCGTTTCGGCCTGAAACCCGCTTGTTCTTCTCTGATCTTTTCGTCAGCATGCAATTTAAGTCGTTCTAACATCATGCAACATAATAATTTTCCAGGTACTGATAATAGAGATATACCACGCCAGTTATTACAGTCTGATAGATCACCTTTCTTCGGTAACTTTACAATAATACTGTCTTTCCATTGTTGTGGTGGTTGTTCTTCTCTCCATACTTCATTTATAATATCTAAAATTCTCAAGAGGTTGTTGTCATTAACTGCTTTAATCATTTCCCCTGAAATTTCGTCAACTCCAGCAGCTTTAAAATTTTTTAATCTTTTAACGGCTTGTTTGATCTCGTCCAGCGTGAATTCATCGCAAGTTATTGGCAAGGTGGTTGTGGGTGTTTCATTATTAAAATCAGGCGTTACTGTTGGGGGTGGTCTGTTTAGCACCTCCATGAAGTGCTCAGCCCATCTCTTCATTTGTTCTTTTTCTGTTGGTATTGAATTCCCTAATTTACCTTTAACAGGTGTTTCCATAGCAGTAGGCTGGTGACATAATTGTTTTGTAATTTGATAAAGGCACCTACTATTACCAGTTCTTGCAGCATTTTCAGCTTCTACGGCCAGTTCATTGAGAATTAAACTGAAGAAGTTATACCAACAGAATAAAAATAGAAGAATACATGTACACAGACTGCAATCAAATGATATAAAGGAGGAATATAATGTCAAAATAAACAACTATTTCGATGCTTTAGGCAAAATTGACCACGATATCACCACCAAGACAATCGATACTAAATGGGAACAACTGAGAACAGCAATGACAGAAGCAGCAGTAGTGACCACCGGATACCTAGTACATAAAAAGAAAAAATGGATGAGAGAAGATACTTGGGATAAAATACAAGAAAGGAAAACAGCAAAACTTAAACTACTAGCGGCAAGTACACATAATGCAGTTGAATCTTGCAAACTAACTTATAACTTGTTAAATAAAGAAGTGAAGACAAAAACCCATATTGGATGCATTGAATATGGATACTGAGGAGAATGATCACCTTATCAACCACTCTATTTTTAACAGTCATAGACTGGGTGATGCGCGAGACAACAGAGGGCAGTTCAAGAGGAATAAGATGGACTACATTTTCTACATTGGAAGATCTGGAATATGCAGATGACATTGCACTACTAGCACATTCACATCAACACATCCAGGAAAAAACGGATAGACTTAATAAGTATAGCCAGCAGGTGGGCTTGAACATCAATTTAAAGAAGTCAGAGGTCATGACACTCAATGTGAGCAACCCTGAGCCCATTTCAGTAAGGAATCAGCAACTGGTACAGACAGACACCTTCACATACCTAGGATGCATAGTAAATCCAAATGGCGGGGCAGGCAAAGACATCAACATCAGAATGAATAAGGCAAGAACAGCCTTTTTTAACCTAAACAACATCTGGAAGTCCTCTCAATACAGCACAAGCACAAAATTAAGATTATATCAGAGCTGTGTGCTTTCTGTGCTTCTCTATGGTGCAGAATGCTGGAGAGTTACAGAGAAGGAAATGTCAAAATTGTCCTCTTTTTACACAACATGCCTAAGAAAAATTCACTGAATCTTTTGGCCGAATATCATCACCAACCAAGATCTGCTTACTCGGAGCAAGCAAGAGGACATGCACACCATCATAGCTGGCAGACGCTGGAGCTGGGTTGGCCATGTCTTCAGAAGAGACCCCGATGCCATCACAAGAACAGCTATGCTATGGACCCCTGAAGGAAAACGAAAGAGAGGCCGACCAAAAACAACCTGGCGGAGGACTGTGGAGACTGAGATGCAAAGAATGAACCAGAGTTGGGGCACTGTACGAAGGATGGCCGCCGACCGAGCAAGGTGGAATCAATTTGTTGCTGTCCTACAAGACGCCACTAGGCGTGATGGCCACTGACTGCTTTGACGGTCGGCGGCTAAGGATCAAAGAAGAAGAGAATGACACTGCAATCGATGTATCATCAAGGCTAAGATTGCTGGAATTAAGCATTCGATTCAAGGTACAGTCTACCCAGTTGTAAATGGGTACCTGACTCTGCTCTTTGAGTTAGGGAAAGAAAAGACAGTAAGGGGAACTGGTCACCTCCACCTCTCGATTCTGGACCTAGGATGGAGAGGTCTCTAACACTTTACTCCCCTGCAGCAGTATCTGCTATGGGGACTCACTTTACCTTTTATCCTTCAACATTTTCTGATGGAGACTAATCATGGTTTGCCCAGGGTCTACTGATGTCGATTCTGATCAACAATAACAAAAACTAGTATATCGTTCATTTGTAAAGCTGACTCCATACCAATTTTTATTAATTAATTTTGTTTTGCTTTGTGTTTCATTCAGATTTCTAGAGTCACTGACTCCATACCAATTGTTATTTATTTATTTTTTTTGCTTTATGTTTCATTCAGATTTCTGGGGTCACTGACTCCATACCAGTTTTATTTATTTATTTATTTTTTTCTATGTGTATCATTCAGATTTCTGGAGTCACTGACTCAGAAAAGACGAGCCCAGCAGGAGAAGCTGTCGGAAAAAGTCACAGCAGAGGCATGTATCAAACAGGACAAATCAGGGGCTTTGGTAGGAAAGGACGGAGCCCCAGTCATTGTGACTAGTACCACCAACACCAGCAATGGTGGTCAGTCAGCCAAAGCCACCACTGCCAGTCTCATTACCACTGGAGTGGCAGTCTCATCGTCTTCAGGTGGTATGTATCTGTTAAGTTTTTTCACCAGTCACGTAGCTTGTATAATCTGATGTATGAGTTTTTAAGCTAAAGGGAGGAGCTACAGTCTGCTTTTTTCATAAATAATTGCATAATTTAAATTCTTCTTCTGTGTTCATCCTGAAAAGGACGTTTGTTACGTTGTGTCACCGTTTACAGCAAAGCTGCAATATTTGCGCCTTTCGGCCCGACACATCTGGTTTCAGCATGGCATTTTTGGAACCGGATTAGCCTTTCCTTTTCAATCCCTACTCTCTCAGCCAGACTGCAGTGATGCAGCCTGTTTCCAGGACCCACCACTGGTGGAGTAGGGTCTTGGTCAGCTCTGGTTCGCTGACCCTGACGCAAGCAGTCAAGCTATGAGTCGCTGACTGCATTCTCTATTGCTGCATCTTTGGGTCCCAGTCAGTTAAACAATAAACCAAAACCCTCAAGCTTTAAGACCCTCCCCCCCCCTCCCACCCCACGTAAAAAAAATTTATTTTGTTTATAATTGTCTGTGTGTTACACCTCAAACAATGTGAAACACTGCAAAAGGGAAATCACTCCCAACTGAATATTCTGTGTGGGACGATTGGCAACGTTCGTTTGGAGATTACCTAGGACGACTGCAGCCAGCCTCTGGCAGGTCATACAAGAAGTCTAGTTTGAGGTTGGCAACCTCATCATGTAAACACTAATTGCCACAGAAACCACCGCTGTATGTGCACATGATTGTTGGTGCAGGCTTCTTGCAAGGGCATCGGCTGTAGTAGTAGTGGCTATGTTCCATAATGAGAATGATGATGATGAAAGTGCAGATGAGGAAGTCTGACTATAAATAGATGGTAGTTTCAGGTGGTAGTAGGTAGAATGATTTTTTTTTTTTTAAATGAAGTGTTGCCTCGTTTTGGCGAGGCGCGGTCCCGTTCAACCTTATCGGTTATATTAGGGCACAAGTCCAAATATAAAAGACCTTTAAGTCTGGATCAATCAATCAATACCCTTTAGCTCCCCAAGGAGCATAGGTCTTCAACAAACACATGCCAAGTCTTCCTGTCCTGTGCCATCCGCTCAAGTTCTTTCCATGTTTTCCTCATCATTTTCACCTCTGTATCCAGTTCTCTTCTCCGTGTGTTTTTTTGGTCTACCTCTGCCTCTCTTTCCCCTGTGGATTCCAGAACAAGGACTGCCTTGTAATGCTATCAACAGGTTTCCTCAATGTGTGTCCTATCCATCGCCAGCGTCTGCTTCTCAGCTCTTGTTCCACTGGCACTTGTCTGGTTCTTGTCATCAATTCCACATTTGACTTGTTCATGTTTGTTGAAGTTTTTCTGGTAAAAAATTTTTTTTTTACGGGATGGGGTAACCAGCCCCATGCCCAACCCTCCTTAGTCGCTTTTTTACGACATGCATGGTAGGGTCTAACACCATATTCCCAATATGCCTCAATGGACGTGTAACTGGTTCCTTTACCTTTTACCTTTTATGGTAGGGTCTGGATATAATTATATTATTATATGATTAGGTCGAAGGTTGTTCCATTTCGGGGTGTGCCAAATAGCTCTTGGGGGGTGGATAGGGTTAGGTTATGTTTGCTTGGTTTGGTTTTAAGGACCATCTTCATTGCACATAGACAACTCCAGCAGTGCTCTCCGATGTCTCCTCCCTTAGATCACACAAGGAGGATCTCAGCACAGTGCATGAACTCCAGCGCACCATCGAGGATCTCATTGTGTGTGTACAGGAATCACACATTCTATTAAGTAAATTTTTGTGATGGGTTGGTTTGTTCCTAATTTATTAAATTTTGCCAAGGCAGTGGCCATATGGCCTACTCTTTACGATTTCCAACTGCCGAAGGATTTTTAATGTGTGCAACTTGCACACAGGACCTTCTATTTTTTTCATCCTTATCCGAGAAGCCTAGGCATCCAGGCATCCGGTCTCACTACCCATGGGGTTATATGGGAGTGGGGGGGGGGGGGGGGGGGGGGGGGGGGTGGGTATACACATACCCAGACATGGGGGGAGGGGGGGGGGGGGGGGGGGGAGGGGGAGTATGACATCATTAGGACCGACTGGTTCTGAAAAAAATTGCCAGCAAATATATTCTCTATACTGGGAGCTGAACCCGTTACCTTTAGAATTAGAGGCGGACACCATACCTCTTAGCCACTCTGACCTTAGGGTTAAGAAGTGAAAGAAGAGAAAAGGAGTTTCTGATATAAAAGATGAAGTGGCTTTCTACTTCTAAAAGTTTTTACCTTTTATACTTCTTATTAAGTGTCCACAACCGTGTGTTACCGGGGTCCGAAAGGAGAGCAAACAATAGTAACACTGTTCCCTACGATGCGTTTTGTAAAAAGCGACTAAGGAGGATTGGGCATGTGGCCAGGAACTGCAGGAACCCCCATCCTGTGAAAAAAAATGTAAAACCACACAAACGTCAACAAATGTGGACAGGTGATAAGAAAAATAAAACTCAGCCATCCAAGACAGGGGAAGGTCCTCTGGCAGGGAGACGCATGATGCAACACAGAGACAGTTGTCAAGGAGTCTTGTGTTGCTGACTAAAACGTGGGATGAGCTTGAGTTGATGGCTTGTGATAGGAGGACTTGGCCTATGTTTGTTGAAGGCCTATGCTTAGGGGGAGAGGGGGGGGCCCTAAGGGTTATTGATTGACTAAGTGTTCAATTGGCAGAGTAGTTTGAGCATTGGCCTATTGTAGCAAAGTTCCTGGGATCAAAAACTTGGTAGCATCATGCTCCAGTCCACCCAGCTGTAAATGGGCACCTGACTGATCTCTGAGTTGGAGAAGGCAGAGGTGATGAGGAAGGGAACTGATCACTCCACCTCATAAAGCTGACCTTTAACACTTCACTCCCCCATGACAGTTTCTGCTATGGCGCTGTCTTTTCCTTTTTTATAGCATTATCATTTAGGTATACTGCATGTTGTCAGAAAATACTTCTGTCACTCCACCAAAAACTCTAGGTGAGGTTTAAAGCTTACTTCTTACATTCTGACATCATTTAGATTTACTGCATATTGTCAGAAAATACTTCTGCTGCCTTAAAGACTAGAGGTAGAGTAGTGAGAGCAGTTGCTTCTCTTGGCAAAGCAACCAGGTTCAAAAGAGGGGCTATCACACTCCTGTCTACCCAGCTATAAAATATGGGTACCTGATTCGGCTCTTGAGTTAAGGAAAGGCAAAGGAAGTGGACTGGTCAAGTCACCTTATAAAGCTGAGACCTAGTTCAGGGGACGTCTCTAAATCTTCACCTCCCTATGGCAGTATCTTCTTCTTCTTCTGCGTTCGTCCTGAAAAGGTCGTTGGTTGCATTGTGTCGCCGTTTACAGCAAAGCTGCGATATCTGCGCCTTTCGGCCTGACACATCTGACTTCGGCACGGCATTTTTTAGGATCGGGTTTGCCTTCCCACTTCAGTCCCTACTCACTCAACCAGACTGCAATGATGCAGCCTGTTTCCAGGACCACCACTTGGAGGTGGAGTAGGTTCTTGGTCAGCTCTGGTTCGCTGACCCTGACGCAAGCAGTCAAGCTATGAGTCGCTGACTGCATTTATTTCTCTTGCTGCGTCTTCGGTCCCTGAGGGTGTACGAAGAAGAAGAAGAAGGAGGATGAAGAATGAATGAATGACTAACTTTACCATTAGAGTGGAGCATGGCATGATTTGGTTTCAAACCTGGCCCCTTTGTCTGAAGAAGCAATCTCTCTAATTACTCAGCCACTCATTTAGTGTTACTAATCACAGTATTGAATAAAATATTTCAATTAAAAAAGAAAATGGTGTAGAATCAGTTTTACAAATTAACTATACATAGGAAACATTGGATGTTTCGGGTTTCACCCTTCGTCAGCCACAGTTACAAACTGGCAACAAGGACAAGAAATATAGACTGGTTAAAGAAAAATACTATAGGCACTGCAAACACACATAAGGATGAGAAACATGGGCAGAAAAAAAGAACAATAATAAAGCAGAAAAAATACAAAACCAGAAACGAATATCAATACAAGAAATTCAACAATCAATAAAAATCAAAAGGAGAAATACTTTTTTTAAAATGCTCAAAAAAGTGCGCATGCGCGCAGCGGGTATTTCAAGTGAAACTTTCGCAGTTGAGTTGCAACTGGTAATTGTTACACGTCTCTCAACACACTGGTCAAGTAGGTGAAAAAAAAAGAAATAGTTACATTCTTTTTGAGTCTTTGTAAGGTATGCTTAAAAACTTGCAGAGATTATCTTACTTTTGTGATAGAAAGCATCCTCGTACCACATCATAGGGACGAGAATACATTTTTTGAAAAGGGTACAATCTTTTATGGACACCCTGTAGAAATAACTAAACGAGAAGTACTCCCATAGTGATACTGCCATGGGGGAGTGAAGTGTTAGAGACTTCAACTATACTAGGTTCAGCTTTATGAGGTGGAGTGACCAGCTGCTTTCCGCACTGTCTTTGTCTTCCTCATCTCAAGAGCAGAGCCAGGCATCCATTTAAAGCTGGGTATACTGGGGCATGAACGTATCCGGTTTTGATTCTCAAAACCCAGTACTGGGTAACTTTCCCCACGAGAGGCAAGCGCTGTAACCACTCTGCCGATCGACTGGCCTTGCAAGAAGCCAGCAAATTCTTATTGCTGGTGCAGTGCTGATTTCTGTAGCTGTGTGTTTTACATAATGAGGTCTTTGGCCTCATGCACAAGCCTCTTATGACATGCCTGAGATAGTAGTAGTCCAATTCTGTCTGTGTCTCCTCAGAGACTTCTGGAAACTATGCAGGACACAGGTGAAAATGCCATAACTTTATGTCAGTGGGGAATTCAATATTCAAAGTATTCATCTGCTTTTTTGGGACACTATGTTTCAACTAAAAAGCTACAGACTTTTATAAACGGGTTCTTGCATAGAAAGGAAGGACTGAAATGGTATGACAAAGTCACAAATGGGGAATTGATGACAAGAACCAGTGGAACAAGAGTTGAGAAGAAGACGCTGGCGATGGATAGGACACACGTTGAGGAGACCTGTTGATAGCATTACAAGGCAGTCCTTGTTCTGGAATCCCCAGGTAAAGAGAGGCAGATGTAGACCAAAAAACATATGGAGAAGAGAACTGGATACAGAGGTGAAAATGATGAGGAAAACATGGAAAGAACTTGAGCGGATGGCACAGGACAGGAAGACTTGGCATGTGTTTGTTGAAGGCTTATGATCCTCGGAGAGCAAATAGATATTGATTGATGTATTGTACTTACCATTACCAACCAAGAACTGCTTACTTGGAGCAACCAAGAGGACATGTACACTATCATAGCTGGCAGACGCTGGAGTTGGGTTGGCCACGTCCTCAGAAGAGACCCTGATGCCATCACAAGAACATCTATGCTATGGACCCTCCAAAGGAAAGCAAAAGAGAGGCCGACCAAAAACAGCTTGGTAGAGAACTGTGGAGGCCGAAAGTGGAAGCAGTTTGTTGTTACCCTACAAGACGCCACCAGGCGTGATGGCCACTGACTGCTTTGACAGTCGGCGGCTAAGGATCAGGAAGAAGAAGATGTATTGTAATGGATCCATATCTGAAAACAATATCTGTAGTTAAATTTGTTTTTCTTTCCTCAGTGATGATGAAGAAGCTAATCCAATGGTAGCAGGATTTCAAGATGACCTGGACTCAGAAGATGAAAAGACCTCACCACTGGGGACTGTTAATGCTTCAGAACAACATTATTCTTCTTCAGAAGATGAAGCTGCTGTCAAGGAAGTCAGTGGAACGAGCAAAAAGGCTGGTGTCCTACAATATGGCAACCATGATGATAATGATGATGACAGCGATGAACCTGATGCTTTCAGCCCTGTGGTTACACAAGATGCTGACGTCACCAGTGAAGACGATGAGATGCTTGCATCCAAAACAAAAATTCCTTCTTCAAAAAAGCAGACATTTGAAGATTCAGCTGTACAGTCGTCAGCTTCTGTCTTAAAGAAGAATGCTGATTTAGCAGCAGACGTAGATGTGAGTGAATCAGACGATGAAGACGAACTTCAGAAAAGTAATAACGGTACTACAAGTACCAGCAAACCATCCTCAGACTCTGCTGCAGCGTCTTCACTAGTGGTGCAAAATGTAATGAAAAACAGCATTAGTAAACTTGAAGGTGAAAAAAATGCAGCATTAAAATCGAAGCTCAAAAGAGGTGGCGGTGATGAAGGTGGATTTGCTGTAGAGGAGGATGTCAGTACTAAAGCTGAAAGTGCCACTCCTGCTGTTGAATTTCCGCAAGAAGCTTTGAATGACTGGCTCGACCAGTTTGAGGCAAAGGTTTGTTACTTTCATCTTTTAGATTCTGGAGAAGCTAAGATAAGTCAGTTTTTGTCAGTTGATTAATCATTGCTCTTGGGTCTCTTTGGCTCATGAGCCAATCGGCCCGTATTTCCATTTATTTAGTCTCACTGCCACTGTGTTTGTGTGTCTTGTAAATTCAGTTCTTTATTTCTACCATAATGTCTTTCCTCTACATGACTTCATGATCTTTCTCTTTTTCATTTTCCTTGTGGATTCTGTCTGAATTTGAGAAGCGGTAACATAACAAAGAAGGAATATTTTAGGATGTCAGTGCCAGGAAAAATCAGAATCTCCAATTCAAATGTCAAGTCAGTCCTATTGTATGGCTCTGAAACATGGAGAACAAGAAAAACAACAACCGAAAAGCTACAGACTGTCATAAATGAATGCTTGCATAGAATAGAAGGATTGAAGTGATCTGACGAGATCGTTGATGTGGAACTGCTGACAAGAACCAGTGGAGCAAGAAATGAGAAGAAGACACTGGAGATGGATAAGACACACACTGAGGAAACTGTTGATAGCATTACCAGGCAGTTTTTGCTCTCAAATCTCCAAGGCAAGCAAGGTATAAATAGACCAAAGAACACACAAAGAAGAGAATTGGAGGAAGCAGACATGGAAACACCTTGAGCTGATAGCACGAGACAGAAGGACATGGCCTAAGTTTGTTGATGGCCTATGCTCCTTGGGGAGCTTAGGGGTGATGTAGTAACAGGGTTAACAACAAGTAAAAAAAAATGAAAAAGGGTTTTTGAGTCAGTTTTACAAATGAACAGTACACTAGAGACATGAGACGTTTTTTTGTTAACCCTTTGTCAACAATGGTCGCAGACAGGAAACAAAGACATAACACCTTTCTGAGAAAGCTTTTTTATGTGTTGAGATATGAGCATCAAAGTTAAAGTGGAAACTCATCATTTTTTTTTTTAAACTTTTGTTGGTTTAAAATTTAAGATAACTTAAGTAGATCCTGAGATATAGAACTTTAAAATTTGTATCTAAAAGTAGTAACCATTTTTTCAAGATAGCACATCATTATTTGTAATAAATCAATATTTTGATCAGATTTCAAAAGTCATATGTGTTACAGGTCCGTAACGTTGAAAAGCCAATATAATGCAGACTTGTATGACCTAAGACTAGTGCTCCACAAACTATGTCAACGATTCAAAAGAGCTGTGATCCAATGGATCCCATCTCATTGTTACATTACCGGCAATGAAGAGGTTGACAGATTGGCAAAGGAAGGTGGAAAACTACCTTAGCCCGATGCAAGCCTAACTTTCGAAGAGGCAAAGAGTTTTATCAGAATCAGATACAGAAACAAATGGGTTGCAGAGCATCCAGGTCATATACAAAATGATGCATACTACTAGCTCAACAGAAGAGAACAAGTGGTAATCTTAAGACTCCGCACGGGCGACAATAGATTGGGATACCATCTGTTCAACAAGCTGAAGATATGAACTACCGATCAGTGTAACTGTGGTACTGATAAAATGACTGCTGAACATCTGCTTCAAAGATGCGCAACATATGTGGAACAGAGAAAACGCATATGGCCGACACCAGTATCATTCGTGGAAAAGCTCTACCGAGAAGCAAATAGCCTCAAGCTGACTTCTGCTTTCATCAAACATTCAAGTAGACGTCTGAGAGTGTTTGAAGAAGAAGAATATGATCTAACTTAAATTTGATTATCCGGTATGAAGTATTTATGCCAGATCTCATGTTGATTGACTAAAGCAAGTTATTAGAACATTAGTAGCATAAAACATGGTTCTTAAAAAAATCAAGATTTTCTTCATAGGAAAAACACAATTTCTTAAGAAAATACAATTGACACAATCAAAATACACCTACATAGAATGTGTTCTGACAAATAATTTTGACATATTTAAATTCAGGAGAATCCCAACTAACATAATTACCGATGTATTAACATACGTCAGTCGGTCATACTCAAGATAGTAACTTGCGCCAGAAAAAAAAGTGCGCAACGCACGGTGTGCAACTTGCGCGGCGTGGGTGTTATATAAAACAAATACTTTGGTTTTATTTTTTTATATTCTTTCACGAAGTTAGTAGCGCTCGACAAAGAAAAAGTGTGTAAAAATTGGTGTGCATGAGCCCTCACTCGATGTACAAATCATGAAAACTTGAAAATTTTTGTTAAAACCACTTATTATCTGCGAACACTCTTTGAAAACAATCCACGCACTTTCACACGAAATGTTGTCATCAAAGAACTTTTAAATTGAATCTAAAATAACATAATTCTCTCCGTGTGTACATTGGTCACAGCTGAGGAATGCAACCGTGTTGAAAAATTGTATTGTTTCCATTATATATACTCTCCCAAAAATAGTTCCAATCAACAAAGAAAAGCGTTCAAATGATGGTGTTCATGAACAGTTTGATTACACTGTATAAAGGAAAGAATCCAAAAACACTCTAAGAATGTACTTCTATCTGCTCATCATTGCCTGCGTGCCCAATTCTTAACCCTTTGAAAATAAAGTTCGTTCGTTCGTTCATCCGGGAACGGAAACAGCACACTATAATTAAAAACCCATCAAGTTTGACGGTGTGGTGAAGTGGGATGTTATAAATATTTATAGGGGACTTAGTGTACTGACTGAGATCAGCTGTGAAGGTATCTATATCTAATAAGAGTAGTGTATTATAGATAACCTTACTTGCTGCCACATATATATATATATCTCAGTCAGAATTATTCTGGAATAGTGTGATGACTACGTTGTATGTCTAGGGTATGTGTATGATGAAGTGTAAGTCATAACAACAACAGACAGATAAACAATTTAATTTATTCCACCACACTTGACAACACTATGACACTCACATACATAAAACACTCTACAAAGATATCTTAAAGGAGTCACTGATAACTTTTCAAATAACAATATGTATTCATTGCTGTCATGAATGAATATGTGTCCTGATTCAAATACAAAGGGAACCAGGAATCACAATCAATTTTAATTACAAGTTATATGTACAGAATTTCTCAATATGAATATTGTAGTGACATATATTATTAAAAGTATCCTATGTGTGTCAGTTGTGTAGTAGTAATATGAGGTAATACTGGTTTTGTTTTGTTCAAGCTCTGTTGGTATTTGTCATCATGACTTCAATAGTTTGTCTTTATTGGAACTAGTATTGGAGATGTTCTCAGTTCCTGATATTAAAACAATTTACTTCCCCTCTTAAGTTTATGTTACAATGTTATTTTAAGATGGGGGTACATAATTTTGAGCACAGCTGGCCACATCAGCTTATCTTGCGTGATGGCGGCAGGAAAGGACTCCTCTGCTCGATTTCTCCCCTGTGCTCTGGAGACACCTCACTGATAGCTAAATGGACCAAGGAGTATGCTGTCCGACTCTGGATTCAGCAAAGCTCTGACCAGGTGCTGCTCAATACCATCAAGACCACGGTCCCACAATTCATAGAATAAACACAGATACGTTGACTAGCAATGAATTCTGGCACAAATACTGGCACAAATTCCCATCTGCTTATGTTCCAGGCTTTTATTTAGCAAAAATATGAGCTGGCTTCAACGCACTGTTGCTTTATCAAGCTTATTTGAACTAGTGGTCTCGAACTAACGCTCCTAAGTGATTATATCAGCGAGTCTGGCCAATGGAGCCACGTTTCGACAAGTGTTTGAAAAAATTTTACCTTCCTACGTCTCCCCTAACAACCAAAGATAGTATTTATAGTCCGACCAATCGTGTTTAGTCTTATATTTGTTGCGCTCCAATCAATTTGGAGTTTACATGGTAGGCTATTTCCGTACGCAAGGTTTTTTCAAACACGTTATTAAAAAATTTTATGAGCAGAAATGATTTCATGCTGTCAGGCATCCCCACTATTTTATTTTGGTTATAACTTGTTAATTCCTAGACTATTTGCGTAACGTTTTACATATTCTTTGTCAGCAAGCCCTAAGGAACCCAAATATACAAATTTAAAAGAGCTAAGTGGCTGCGTTCAAAATATGCAATTTCTTCAACCTCCTGTTTCGAAGATGTGCTGTCTGGGTACTGTAATGTTTTCAAACGTAAACCCATCTATTGTTATCTTTTCTAATAAGAGTTTTTCAGGATTTAAAAACCTAACTCTGGGAAGGTTAGTGTTTTTATCACTGTCCGTCCGAAAAAGTTAGTGCATGTGGCCTTACACGCGTGATAGTAGTAATTGTGTATCGCGTTACGCTTGTTGGGGTGGCATTAATAGCGAAACGCGTGTTTAATTTTGCATGCGTTCGGCTTTCTGCCTCTCCCTTCTCTCTATCCTGCCTTATCTGTCTTTTAGTTACGCTGTGTATGGGATGAATGAAATATTAAATTTAGGTCATTGTTTCAGCTTGCGTGTCTCAAGTTTAGTACATGTTTCATTGAAGAAAGCGGGTAATAATATAGTAGGCTTTTACTATCAACGTGAAAGCGTTACAATTTGCAGACGAAGCATAAAACAAAGGGGATTTCGAGTACTGTCATTGTGACAGCACTGTTATTTTACCATTGTTCTTCCTTTATTAGAATTTATTTGTTAGGCTTTATATTTACCTGATAATTTATATATGTGGATTAGAATATTTCACGACACCTCCCCTCTTAAAACAGACATCCCATGTCAGTCCTTTATTCTATATACACATAGATAAATGTAAGTCAACTTGACTTTACTCTGCTGTGGTGCTATCATGGTTTTATGTAGTTGGGTCCATTCAGAGTAGGCACTACTCATGAAATCTGCCTCAGACTTCTACAACCAATAATATATTTCGGTTATGTTACTGAACAGCCGCAAGTGTGAGTGCTTGTCTTAATGCTGCTTCGCAACCCGTATTCACCATTTCTCTTCTCTGAGTCTGCGCAATGACATGTCCAGAGAACATTATATTTCCCTCAAAATGTACTTTATGAGGAGATAACATATACCTGGTGATAGCAGAGTTTTCTTAGTGGATCCCATAATCTTCTTATTATCCTGTATGAAACATTCGGAATATCCTCAATCAAAGAGGCAACTCAGGGATTCATTACGTTCCTCCGAAATGTTTACATCCAACAATTTTCTCATCATTCTAGAGAAGACACTAGGCGCATTCTTCCATCCAAATGGCAATCTATTAAACTCATAGTGTCCTTCTGAGGTACTAAAAGCTAGGTATGGTCTAACCTCAGGCTTTACTGGAATCTGATAGTATCCTTTACTCAGATCCACTTTTGAGAAATATTTAGCTTTATTTAGTCTGACAAACAGCTGATTTGTATCCGGCAATGGATCCACCTGTCCTTCTGTAATAGCATTCAGTCTCCTGTAATCTATACAGAGTCTATGTTCTCCAGAGGGCTTCCTTAAGAGTACAACACCGGAACTATATGAGGATTCACTGTGTGAAATAATTCCCTCCTTCAATAGATAGTCTATCTCTTCCTTCAAAGCTTTCTCCTTAGCAAACGGAATCGAATATGGTTTCATACAGACAGGTGTGGGGTCTATCAGTTTCATATCATATTCCAATAGGTTTGTATGCCCTGGTCGGTCTGTTAACACCTCTGCATGATTATTTAGAACCTGTTGCACTCTCTCTTTCTGAGTTTTCGTTAAATGTGTACTGATTTTCACCTGTGCTGCTGTCTCACAGGGGTGTAATGGATATTCAAATGATGAAAGTGGTTCCTTTTTCATCTCCATGGCGATGGACAAGGTCAACAAGTGTGTCTCCTCCTGATGTTCTCTTTCCAAATATTTCTTCAGGAGATTCACATGATAGATTTTTTCTTTCCCCTTCTTATCTATCTTATAATTTGTTCTAGATACCTTCTCTAAAACTGTATATGGACCCTGCCATCCAATTTGTAACTTATTCTGACTCCCGGGCAAAAGAAGCAGTACTTTCTCTCCCACAGCCAAATTTCTGTCTTTCGCTTTCCTGTTATAATAGGCAGCATGTTTCTTCCTGGCTTGTTTCAAATTTTCATTGGCAAGTTTCCAGCCAGTTTTTAAACGAGTGGTCAGCTCATTCACATATTGGTATGAAGATGTAATGTTTTCCTCTGCCTTTTCATCAGTCCACGTTCTTAACAAAGCTACATATGGACCTTTAATTGTGTGGACCTATTTGTCCATGCACCGGTATGGTCTCTTCCACTCGAAGCTTTATAGTGATGATTTTTCCTCCCAGAATTATCATTCACAAAACGACCGCTACCAATTTTTCTTTTGGGGCTTTCTCCCCACTTAAAATTCTTGATGAGAGATTTCCTCTCTACATCCTCTTCCTCCAGTTTGTTTAAGTCCGATTGAGGGATTTTCGGCTTATCCTGGGGTAAGACATCTTTTTGCACTCTCCGCATAGTGGCCATTGTAAAACAGTTAAATGAAGCTTGTCCGTGAAAAGGGGCTTCCCATTCCATTTGGTCCACTTTATCAAATCTATTTTTCTTTTTATTATCAGGCCTAATTTTGCCCCGTGGCGTGTCCAGGTCCTGATCAATGTTCCCACTTGTGGGTGTTCCCTCATGTGCTATGCTACACCTTTCTACAAAATTCTCAATGTCCCATCTTGCTTTGGGCCAATAATAATTGTGAGCCACCTTTTGAATGATGGTACCTATCTTCTCATGGTCCCCATCTGGTTTCACATGTAGGCTCCTTATTAAGTCTGCCCTATATCTTTTAGGAAGTACCAGCTGTCCCTGACCTTTGGATCTAGTTCCAGTCTTCCTATACATCAACTTGTTTTTCATGTAAAAATCTCCCTTGCCTGGAGTTGTATGACAAGTTGACAATTTTCTGAAACAAGGCTTGAGTGTTTTATCCCCAGCCTGTGCCTTCCTCATCTCTTCTGGAGTGGTATCCAACATAATATCCTCCTCCTGTCTTGAGGTCGACCTGACCTGAAGGGTTGCCATATACACAGGTTTCCTTCTGCAACGGTCAGTGTCATGATTGTCCATCTGACAATTTTTTTACACCACCTTTTTCCTTGGTTGAAAGATTTTCTTTCATCATATTTCCTTTCATCGAATTGTGGGAATTTATTTTTATTTTCATACCGTGGCCTATCAAATTGGTGCTTACCTTTGTTTTGATCCCTAGGATCAAATTGATTAAAGTTCTGTGGTGCCCTAAAGTTATCCACTTGTTTCTTTTTATTTCCTGTTACCTCTGCTTGAGCTGCTTGATACCTTTCAGCAACATTTAGCAACTCACCCAGCCTCTCTGCACCTTGTTCCATGAGAAACTTTCTCAGGTCTGGAGCCATGGACTCTCTTAATTGCTCTATAAGGACCATTTCCTTAAGATCTTGGGTTTTCCCCAGAGAAGTCCATTTCTCCAAGTATGTCTCTATTCGTGCAGAGAACTGGTGATAGGTTTCACCTGACAGTAGTTTAGCATTCCTAAATTTTTTCCTATAGAATTCTGCATTCTTTTCATATCTTAACAAAAGAGCCTGCTTTAGCATGTCATAATTTTCCTGATCACCTCTGCTCATTTTTGCAAAAACTTCATAAGCTGCCCCACGAAGTCCTTGAGATAACTTTAAGCTCCACCTTTCTCTCTCTAACCCATATGTGGTAGCTAATAGTTCATATCTATTTAGATAGCTCTCTATATCATCGTCTTTCTCAACAAAATGATCTAAATGAAAATTCATAGCTGAGGTTGAGGCTCCCTGGCTAACAGTGGCATCAGAGGCAAAGGGACTGGCACCATTTTCAGGAGCATGGCCTTGAAACTCAAACTCCCTTAGTCGTAACTCATGTTCCCTTTGTAATCTCTTCTCCTCCTTTTCTGCTTCCCTTTCTGCAGCTAATCTCTTGTCTTCCCTTTCTGCAGCTAATTTCTTCTCTTCCCTTTCTGCAGCTAATTTCTTCTCTTCCCTTTCTGCAGCCTGTCTTCTTTCCTCGGCTTCCAATGCTTTAGCCTCTTTGTCAGCCTCAAATTGTAACTTCTTAATTTCCCTTTCAGCCTCTAACTTTCTTTCGGCTTCTTTTTCTAATCTTCTTTCTTCGCGTTCAATAAATTTGTCACATTCCGTAGTGACATAGGCAACCATAACTTGCCCATCTAATCCTAACTCTTTTGCAGTCTGAACAGCAGCAGATCGAAATTTGGCTAGGTCCGCCATTGTCTATCAGGTAAATTTATACAATGTCTAACCAACAATTCAATCTCTAAATATATATCTAATGGACAACACAGGCACCGTGAGCTCAACCTTATTTAATTCCACCCAAGGATACCTTTTAATTCTTATTATTCCCTGAAGTGAATTACCCCCCAATATTTTTAATAGGGAAAGATTCAAAATCCCAAGAGCGAGACCCCAATATATGTGGTGAAGTGGGATGTTATAAATATTTATAGGGGACTTAGTGTACTGACTGAGATCAGCTGTGAAGGTATCTATATCTAATAAGAGTAGTGTGTTATAGATAACCTTACTTGCTGCCACATATATATATATCTCAGTCAGAATTATTCTGGAATAGTGTGATGACTACGTTGTATGTCTAGGGTATGTGTATGATGAAGTGTAAGTCATAACAACAACAGACAGATAAACAATTTAATTTATTCCACCACACTTGACAACACTATGACACTCACATACATAAAACACTCTACAAAGATATCTTAAAGGAGTCACTGATAACTTTTCAAATAACAATATGTATTCATTGCTGTCATGAATGAATATGTGTCCTGATTCAAATACAAAGGGAACCAGGAATCACAATCAATTTTAATTACAAGTTATATGTACAGAATTTCTCAATATGAATATTGTAGTGACATATATTATTAAAAGTATCCTATGTGTGTCAGTTGTGTAGTAGTAATATGAGGTAATACTGGTTTTGTTTTGTTCAAGCTCTGTTGGTATTTGTCATCATGACTTCAATAGTTTGTCTTTATTGGAACTAGTATTGGAGATGTTCTCAGTTCCTGATATTAAAACAATTTACTTCCCCTCTTAAGTTTATGTTACAATGTTATTTTAAGATGGGGGTACATAATTTTGAGCTCAGCTGGCCACATCAGCTTATCTTGCGTGATGGCGGCAGGAAAGGACTCCTCTGCTCGATTTCTCCCCTGTGCTCTGGAGACACCTCACTGATAGCTAAATGGACCAAGGAGTATGCTGTCCGACTCTGGATTCAGCAAAGCTCTGACCAGGTGCTGCTCAATACCATCAAGACCACGGTCCCACAATTCATAGAATAAACACAGATACGTTGACTAGCAATGAATTCTGGCACAAATACTGGCACAAATTCCCATCTGCTTATGTTCCAGGCTTTTATTTAGCAAAAATATGAGCTGGCTTCAACGCACTGTTGCTTTATCAAGCTTATTTGAACTAGTGGTCTCGAACTAACGCTCCTAAGTGATTATATCAGCGAGTCTGGCCAATGGAGCCACGTTTCGACAAGTGTTTGAAAAAATTTTACCTTCCTACGTCTCCCCTAACAACCAAAGATAGTATTTATAGTCCGACCAATCGTGTTTAGTCTTATATTTGTTGCGCTCCAATCAATTTGGAGTTTACATGGTAGGCTATTTCCGTACGCAAGGTTTTTTCAAACACGTTATTAAAAAATTTTATGAGCAGAAATGATTTCATGCTGTCAGGCATCCCCACTATTTTATTTTGGTTATAACTTGTTAATTCCTAGACTATTTGCGTAACGTTTTACATATTCTTTGTCAGCAAGCCCTAAGGAACCCAAATATACAAATTTAAAAGAGCTAAGTGGCTGCGTTCAAAATATGCAATTTCTTCAACCTCCTGTTTCGAAGATGTGCTGTCTGGGTACTGTAATGTTTTCAAACGTAAACCCATCTATTGTTATCTTTTCTAATAAGAGTTTTTCAGGATTTAAAAACCTAACTCTGGGAAAGTTAGTGTTTTTATCACTGTCCGTCCGAAAAAGTTAGTGCATGTGGCCTTACACGCGTGATAGTAGTAATTGTGTATCGCGTTACGCTTGTTGGGGTGGCATTAATAGCGAAACGCGTGTTTAATTTTGCATGCGTTCGGCTTTCTGCCTCTCCCTTCTCTCTATCCTGCTTTATCTGTCTTTTAGTTACGCTGTGTATGGGATGAATGAAATATTAAATTTAGGTCATTGTTTCAGCTTGCGTGTCTCAAGTTTAGTACATGTTTCATTGAAGAAAGCGGGTAATAATATAGTAGGCTTTTACTATCAACGTGAAAGCGTTACAATTTGCAGACGAAGCATAAAACAAAGGGGATTTCGAGTACTGTCATTGTGACAGCACTGTTATTTTACCATTGTTCTTCCTTTATTAGAATTTATTTGTTAGGCTTTATATTTACCTGATAATTTATATATGTGGATTAGAATATTTCACGACAGACGGGTTATTGCTAGTGTAAATTAAAAGAACATAGACTAATCCCAAGTGTTTTTTTGGTACTATTTTGTCTTAACACATTAACTACCGAGTTGGAAAACACTCTGTGTCGTAGTTAAATTTTGTTCCCATTTTCACCCTGTAGGTGTATGCACAAAGTAAGCTGTAGCTTTTGTAATTGTTTACAGATTTTTATGAATTACACGTCATTTTAAAGATAAATGAATGTACTATTACAACTAGCACCATTTGTTACTCTAAGCGAGGTGGTTGCTATTTCACAGCACTCCAGTGGACGAGGACTTGCAATATTTTCACTATCATAACTACTTGCACCCCACCACTATCAGAATCACTATTTCAATCAATGTGCACACCGTTTTCACTCTTGTCCTCGTCGCTAGATCTATCAGTCAATTGTTGAAAGAAGTTTCTAGCCTGTTCAGCCATTAGACGAGATGTACAAGCATTTTTTGTGGTCCTATCACTAGTTGTCACGGTAAACAGTTTTACACGATTTGGTAACTAACCCGAAACGTTGAAAAATATGAAGATATCAATTTTCCAGTGTTTTACAACAACCATGCTTTGGAAATTTCTTTTCTGGTGGTAAATTAAAATCTCGAACCAGATTGCAATGTGTTTCGGTACATATTTCATTCGTTTTCTTACTAAATGAAGATCGCCATTCTGAGCGGCTCGCAGTCCAAATGTGTTTATTTCATGCGCCGCTCAGAGCGGCTGGCGGTAGTTAATGTGGTGTAGCTCTGCCCCTTAAAATCATAAAACAAGTAAAGGGAAAAAACATGTTTTAGTAACCACTCTTAGTGTTGTTATTGAGAAGGGGGGAAATAAAATTGTCCATACACTCTGTTGCATAGAAGAAAAGTGAATGATCATTAATCACTACAAGTCCGAAATGGTTGGGGAATAGTATATTTTGGAAACTGGGAGTTTTTAATTTTCAGAGAAAGCCCACCACAAAAGCCAGATCCAAACCTCAGAAATGAGGTATCTGGTTGAAGTAACAAGAAGAGACATGGTCCGCAACCAGGTGATACGTCAAGGCCTAAAAACCCAACCCCTGCAGACCCAAGTAGAACAGTCTCAACTGAGATGGTTTGGCCAAGTCTGCAGAATGGGAGAAGATCGGCTACCACGACAAGCATGGGAAACTAAGAGCCAGGGATCCAGACCTCCAGGACGACCTAAAGCCCGCTGGGAGGACAACATTAGACAATCTTTGAAGGACCGAGGACTAGAATGGAACTAGGCCAGGAGGAAGACAGCAGATAGAATAGTATGGCAATCTCTCTTACAAACCTCTAGACCTCAAGAGGAACGACTAAGTAAGAAAATGCCCAAATCTTGATTATCATGAAACTTATTCCCCAGCATAACGGGCTAGGACTACCCTCCAAATGGATGTCACGGGATAGATTTCATGATACATCTTACTGTCTAATAAATAGTGTGTAAATTAGATGATCACTCAAGACAGTACATACACAAATAAATAACAAATAAGTAGCCCTAATTGTGCTAGAAAAAGTAGCCCGAAAAAAAAGTTTGATTTCCAGAATATTTTGATTTTCAGGTGTTCAAATAAAGGGTTACATACCTGTAGTTCTTCATATTGTTCATAAAAATATTTTGTTCTGTTTAACAGAGTGTGTCCAAAACTGAGGAAGAGAAAAAGCCGGCAGCAGCCAAACAAGTCAAGTCCAAGAGTAAAGTTATAAAAGTAGATAGTGATGACGAGGGAAGCGATGAAGACAATGATCCTGTTATTAAAGTCAGTAAGTGCCTGAGAAGAGATCTGCTTGTAATTGTAAAGCGTAAGTCTTTGTTAAAAACTGTGGCCTGTTATTCTAAAGGCTTTTTTATGTGTGTGTGAGGTGAGGGATTTTGTTGCAGACTGTGGTAATTCAATTTACAGATGTTGTTATTGTAAAATGTGAGTTTTTGTTTAAAAAAAAAAACAAAACAAAAAAATATGGCCTTTCATTTTAAAGTGTGGGTTTTGGATTTTTGTGCAAACTGTGGTAATTTATTTTACAGTCGTTATTTTAAAGCGTGGAATATTTGTAAAAACTCTGGGGTTTTGGTTTTTTGTTTTTGTAAATTTTAGTAATTCATAATATAGTTGATGTTGTTGTCAAATATGAGTTTTTGTGAAAACTGGCGTGTCAATGTTAAGTGTGGGTTTTGTAGCAAAGTATGAGATTTTGTTGCAAATTGTGATAGTTTATTTTACAGTTGTTAGTTTAAAGTGTGCATTTTTGTTGCAAAGTATGGGATTTTGTTATAGATAGAGGTAATTCATTTTACAGTAGTTGTTATTGTAAAATGTGAGAATTTGTGAAAGCTGTGGCCTTTCATTGTAAGGTTTTTTTTTATTGCAAAGTGTTGGATTTTGTTGCAAACTATTTTAATTTATTTTACAGTTGTTGTAATTGTAAAGTGTAGGTAAAAAGGATCCCGTTACACGCCCATTGAGGCATATTGGGAATATGGTGTTAGGCCCATATTTTCTTGACCATTGGCACGCTAGGGGTGATGTGGTCAGCATCACGCCTGCTGCCTTAACCTTCCCAGAGCTGCTCTGGCACCCAATTTTTTTAGGCTGGGCAGACCCCGGAGCCGTTTGCGGTCTAAAAAATCCCACCTCAACTGGGGATCGAACCATGGACCACTGAGCTAAGAAGCCAGTGCACTAACCACTGCACTACCATGGCTCCCATTGTAAAGTGTGGTCTCTAGTTATTTATTAGTGCATATTTAAATAACAATACCAAAGTTATATTTACAGATGCCTCATGTGGTTCCAAGGGCCTCTAGTTAAGACAAAGGAAGAATGGGACATAGTATGTTGTAGGAGGAGACAAAGTATAGAGCTTCTGCTCCCTCAGGCATGTTTTTAGAAAGGTGACTAACATTAAGCTGGCATCCTCATCATGTCAAACAAGTTGCAACAGAGACCACCACTTCAAGAACTCATGAATCCTTTGGTACTTCTTCTTCTTCTTCCTCATTTGTCCTGAAAAGGACATTGGTTGCGGTGTGTCGCCGTTAATGCGAAGCTGCGATATTTGCGCCTTTCGGCCCGACACATCCGACTTGTGCACAGGCATTTTTTGGGACCGGGTTCACCTTCCCCCCCTTTGATCCCTACTCTCTCTGCCAGACTGCAGTGATGCAGCCTGTTTTCAGGACCACCACTTGGAGGTGGAGTAAGTGTCTTGGCCAGCTCTGGTTCGCTGACCCTGATGCAAGCAGTCAAGCTAATGAGTCGCTGATTGCAATCATCTCGTTAGCTGCATCATCGGTCCCATCCTTTGGGACAGGCTTCATGGGGAATAAGCTGCAGTGGTGGGCTTCACGCTCAGCAAGGAACAAACAGGATGATGATGTAAGATGACATTTTCTGGCGTCTTCATCTTTCAGCTCCCCCGCTGCAAAGGAACAAAGGCCTTCAACAAACATATGCCAAGTCTTCCTGTTTTGTGCCGTCTGCTTAAGGTCTTACCATGTCTTCTTCACCCCTTTCATATCTGTCTTCTCCAGTTCTCTTCTCTGTCTGGTGTAGCTTCATCTTAATGTCTGGGGGGGGGGGGGTGTCTCAGTGGAAACAAACACAGAATAGGACTGCTGGTAACTGTAAGAGGAAACTAACATGAGGCCGGCAACCTCGTCATGTTAAACGAATTGCTGCAGAGTCCACAGTTGCTAGTGCATTTGAGTCCTTTAGTGCAGGCTTCCTGGAAACCAGCTGCCGGTGGTGGCTCTATGCTTCATAAGGAACAACCAGGATGATGATGATGATGATATTGTAAATATTTCAGGATCATATTTCAAAATCTCAGGCATGTATTTCAAGATGAAATTTTGTTTTTACGGCACTTTGGATGTTTCTGGGGCTAATTTCTTGATAATACATTCTTTATGTATATTCTTAGAACAAATTTCTTCGGACATTGAGGAGGAAGTCCCAAGTCAGACAACAGCGAAGAAGAAAAAGAAGGTGAAGGACAAGGTAGGTAATCTGGCTAACATGCCATCTCCACATCTAAGGTTGGCTGCATAAAAACGACGTCTTCTATCTCTTGTCTTGATGTTAGCTTCCCACAATGGCGGTGTCTTCCTCTTCTTAGGGGTTGGAGTGGCTTAGAAGTAGGGCATCTGCCTCTAATTCTAAAGATACTAGGTTTGGTTCCCATTACAGGAAATATATTTGATGGAATTTTTTTCAGAACCAGTGGGTACTAATGATGTGATACTCCTCTGCATCTCATGAGTAGTGACATCGGATGCCTAGCCTTCTTGGATAAAAGCAAAAAAATAGGAAGTCCTGTGTGCAAGTTGCACACGTTAAAAATCCCTCGGCAGTTGGAAATTGTAAAGAGGGCCATACGGCCATTGCCCTGGCAAAATTAGGAAAACCTACCCACCACAAAAATACGTATAGAATGTGTGGATTCCTGTATACACACACTGAGATCCTTGCCAGTGCTATGGAGTTCTTACACTGTGCTGAGCTCCTCCTTTTGTTGATCTAAGGGAGGAAATCGGAGCACTGATGGAGTTGTCCGTGCGCAATGAAGATAGTCCTTCAAACCAGACCTCTTGCACATTTGCTTTCAACGTTTCCTACGGTTGTTTTTCTGATAGGTGTTATATCTTTTTGTACAGCTGAAATATTTTATTCATCTGGGCTTAAATCTCACTCCTTATTTTTCTTTTTATTCCTAACTTTTTTTAAGGATTTCTTTGTTTTTCCCCTCTCCATGAGATGCACCCCATTCTTCAATGCATCCACCTCTCAAGGATCTCAGTTCATGATAGATAACTGTGAAGAAACTAATTGTGTGGGTTTACAGGTATACCTCGGAGATATTGCGGGTTCGGTTCCAGACCACCGCAAGTAAGCGAATATCGCAATAAAGCGGGTCATACCCATTTTATTTTGCTTCCCAGTGCATATAAAAGCCTAAAATCATGTTTACAGTATGTCTAGTAAGTGCACAATAGCGCTAGGTCTTAAAAGAACAGTGTATTGTAAAATTAAAAATACTTTATTGTTAAAAAAAATGCTAATCTTCATCATCTGGGCCTTCAGCGAATCATAATTTTTTTGCTGGTGGAGAGCCAAAATCTATTGGAAGACGAAGGCACGTTCTAATAAATAAACGTGAATAATTTGAATGTTCCTCTATAAATTCCTTTGTGCAGATGAGGAAGGACATCCCTCGAAACCTTCGGGTATGTGGGGCTCTGTCCATTTCGGCTGGAATGACGTCTCGATGGTTCGGAGGTTTTATAGCGAATATGAGTACACATGAGGGCAAGTTCAGGCACAATGGGCTAATCACCTGTTTGCCAAGTCACTTCGATTACATGTCCTGCCCATGGGCCTTGTGCACTTGGGCCCCCTCTACACCTCGTTTCACGGGGTAGAAGAGGTTCCGATTATGAGATGAGAGATGAATAATTTGAAAAAAGCGCAATATTTGTGAAGCGCAATAAAGCGAGGTATGCCTGTATAATAGGAAGACAGCAATACTACATAAGGCTCAACACAAGCTTGAGGACCATACAACTTAGTACCACACTTAAATGAAGGGAGAAGATAACTAGTTTCTAATCCCTGTTTATTTTTACCAGAAACAACATAGACGTGATAGAGCAAGAATGAACATAATGAATAACTGTCTAACGACAATACGACAAAAGCATAGGCCTTCAACAAACACATGCCAAGTCCTCCTGTCACGTGCCATCATCTCAAGTTCTTTCCACGGTCTCCTTATCATTTTCACCTCTGCTTCCAGCTCTCTTCTCCATGTGCTTCTTGGTCTACCTCTGCCTCTCTTGCCCTAGGGGTTCCAGAACAAGGACTGCCTTGTAATGCTATCAACAGGTTTCCTCAGTGTGTGTCATATCCATCGCCATCGTCTTCTTCTCATCTCTTGTTCAACTGGCACTTGTCTGGTTCTTGTCATCAGTTCCACGTTGGTAACCTTGTCATACCATTTTAATCCTTCTATTCTATGCAAGCACCCATTTATGAAAATCTGTAGCTTTTTGGTTGTTGTCTTTGTTGTTCTCCATGTTTCAGAGCCATATAATAGTACTGACTTCACATTTGAGTCGAAGATTCTTATTCTCAGGAACAGCAGGAATACAAAACTGATAACAAAATTGGCCAAAAAATAAAAATTGCCACAGGTCAGTCCCTCTGGCTGGGACCAAAAGATGCAGCAATAGAGAATGCAGTCAGCGACCCATAGCTTGACTGCTTGCATCAGAGTCAGCGAACCAGAGCTGACTAAGACCGTACTCCACCTCCACGTGGTGGTCCTGGAAACAGTCTGCAGCAGTGCAGTCTGGCTGAGCGAGTACGGATCGCAATGGGAAGGCAAACCCGGTCCCAAAAAATGCCGTGCAGAAGTTGGATGTGTCGACCGAAAGGTGCAGATATCACAGCTTAGGCGTAAACAGACACAACGCAACCACCGTCCTTTTCAGGACGAACGAGGAAGAAGAAGAAGTCCCTCTGGCTATATCGGCTGCACTACGGTATGCGTAGCTGATCTGCTGTCAGCGGCAGACATATCTCGACTGAATCATGTTCCCATGTTTCATGATCACATGACCACATCAAGTTCTCTCGATCTCCATATATTTCCCAATGTAATGAAAGATCCTCTTGTTTTTTGTATTCTTATTTTGATATCACTTTCTGTCCCTCCAACTTTGTCTACATATAAGTAAATTAAATTCTTGTAAATATCAGAATTTCCTTTTGTTTTCTTCAGGATGATAAGTCAGAGAAGAAACACAAGAAGAAGAAAGATAAGGACAAGGAGGAAAGAAAAAAGAAAGGCGACAGTAAAGAGAAGTCGAGCAAGGATGGGTCGTCTACCAAGAAAGAGAAGAAGAAGAAGCAGAAAACTGACGATGTTGAGCCTGACAACGACCTTGAAGCATTTCTCTGCAGTGGTAGCAGAGATTATGAAACTTTATAGCACAGAATGTCGTCGTAGTTATCATTGGTTAACTACGTCTAGTTATTATTATTTGGTAAATATTTCCAGTTATCATTTGTTAACTGTTTTCAGTTATCTTTTGTGAACTGTTTTCAGTTATAATTTCTCAACTCCAATTTAAATGCTTCCCAGGGGTGCATAACACCACCTTGAGTTACCGGCCCGGGGGGGGGGGGGGGGGGGGGGGGGGGTGTCTCTGACTTCAGAGACAAGACTGCACCCTCAGGCATGTAGTACAGATAGACTACTATAAGGTTGTTGTGCATGGGGGAGTGGCAACCTCATCATGTAAAACATATTGCCAGAGAAACCTCCGCTGCAGTGTGACTGCTTGGCGCAGGCTTCCTGGAAGGGGGGATCAGCTGTAGTAGTGTTGTCATGCTGTGTAAGGAGCTTACAAGAAAAATGAAATGAAGGCTGCATAACGTTCAGCTTGTGACTTTGAACAGCCTAGCTTCTGATGGGACTGTTTTAGCTAACAGGTGAGGGTCTCTGGTGCTCTAAACGCAGAATGTTCCAGATGAATGAGCTCATGTAAGTCATTTGTGGGAACTGATTTAGAAGAAGTAAGACTGACTTTAGACGAAGGAAGACTGACTTTAGAAGAAGGAAGACTGATTTAGAAGAAGGAAGACTGATTTAGAAGAAGGAATACTGATTTAGAAGAATGAAGACTGATTTAGAAGAAGGAAGACTGATTTAGAAGAAGTAAAACTGATTATAGGAGCAAGAAGACTGACTTTAGAAGAAGGAATACAGATTTTAGAAGAATGAAGACTGATTTCAAACTACCTGTTGCCTTGTGGGTAGGTTGGGGATAGATGAAGGCATCTTCTTCTTCAAGTACCTTGCCTGGTGGCATAGGCGAAATACCAGCAGATTGGAAGGAAGGTTATCTGGTCAAGTTGCCTAAGAAGGGAAATTTACAAGAGTGCACAAATTATAGAGGAATAATGTTATTATCAGTGCCAGGAAAAGTATTAAACAGAATCATCCTGGAGAGATTAAAAGATTCCATAGACAAGCAACTGGGAGATGAACAAGCAGGTTTTCGACAAAACAGATCCCTGTACAGACCAGATAGCCACATTGAGAATAATAGTTGAACAAAGTCTGGAATGGAATTCACCGCTATACATCGGATTCATGGAATATGAAAAGGCATTTGACAGTGTAGACAGAGAATCACTTTGGAAATTGATGAGGCATTATGGAGTTCCCATGAAGATCATTAACTTAAGAAGGAAGACCTATGAAGACATGACAAGCAGAGTTCTTCATGAAGGACAACTTACAGTACCGTTTAGGATTAGAACGGAAGTGAGACAGGGATGCCTCTTGTCTCCATTTCTTTTCTTACTAGCAATAGATTGGGTTATGAAAATATCGACATCACACAACAGAAATGGAATCCAGTGGAATCTGACTAAACAGCTTGATGATCTGGATTTTGCCGATGACTTGGCTCTTCTGTCCCATAACCATAATCAGATGCAAGAGAAAATTAAAATTCTTGATGAGAGGTCACAACAAGTGGGCCTGAAAATATACATGGAAAAGACAAAGATTATAAATGCAAGAAATGATAACAAGGTTGAACTTGAAGAAATGCCACTAAAGGATGTAGAATCGTACACATATCTTGGAAGTAATATAGACAAAGTTGGAGGGACAGACAGTGATATCAAAATAAGAATACAAAAAGCAAAAGGAGCTTTCATTGCATTTGGGAAACATATGGAGAACAAGAAAAATCAAGTCCAACACAAAAATAACAATCTTCAACTCAAATGTCGTCAGTCCTACTGTATGGCTCTGAGACATGGAGAGCAACAAAAACAACAACCAAAAAGCTAGACTTTTGCGTAGAATAGAAGGATTGACAAAGTCACAAATGTGGAATTGATGACAAGAACCAGACAAGTGCCAGTGGAACAAGAGCTGAGAAGAAGACGCTGGCGATGGATAGGACACACATTGAGGAGACCTGTTGATAGCATTACAAGGCAGTCCTTGTTCTGAAATCCCCAGGGAAAGAGAGGCAGAGGTAGACCAAAAAAAAAAAACACATGGAGAAGAGAACTGGATACAGAGGTGAAAATGATGAGGAAAAACATGGAAAGAACTTGAACGGATGGCACAGGACAGGAAGACTTGGCATGTGTTTATTGAAGGCCTATGCTCCTCGGGGGAGCTAAAGGGTATTGATTGATTGATTGATCTTCTTTTTCAAGTACCTTGCCCGGTGGCATAGGCGATCATGTCTCCCCCACAACTTCCTGTCTCCATGCCACGATGTCAAACTGTCCTGTATCTTCTTTCTTTGTCATACTCTGTCTCTTTTCCCTTCAGTGTTTCCTGTTTTCATGATATATTCCAGCATTCTTTTCTCATAACATGCCCAAAGAAAGCGGATTGCTTCCTTTTAACCTGAGAAATATGCTTCCTCTTTCAGAACATTCTTCTTCTTTGATCCTTAACCACCGATCATCAAAGCAGTCAATGGCCATCACGCCTAGTGGCGTCTTGTAGGGCAACAACAAATTGATTCCATTTTGCTCGGTCGGTGGCCATCCTTCATACAGTGCCGCAACTCTGGTTCATTCTTTGCATCTCAGCCTCCACAGTCCTCCGCCAGGTTGTTTTTGGTCAGCCTCTCTTTCGTTTTCCCTTAAGGGGTCCAAAGCATAGCTGTTCTTGTGATGGCATCGGGGTCTCTTCTGAGGACGTGGCCAACCCAGCTCCAGCGTCTGCCAGCTATGATGGTGTGCATGTCCTCCTGCTTGCTTTCAGAACGTTCACATGACTCTAATTTGGCTGTCCATGGTATATTTAACATTCTTCTGTAAAACCGCATCTCTGTGGCCTCTAGTGCTTTTCCCTGCTTGTTTACTAATTGTCAATGACTCACCTTTGTATATCATGATTGGTTCTATATCACACTAAAGAACTTTCTCTCTTCCATTGATAAAGAGTTATTTTGTAAAAATATTTTTTTCATTTTATGCTTGGGCAATGCTACTCTTGACTTCTGGGATGCATCTTCCATCTGTTGTTATTAATGTGCCCAAGTATTTGAATTTATTTACTTGTTTAAAAACTTGTTCCATTTACTTTGGGGGTACATTCTGGAGGATTAAGGATAAAAAAAAAACTTCTTCTGACCCCCAGGGATTCGAGTTTTTAACTGGGATGAGTTTTAAATGGGATGTGGTTATGGGCTTTGTTGAAACCTCAGAGGACTTTCCCAACTCAGCAGGCTCAGCTGGTGGAGGTCACACCAGACCCGCTAATTGACAGGTGATGCAATGCCATGAGAAGGTTGATCCTCTACCCTGATATGTAGATAAAGGGAAAGGATCCCGTTACACGCCCGTGAGGCATATTAGGAACATGGTTTTAGGCCCATATTTTCTCGACCATCGTCACACTAGGGGTGATGTGGTCAGCATCACGCCGGCTGCCTTTAACCTTCCCAGAATTGCTCTTGTACCCAGTTCATGAGGCTGGTTGCGGATCATGTATCTTTTTGTTATTTCAAGTGGAGGTCACTGTTATTTCAACCACCTTTCTCAGATACCTCATTTCTAAGTTTGGGACTGGCTTTTGTGGGTTGTGGTCGTTGCCCTTGACATAAGTCAAGACTGGGACATAGGTGAAGCGTAAACTGCTTTAAATTATTATTTGTAAAAATTTGCCATTTGTTAACTAATTTCAGCAATCATTTGTTAATATTTCACTGATCATTTCTCAACTTTTTTCGAACCACTGATTTTATTATGGTTTTCATTTTCAGTCAGAAATAGAAAATGATTCGTTATCACTTCATTTACTTTCTCATCATTCGTTTATTTTATTGTTCAGGCCACCAGCTGTACTTTTCTTTTCACTCAGTTATGTTAATGTTTATCAGAATCGACATCATCACACTCCAGGCAAACTCAAAGGTCCTCAGTCTCCCTCAGCAAATGGCGAAGGGTATGAATGCTAATTGTTCCTGTTGCGCACTGGTTGTATACACGGCGGATGCGCCCTCTCCTACGTCCATCCCTGCTGGTCTTACGTTTGATGCCAAATTCCAGCAGTTTTAGCCTTGATGATTCATCAGTTGCAGTGTCAATCTCTAATAGACGAACATGAATTGCCCTCAGTATTTCTTCCTTATCCATGGCCAATGCACCTTTTATGGAATGAAATAACCACAGGGGAATTAGTGGTTTCATTAAAATTTATCACTTTATTTCATTTCTTATTTTCAATGGTGAACCTTATTCTTCAGACCACCGGTTTTACTTGTTGCAAGCATTCGCTTAGCAGTTTTCCCTGAGTCAGAGCTAACGTGTTATTCCTCAAAATGTATCACTTTGTGTATCTTCTATGATTGTTATGTTAACTGTATTTCCCCAATACTACTGTTTGTGTTGTAGCATTCATGGAATACTTTTTTTATGGAATCTAGAGATGGACAGCGGTTTAGTACATTTAGCATTTAATTTAACTTCTAGTTTTTCATGTGATGCCCTTAACCTTAGTGCATATTGCACCCTGTATATTTGTGTGTGTGTGTGTGTGTGTGTGTGTGCTTGTGAGGAAGTAACCCACCAAAACTTTAAGGGGACATAATTATGTTGTGCTCTATGTCCTGATGATGACCCTAATTCTCCTGTCATTATTTCATTTCTTTCCATTCCATTTCAACTTCATTGGATCTTTGTAGTCAGACTTATCATAACTTATGTTCAGTGCACCCAGACTTATCATAACTTATGTTCAGTGCACCCAGACTTATCATAACTTATGTTCAGTGCACCCAGACTTATCATAACTTATGTTCAGTGCACCCAGACTTAATAAGTCACTTATCATAACTTATGTTCAGTGCACCCAGACTTATCATAACTTATGTTCAGTGCACCCAGACTTAATAAGTCACTTATCATAACTTGTGTTCAGTGCACCCAGACTTATCATAACTTATGTTCAGTGCAACGTGAAAAAAATTGAAAGACCTGCGAGCTCCTTTAATTGGTGTACAATTCAGCTTTCACAGTGCAATGTGTGCCTGTGCCGTATTTTCCAGAAAAGGTGGCAGGATTGGTTCACTGTTAGTTTCAGGACATTTCAGTAAGATAGTTAGTAATATATAGGATGATTTTAAAAAAATGTTAACATTTGTATGAGAATATTTTTATATTTGAAAAACATTAACATGATAACATTGACGATTGTAAAAAGAAACTTCAAAGGGTCTCCACTTGTTCGCCATTGTTGTCAACACATTTCTGGAACTTTTTCCACGTAGTCTGCAGAGCCCGGGTACACATTTCCAGGGGAATTGTTTCAGTGACATTTTGTGGCCTATAAATGTTGGCATGTGTTTGAATCACCCTGTATATGTAGTCACAGTAAATATACTGCCCTAGGGGAGTGCACTTTTAGAGACTGCACTATACTAAGTCCAGCTTACGACTTGGGGACAGATTCAGCCAGCACCTGAATGACATCTCTCAGCAAAAATCCACACCAGTTGCCATACACTTTAATGGTCCAAACCACCATGGTCCCATCGACATCCAGGTACAGCGATCAGATCCTGCTCCTCTGACACTGCTAGCCGAGAACAGCTTGAGCAACGTCTTATCCATCGTATGGGATGTATAAAACCAGATGGTCTTAACACCCTACACACCATTGTCTAAGGTCACACTTTCCACTCCTATTCTGTTTTGACCCTTTCCACTCTCATTCAATTTTTCTATTTCTCCGTCGCCCATTAGTTAAAAGAATGTTTTATTAAATATTTATTTATCTCCCACTCATTCTGTCCTCTTCTATCTCCAGTCCTCATTATTATTACGTTATGGTAGTTTCTTGTTCAGTTTCGTTTTTTAGCTTCTTAGTATGTACTGTTTACATCCGGAAGTGGCAGTCATTTCCTTTTCAGGTGACGCTCTTCAGCAGGCGTGCTAGGTCTCAGTTGCCTTGAAGTTGAAGTAACCATGTTTTATTTGTATATTTAATTAGATTCTTATGTGTCCCATCTAGCCCTCACTTTCTTTATTTCCTTTCCCTGACGAAGGCCTTGTGGCAGCAACATTGGCTATTTTCTTTGTCTTTCGTCCTCGTAAGACGAATGACCTTTTTTTGATTTTTTTTTTTCATACCCATCCATTTAAGTCCAGCTTTATGAGGCAGTGTGACCAGTTCCCTTCCTCACTGTGTTAGCCTTCCTTAACTCTGTAGCAGAGTCAGGCACCCATTTGCACACAGCAGCCGGATGGCTAGCAGCCCTTTTAGGACTAGTGCTTATGGCAGTTTCATATGCTAGTGGATAGATACTTTTAGCCCTGTTCAGGGCTTTGAGTTCGTGCACTGTGCTGAGATCCTCCTTGTGTGATCTAAGGTAGGAGATCGGAGCACTGATGGAGTTGTCCGTATGCAATAAAGATAGTCCTTGAAACCAAAACCAAACAAATCAGAGTTTAGTATTTATGAACGCAGCAAGTATTAGCAGTCCTTCTTAGGACTAGCCCATTTCAGGGCTTTGCCATGCTAGCTGAAAGACACTAGTGGTCCATTCAGGGCTTTGTGTTTATCAACACTATACTACAGTTGATGAAGTTCACTTATTTTTTTGAATGGCTATTGCATTCTGATATAACCAACAGACTTCTGTCTAGGTTGAAAGGCATGTGCCTAGCCACAAGAAAGAAAAAAAAACCTCAACGTTAAAAAAAAAAGGTACCCATTTTTACAATTGGTGAGAGTGGAGAATTCCGCTTCTTGTTTTTTATCCCGGTCTCTTTACCTCAAGGACTTTGCCTGTAACCACTCTGTCACTTGGATGTGATAGTGTACACACACATGTAACCACTTTGTCACTTGGATGTGATAGTATACACACACCTGTAACCACTCTGTCACTTGGATGTGATAGTATACACACACTTCTTCTTCTGTGTTCAATTTGTAGTCATGCTAAATCTGCAGGTCTGGATTTCAATTCCACTTGAACATTCATTAGTGTCAGTTGACGTGAGACGATTGAGGTGGCCTAGTATTCTGCAGTGGCCAGCTCTCAGGTGTTAAAGGCCGGTCTGTTGGTATTTATAAAGCTGGTGGATTGGATCGGATCTGCTGTCTATATCCCTTTCCTTCTTCCACTGGTAGTTGTACTGGTTGTAAATGATGGTTGTGGCCACTCACTAGAGGAGTCGGTGGCTACACACACAGCTGTGTATACCAGTTTTTCATAACCATGTTTGATAAACCTGTAAAATGTATCTTTGTTCTTATGCTTATATGAACCTTCTAAGTGTATGTTTGTATTATTTAAATTGTATAAACTGTTATTATACATTTGTATGTATGACCATCTGAACCACTCTTGAATCTTGCATGTAAAATACTGACTTAGAACTTGGTTGTTGTTGTTTAACGAGGGCTGCTGAGCTTATTGCCTTTCCGCAGATAATGCCAAGTTGAAGAATTTACATGTATTCTGTAGCTGTTGAGTCTTGCTGTATAGTAAGTGTGTTTGTGATTGTTAGTGAGCCTGTCAGTAGCTTTCTTCTTTATGTGGAGAGTCCTGGGTAAGTGAGCAGAACGTGCTGAATTATTGTCTCATGTGGAGATGTGTACAAAAATAAGAATCTTCAACTCAAATGTCAAGTCAGTCCTATTGTATGGCTCTGAAACATGGAGAACAGCAAAAACAACAACAAAAAGGCTACAAACTTTCATAAACGGGTGCTTGCGAAGAATAGGAGGATTGAAATGGTATGACAAGGTTACCAACGTGGAACTGATGACAAGAACCAGTGGAACAAGAGTTGAGAAGAAGATGCTGGCGATGGATAGGACGCACATTGAGGAGACCTGTTGATAACATTACAAGGCAGTCCTTGTTCTGGAATCCACAGGGAAAGAGAGGCAGAGGTAGACCAAAAAACACATGGAGAAGAGAACTGGAAACAGAGATGAAAATGATGAGGAAAACATGGAAAGATCTTGAGTGGATGGCACCGGACAGGAAGACTTGGCATGTGTTTGTTGAAGGCCTATGCTCCTTGGGGAGCTAAAGGGTATTGATTGATTGATGGATGGGTACAGTTGCAGCAGTTAGACTCGTGTGGGGTTCAATATTTTTTAAGTGCTTGTTGAGTCTGGTGTGTTCTGCTCCACACATCGTAGGTTTTTTATGTCATTTTTGTTGGGATGTGTCATTTATTTATACAGGGCGTGTCTAGCAGACGGTGTTGCCCATCAGTTCAGCTGTTCCCCTTTGAAGTTGTTTTGAAGTATAAGTTTATGAACTTGGCTGTAAAACCCATGTTTGACTGTGGCTCTTAATTTGTAGTATTGTAAACATGTGGGCATTATCTCCATTGTAGTAACTGTTTTCTTTTCTTTAATTTCAAAATGTTTATGTATTTTATAGTAATATGCTGTACTGATTATAGTCATCATCAGCATCACCGTCATCATCATCTTTCAACTCCTTGGCGAGCATAAGTCCTCAACGAAAACGTGCTAAGCCTTCTAATCCAGTGCCATCCATATAAGATTTTTCCATGTCTTCTTTCTGCCTTTCATGTCTGCCTCCAATTCTCATTTCATGTGTGTGTGTTTTTTTTTGGTTTTTTTTTTGGGTGTCGGTGGGTAAAGGATCCCTTTACACGCCTATTGAGGCATATTGGGAATATAGTGTTAGGCCTGTATTTTCTTGACCATCGGCACACTAGGGGTGATGTTTTCAGCATCACACCGGGCGCCTTAACCTTCCCAGAGTTGCTCTGGTACCCAATTCATGAGGCTGGGTTGACCCTGGAGCCATTTGCAGTCTAAAAAATCCCACCTCAACTGGGGATCTTCTTCATTCGTTCACTTGAAATTTATTGTCTATATCTGCAATGTTGTTTCTTGTATAAACTTCACTGTCTTTTGTAGTTCATACAGAGGTCCGTATAGTTTTGCTTCCAGTGTTGTTTCTCTGGGCCAGTGGGTTTGCCTCAATATATCATATTCGGGGCAATCTTGAAGTACATGCTCCGCAGTCTGGGGTGCCTGTACACATGGCTGAATTGCCAATCTTGAATTTTGTATACATGTGGCTGCGGAGTCGGTTGTGTCCTGTTCTGAGGCGCAGAATGACAATTTGTTCTGATCTGTTCATAGCTTGGTAGTCATCCTGCTTTGGTGTTGGTGGCTTTCTGATTGATTTGATCATCTTTTTCTTCTGATGGTACGTAACTGGTACATCTGGTTGCTCGTCTGCAGCACCTTCTTTAGCCAGTCGGTCTGCTCTCTCGTTTCCTGGTATTCCACAATGAGACGGTATCCATTGCATGGCGACCCTGCACTGGTTGCACAGTTCAGAAAGTAGGGCTTGTATACCTGAACTGGGGATCGAACCATGGACCACCGAGCTAGGAAGCCAGGGCACTAACCACTGTGCTACCGCGGCTCACCCTATATTTCTCTTACTCAGAGTCTCCCAGAACAATGACTGCCTTGTATTGCTATCAGCTGGTTGTCTTTAATGTGTATCCTGTCCATTGACAGTGTCATCTCATCCACCGGCATTTGTTTAGTTCTTATCATCAAGTTCCCCACGCTAATGATCTTGTCATACCACTTCAGTCCTTCTATTTACGCAAGCACCTCATGTGTTACTTCCTGGTTGGTTGTTTTTGTTATTCTCCATGTTTCACAGCCATACAGTAGGGCTGGGTGGGACATTTGAGTTGAGGATTCTTATTTTTTGTTGTTTATAGTTTGCTGTTCTAAAGCAGTTTTTAGTGCTATCATCGTTGTCATTTTCATCATCATCATCATCCTTCAGCTCCTCAAGTAGGGTAGGGAGGAAAGGTAAAGAATCCCGTTACCCGCCTATTGAGGCATATTGGGAATACGGTGTCAGGCCCTTATTTTCTTGACCATCGGCACACTAGGGGGTGATGTGGTCAGCATAACGCCGGCCGAAGTAGGGTAGGCCTTGGAACAAACTCATGCCAGGCCATTCTGTCATGTGCCATCCAGTTCTAGGTTCTTGATCCCCTTCGAGTCTGTCTCCAGTTCTCTTCTCCATGTTGTTGTTTGGTCTCCCACTACCTCTCTTACCCTGTGGGATCCAGAACAAGGTCTGCCTGGTCGTGTTATCAACAGGTTTCCTCAGTGTGTATGTCCTATCGGTCACTAGCGTTTTCTCATCTTTTTTTTTTCTTACTGACACTTGTCTGGTTCTTGTCATTAGTGGTCCTTGCCATACCACTTCAGTCTTTCTCTATTCTGACGTCTGACTTTTCCAATCCCCTAGGTCCAGTGGTTCTCAACAAGGGTTATGGCATATTTCTAGGGGGGGCCACATTAAGTACCATATTTCTGGTAAAGTACCTTTTTTCCCAGCTAACAGCGACTATGGGGGGGCACAGAGCTAAATAAGGCTCAGAAAGGGACCATGTGCAAAAGAAATAGTTGAGAACCCTTGCCCTAGATTACAAATGTTCACTCCTCTTTCCTTGTGCCAGGTAATGTAAGGTACATGTCTTTGTTTCAGCTACATTGTATCTCCATACAAGGTGTTGGTGATGGAGGGATTTGTTGGTAGCAATTGCTTCCACAGATCTGCTAGGGCCAGGCATTCCAGGAGGTGGTGTTCTGCTGTTTCTTCCTTCTGTCTGTTACAGCGATTGCAGTATGGTGTATGTTCTGAGGTCACTGTGTCCTTCTATTCTACACAAGCACCCATGTATGCATTTTTGTGTGTGCTGTACTGTTCTGTTTCTTTTTTATGTTTTCCTTTTTAATGCAGTTATTTTTTTAATGGTCCATATCCTTTAACTGAAAACCGAAACATTCTGAAAATTAAACGTTTTTTAAAATTACTTTTGTTTGATTTTTATACATAATTGGGCAACTGGGTGATTTTTTAACACATTTTGGGTGACTTTGGATTACTTGCTTACTTGTTTTAGGTGACTTGTGAAAACTGGAAAAAATCCAGTTTAAAAAACACAGATGTCACCAATTATCTAGAATAAAAGGATTCAGACCTGTATGTGCATCAGCAATTTTTCAATTATATCTACACTCTAAGTCCCAGGTCACTAAGGTTTAATGCCTAGTAAGTATTAACAGGTCCCCTTGTAGTTTCTGGGGGTCCCAGATCACTACGGTTTAAGGCCTAGTAAGTATTAACTGGGCCCCTTGTACTTTCTGGGAGTCTCTGAGCCGAGACAAATAGAGCTGCTGTTCTCTCAGCAATGTCACAAACCAAAACTAAATTATTTTTTTTAACGTACGCTATTATTTGAGGCGAGAATCTCCGGTTAGTATATCTAACCTGAGACTGATTTTTATGTGAGTATCCCCTTTTCCCCTGTAAACTGACAGGTGTCCACTCGCCATTCAGGCAGATACTCGCCGTCTTCGGAGAGTACCCATTAGAGCTGGGTCGGCTCAGGAGCCGCCAGTCCCTGGTCCACGACAATCCTTCAAATGTCTTCACCAGGGCTCAAATTAATCCAGTCCAAGTCCCGGTCGACGACACTTGTTCAAATGTCCTCGCCCGGGCTTGAACTTGGATCACCCGATCGCCAGCGCAGTGCTTTAACCATTACACCAGCACGGCTCCCTACGAAAACTAATATGATGTGGATGGTGATGGCAACCTCATGAATGTAAAAAAATTTTCTGCGGAAACCACGTCGGGTTCTTACCATTAGTTTTACATTGGTGATCTTGTCATGCTCTTGTTGGGTGCATACCTGCAGTATTGAAGTTGTGTAGTTTCTTGGTTGTCATTTTTTTTAATCTCCATGTTTCAGAGCCGTACAATAGTAACGTCCATTATTGGAAATCACCATTATTTTCTTTCCATTGCTTAGGTAACACAGTTTGACATACACATCTTCTTGTCCATCTTTTGATGCATCCATCTTACTTTTACCATTGCTGTCATCATGCCCATTAGCCTTCAAACATTCCCACATGGTACTTGCAGAAGATTATACAGGGTGTACATAAAAGATTGTACCCTTTTCAAAAAATTTATTCTCGGCCCCATGACTTGGTACGAGGATGCTTTCTATCACAAAAGTTAGATAATCTCTGCAAGTTTTTAAGCATACAAAGACTCAAAAAAGTGTGCATGCTCGCAACGGGTATTTCAAGTGAAACTTTCGCAGTTGAGTTGCAAAAGGTAATTGTTACATGTCTCTCAACACACTGGTCAAGTAGGTGAAAAAAAAAGAAATAGGTACATTCTTTTTGAGTCTTTGTAAGGCATGCTTAAAACCTTGCAGAGATTAATTATCTTACTTTTGTGATAGAAAGCATCCTCGTACCAGATCATGGGGCCGAGAATAAATTTTATGAAAAGGGTACAATCTTTTATGGACACCCTGTACTGTATACACCAAAGAAGACATGAAGGGGATGAAGAAGACATGGAAAGAGCTTGAGCTAATGGCACGGGACAGGAAGACTTGGTATAAGGTTTTTGAAGGCCTATGCTCCTTGGGGAGCTGAAAAGAAGAAGATTAGTTCTTGCTTATTGAACCCAGGCTTTCTTAAAGGGCTTATTTGGAGGTATAGTGTAAGTAAATAAATTAAGGGGCTGCTGTAAAACTGGTAAGGAAATATATATATATACAGGGTGTTTCAAAAATAATATCGGTATTTTAGATGCATATAACTTTGGTTATTGAACAATTTAAAATATACAGTTTGCACCAAAAGAAAGTAAAACTGTCAAAGTTTAATCTCTTACGTTTCAATCTTTCAATGAGTGCCCCTCGTGTTACACGGCACACATCTAAAAGGTAGTCCAATTCTCTCCACACTCGCTCCAACTGATCCCTTGTTATTCTTTCCGTTTTCATTCCTTGTGCCATCTAGCGGTTGAAATGATAGTTTACCTATCGTTTGGTGCAAACCAAACATTTTTAAGTTTGCAATTACCAAAACTATACACCTTCAAAATACCATTATTCTTTTTGAAACACCCTGTGTACAGGGTGTCCATAAAATATTGTACCCTTTTCAAAAGATTTATTCACGGCCCCATGATGTGGTACGAGGATGCTTTCTATCATTAAAGTAAGATAATCTCTGCAAGTTTTTAAGCATACCTTACAAAGACTCAATCTGTGCACCCTTCGCATGCGCACGGCAGGTATTTCAAGTGAAACTTTCGCAGTTGAGTTACAACTGGTAGTTGTTTCATGTCTCTCCACACACTGGTCAAGTAGGTGAAAAAAGAAATAGGTACATTCTTTTATGGTATGCTTAAAAACTTGCAGAGATTATCTTACTTTTGTGATAGAAAGCTTCCTCGTACCACATCATGAGGCCAAGAATAAATTTTTTGAAAAGGGTACAATCTTTTATAGACACCCTGTATAAACAAATAAAATGGTAGTGAATCAGTTTTACAAGTTAACGGTTCACAGGAAACAAGGGACGTTTCGGGTTTCACCCTTCGTCAGCCAGTTACAAACAGGCAACAAGGACAAGAAATATAGATTATAGACTGCAAATACGTAATATATATAAAAACACAGATGAAGAGCAATAATAAAGCAAGGAAATTACTTGGAGGTTCTGCTTTCTCCATTTTGACCCTTATGGAACATGGATCCACCACTGCATTTAACCTTTTTGCCAGGAAGCCTGCGCAAGAGCACTTTATGTGCACTTGCAATGATTCTTTCTGCAGCAATTTTTTAATATGTTGAGGTTGCCAGTCATATGCATACCCCACGTTATCACCTTTTATGACATACCTAAAGGGACATTTTCCCTGCATGTTCTTTAGCTCTTCAGACATCCACAGCAACAGCACAGGGCTATTTGTAGGAAGGTTAAGAGTATGTACTTGTCTGTCCATCTCAACCATGCTGGAATCTCCCATGTAAATCTTAGTTTTTGTTTTATTATTCAGTCATCTTGATTGCCAGATTTTTTGTTTTGATAGTGGGTTAATGTTATCTCGTAACACTTGAGAGATCTTTGCATTGTTTGATAACAGATATTGAAATTAGAATAGTGTGGTGAAAAGTGATGTTTTATTGTAAAAGAGGTGTCTAGATTGTGAAGTTTTGAGGGAATTGATTGTAATGTTTGTGTTTTATGCTTATTTTCTGTGAGGTTAACCATGTCATCTGGAGATTAAATGCTTTTCATCTTACCAGCTGTACTGTATTCTGTTTATACATTTGTGTGTGAGTGAATATGTCTGCGTGTATCGGGTTATGTGTGTCCATATGCATGGAGGCATATCTGGAGTCATCCTTATATGACCACTAGCTATGCACAATGCTACAATATACATATGGGGAAGTGAACCTCTTTCTGTGAGGCTAATTACACCTTCATTGACTCTTGAAATCATCCACACACTTCGAAGGATTCCCCCTGTGGTGAAACTTGTTAAGAACCCAGCATTGCACACTAAGCTTGGAGAAGTCACTTGAGCCCCAGACGTGATTCTTTGGCTTTTGACCTGGTTGACTGCATATGCAGGATCTCACTATGGACCGAGTGATAGGCCGGGGGAGCTGAGAAGTGGCTCTGTGCAGGATGTGACAATTCCTTGGGAGAGCCCAGACCAGAGCACAGTATTTTAGCTCTGCATAGTTGGAGAGGTTCCTGAGGGTAAGAGGAAAAAAGGAAGACCAAAAGAAACACTCAGAAGAACAATAATAAGAGAAGGAAGAACGTTGGGATTAAACAATGTGCAAGAGCTAAGAGGAGTGGCGTCACAACGTACAACCTGGAGAGCACTGGTTTCTGCCTTATGCGCCGTGTTTGGTGCTTAAAGAATTTATTATTATTATTATTATAGTTGGAGAGCCCCCTTGGATGGCGGGAAATGTACAGTATGCGACACGCTTCTTGCTCATAGCTTCAGAACAGATGTGATCTTTTAAACGCCAGCCAAGCTGGAGAAACTGGAGCTCTTGATTTCAACTCAACACTTTTCGGAATGGCAGAAAAGTCACAGGAAAAGCCTAGATCTACAGTGTAGGTAATACCAAGGAGTCTTCAACTAGGCAATTAGCTGCAAAAGAGAAGCTCAGCAGCCCCAGTTAAACAACAACATGTGTATGTGTGTTTGTTGGTGGTTATGTGTGTAAATAGACAGGAGCTAGTTGAAGGAGAGGTGAGAAGAAGACACTGGTGATAGAAAGGACATGCATTTGAGGAAACATATCGGTAGCATTATTAGACAGTCCATGTTTTGGAATCACCAGGGTAAGACAGGTAGAGGGTGACAGTAAAAGAGAACTCGAAACAAAATTGTAGGGGATAAAGAAGGAATTTAAAGACCTCGAACAGATGGCACAAGACAGGAGTATGTTCATACACGCATGTTCAAGCGTAATAGCTGTGACCTCTCATCACAAATTCTTCTTTTGTCTTGCATCTGGTTACGGATATACTGTACGTCAGAAGAGTCTGGTCATCGGCAAGAGCTTGATCGTCAAGCTGTTCCAATGAATTCTACAACGTGATTGAAAAGATATTTTTGAAGGCAAATTATAAAAAACATTATACAGAAATCAAAATGATGTAGGCCTATTTGTACAAAATAGAACAGTGACAACATGAATTAAATACTGAACCTAAGTTTGGTTTGGTTTGAAGGACTATCTTCATTGCACACGGACAACTCCATCAGTGCTCTGATCTCCTCCTTTAGATCACATAAGGAGGATCTCAGCATAGTGCACGAACCTAAGTTATATTTTGTAAATAACATTGTCTCAGAACATACTTTTGTTATTTATTTAATATTATTTTTGAATCTGCAATTCTGCGAGCAAGAAGATAAAAGGGTGCAAGGTTTCTTAAGATGCTTTAAAGGGGTGCGAGGCTTCTTAAGATGCTATAAAGAGGTGCGAGGCTTCTTAAGATGCTATAAAGGGGTGCGAGGCTTCTTAAGATGCTATAAAGGGGTGCGAGGCTTCTTAAGATGCTATAAAGAGGTGTGAGGCTTCTTAAGATGCTATAAATAGGTGTGAGGCTTCTTAAGATGCTATAAAGGAGTGTGAGGCTTCTTAAGATGCTTTAAAGGGGTACGAGGCTTCTTAAGATGCTATAAAGGGGTGTGAGGCCTCTTAAGATGCTATATAGGGGTGCGAGACCTCCAACAGGTTAAGAAACACTGGTATAAATGCAGTTTATTTTATTTTGTTTTTTATCACACAGAAACAAAATCAGATCAAAAATGGCCAATAATCAGACATTACAATAGACGGCAATGATTACTGCCCGCTTTGAAATCATGAGTTGAACAAACCACATCTCTCGTTGATTTCTTCTTCTTCTTCCTCGTTCGCCCTGAAAAGGACGGTGGTTGCGTTGTGTCTGTTTACGCCTAAGCTGTGATATCTGCACCTTTCGGTCGACACATCCGACTTCAGCACGGCATTTTTTAGGGACCGGGTTTGCCTTCCCATTGCGATCCGCACTCGCTCAGCCAGACTGCACTGCTGCAGACTGTTTCCAGGACCACCACGTGGAGGTGGAGTGCGATCTTGACAAGCTCTGGTTCGCTGGTCCTGACGCAAGCAGTCCAGCTATGAGTCGCTGACTGCGTTCACTATTGCTGCATCTTGGGGTCCCTCTCATTGATTTGAAATGTTAATGTGATATTGTTAAACTAGGGCTGCTAAGCTTCTCGCTCTTTTGCAGCCACTACCAAGTTGAAGACTCCTTGGTATTATCTACACTGTAGATCTAGGCTTTTCCTGTGATTTTTTCCTGCCATTTCAAAACATGATGAGTTGAAGTCAAAAGGCTGCAGTTACTCCAGCTTGGCTTGCATTTAAAGTATCATCACATCTGGTCCCAAGCTAGGAGTAAGAAGCGCGTGGCATACCGTAAATTCCTCGCCATTTATTATTATTTTAGTAGTATAGTAACCCCTTTAAGTCATAACTGACGATGGAATGCGCCCCTGAAGTGATGGCCTTAAGCTGCTTTTAACCAGGTGTTCCTTTCGGCATTTTCTTTTCTCTTCGGCTTGTTGTGAGAGCTTCTTTTTCACTCAGTCTGAGGTGACACTGTAGGGAGCATCGCTACATGGTGCGATCAGCAGCTTCATCCTCCCAGCTTGTTGGATTTATGTCCAATGGCTTCGTGTATCTCTTGTGCACATCTCTGAAACCCAGCTGCAGTCGCCTGGCTGTACTTTTGCCAAATGTTAGTTGTCTAGCTGTACATTATATATCATTATTATAACACGCCATTAATTTAAAATAAAGTCAAATATTTATGAAAGAAAATGTCTTAACAGTGGGGGAAAAGTACGTTAGAAAACATAAATGCTACACAACAATAAATTGACAGGAAACTATACAGAGCGTTACAAAAGGATGCGATCTGAATAAACCCGACTGACAAGTGTTTCTGCACTTTTATCTCATTTACACGCCGAGGGGGGCGGTGCACCTGACGTTTATTGTGCCAGTTAGGCGTGTTTGTCAGTTAGAGACTATTAACACAGATACAGACATAATTTAGCAGCACGTAATAAAGAAAAACGATATCATAGAAACATGTGACTTTATTATAAAAATATTTACCAAATTCACGTTTGAGGGACGCAGCATAGGGAAGAAGTTTAAGTGTAACCCGAGAATCATTTTAACTATCAGGCATACATTCTTATCACGGTCGTAGCTTCCGGCTAGTTCTTCCGTGAGGTATCTCGTCATCGACACTTGTAATTTCTGTAATTTTTACTAATTTTAGTAAACGGTGAAATGGCTCAGAAAACAGAGGGTATTCAACAGCTTTTAATTGCTGAAAAGAAAGCATCAGAGAAAGTTGCTGAAGCGAGAAAACGTACGTATTATGTAAAAAAATATTAGTTACATGTGCTAAATTGGGAAATCATTCATTTCTGTAGTGTATGTGAAGAAAACATGATCAGCAAAATTTTAATGTCGTTAGGCCTGTCAATTAATAAAGATGGAAACTTATGATTTTCTTTATATTTAATGACGTATAAATTACATTCAGAATGTCAAAAGTTCAAGTATGTTTAGTGCCAATCAGGGGGTGTTACCTTTTGTGCCAGTAGACCTAATAACGGCTTTCGTCGAGTGGTAAGCAATAGGCCTACACCTGCAGGCACTAAGTCTGTTGATTAGAGTATTCTGAATGTCCGATGCCAAGTCATCTGCTCTTCTTGCAGTGATATTCTGTGACAGACTCATTTTCTCAATCGTTGAACTGTAATCTGGACATGCCACAGTTGTAAACAAATTTGGTAGAAATGAATAGTGGGACTTGTCCGATTCCAACCAAATGTCTATTGGTACGTCCCACTGTTCTTCATTTCAGTGAAAAGTTCAAACAAGATTTCACAAATTCCTCATTGGAAAACAGTTTAATTGTTCTGGCTATTCATTCTGCTTGAAAAAAAAATGTTGGTAGCAGCTTCAGTTTTTAATTTGTCATTAAAAAGATTGTCACTCAGTAGGTCTAATGTGTTGCATTTGAGAGTTGACGTTCTTCTTCCTCTTGCTTGTTCGCCTTCAGATTTCCACATTAATTACTCTAATAAAGTCATAACTTTGACACTTATGTGAAGTAAGCTTTTTACAGTTTGATATTCTTTCTGTCACAAGGCAAGGCACAAAAACTCAAGACTGCCAAGAAAGAAGCTGAAAATGAAATCAACAAGTTCAAGGCTGAGAAGGAACTGCACTACAAGAAATGCGAACAAGAGGTTAGATTATTTATTCTTCTTCAAGTCTGGTGGCATAGGTGATCATGTCTCTTTCCACAACCTCCTGTCTTCAGTACTGTTTATCAATTCTGCCGTTGACCTCTTTCCATGCCTTACTTACTTACTTAGTCGTTCCTCTTCTACCGTGAGGTGTAGAGGTTTGGAAGAGAGAGCGCCAGACTATCCTATCGGCTGTCTTCTTCCTGGCCTGGTTCCATTCTAGTCCTCGGTCCTTCAAAGATTGTCTAATGTTGTCCTCCCAGCGGACTCTGGGTCGTCCTGGGGGTCTGGATCCCTGGCTCTTTGTTTCCCATGCTTGTCGTGGTAGCCGATCTCCCATTCTGCAGACATGGCCAAACCATCTTAGTTGGGACTGTTCTATTTGGGTCTGCAGCGGGTAGGATTTTAGGCCTTGACGTATCGTCTGGTTGCGGACCATGTCTCTTCTTGTTACTTCAACCACCTTCCTCAGATACCTCATTTCTGAGGTTTGAATCTGGCTTTTGTGGGTTGTAGTCATTGCCCATGACTCGCATCCATATGTCAAGACTGGGACATATCTTTCCATGCCATGATGTCAAATTGTCCAAAATATTGTTGAACTGCGGCCTGATCTTCTGCTGAAGGGTTGTGATGGTAGCTATTGCTGAAGGCTTATCATTATTGATCGTTTTCAATACCTTTTAACTCCCTATGGAGCACAGCTCCCCAGCAAAAAACACGCCAAGCCTCACTGTCCTGTGCCATTCTTTCAAGGTATCTCCATATTTTCTTTATCCCTTTCATGTCTGTCTACCTTTCATGTCTGTCTTACCTTTCATGTCTGTATCCCTTTCATGTCTGTAGTCTGTAGTTCTTTTCTCCATATGTGTTTTGGTCTCCCACTATTTTCCCTTTCCCTTGGTATTCCAGAACAAGGACTGCCTTGCAATGCTATTTTCTGGTTTTCTCAGTGTGTGTCCCATTAGGTCCCAGATACTTCTCCTGCTCCACTGGTCTTTGTCAGATTTTTGCTGCATCAGTTCAGCGTTAACTGATTCTGTACGTAATTATTTTCAGCTGTGGACGGAATTATTTTTAAGCCCCAAAAATTTACACATACATAATTTACGTTTACTGACAATGTGTGTCTAATCATGAGTTAAGTATAACATATTATATATCAAATTAAAGTACATTGGATGAACAATATAAATCCATATGCCTTTCTAGCTAATTTTATGTTATGTTTATGTTATAACAGATAACATGTACACGGAAAAAAGATAACTTGAAATTTTGAACAAAAATCTTTGACTTACGTAAGGCTTGTAACATAAATTGTTATCACAATACAGTTTCACTGCTCTCTTTGTGCAGGTAATCAATTTAGAAACACAGAAAAAGTAAGAAAGTTATGGTTGATCACACAGTTTGTTCACTGTTCACATATTAGTAACATATCCTGTGTGTTTTTCGGCCATTATGGCGATACGACAAAACACGATTAAAGATGAAGATAAATGTGAAAAATTCCCTTCAAACGCAAATAAAAGACGTTGAAGCTTGTTGAAATTTGCCCAGTTTTGTGTTTACTTCCGTTCGAGATAAATTCCGGGCTGTATAAAATATCAGAATAGAAAGAAACAACGAAATAAATTAGCGTCTTTTAAAAGATCTTACGTCTACAGCGTTCGGCCTTTGCATCTATTATTAGATCTTGCGTACGGAATCAGTTAATGATCTTGTCATACCATTTTTCAGTCCGTCTGTTCTGTGCAAGCACCCATTTGGGAAACTGTATCTTTTTGGTTGTCATTATTTTGTTTGTTCTCCATGCTTTAGAGCCATACAATAGGACTGACTTGAAGGCTTGTGATGGTAGCTAATTTGAATGCCTTCGGATAAGATCTCCATACCATTTTATTTTCTCTTTTTTTTTAAGTGTAGTTGGTGCATAGTTCTGCTCCCACCAGCCTGTTTGTTTCACATTTCATTTCTTGTTGGTTATGACACTGGGCGGCCCTTTCATCTCATATGCTATGGTCTGTCTCCTATGCATTGGTTACTGACCATGTTTGACACCTATAGCAAAGAGTTTATATGAATTTGCTATTCACCAGCTGTTGCTTCATCTCACTGGCGATGTGTGGAGTGCCAGGGCAGTGGAGTCAGTTGGTGAAACTTCACACTGCGTCAGCCTCTGAATTTCTTGTTTCTATTCTACCAAGCTGTGTGAACATGCTTCCTAGGTATTTAAACTGTTTGACTTATTGAGTGGGGGGCTTGGCTTTATGCTGTCCTGCATTGCTCGTGTGTTAGATGTGTTGATCTTCATATTGTATATCTCACATATATTGTGTTGAATGCTTCCATGTCTTCTCTATTTTGTCAAGTCTGGGCGTAGTAGGTTTTGATCATCTGCATACAGTGATTTGTTTTTTTTTTTAATGTCTGGTTAATTTATACCACTAATACTTAACTCGTTTCCGTAACTTCATTTCTTTTTACATAGACAGGGGTGTCAGTCCTATGCTTAAAACCCCCAACCTGGAGGACCAGGGTGTCTGCTTTAGTCTGACCCCTGCCCGCGCAAACCTGTCCAGCTTGGTAGAACCTACCAGGAGTAAAACTCCCACTGGCATTGCTCTGGGGGTAATCAGGGTACGCAAGCCGCCATACCTCGACAAGGTATTGACACCAGTGATGGCAGAACCAGAGTTGGGGCACCGTACGAAGGATGGCCACCGACAGAGCAAAGTGGAATCAATTTGTTGTTGCCCTACAAGACGCCACCAGGCATGATGGCCACTGACTGCTTTGATGGTCGGCGGCTAAGGATCAAAGAAGAAGAAGAATACTTAACTAAGCATCAGATTGACAGTGTGGTTAGAGCACTGGTCTCTCGCAGCAAAGGTGCAGGATTCCAGTCTACCCAGCTGTAAGGGGGTACCTGACTTTGAGTTCGGGAAGGAAAAGGCAGCGAGGAAGTGAACTGGTCACCCCCACTTCTCGATGCTGGACCTAGAATGGTGAAGTCTCTAACACTTCACTACCCTACTGCAGTATCTACTATGGGACTACCTTGACCTTTAACCCTTAACTTTTGTCCAGTAGTATATTTATGTTATGTCAGCTTCAAGCTTTTCTTTTATAGTTTGTAGTGATATTATGTCCTCTTGAATGTTTTTGTTAATAAATGAAATGTTTATTTAATGTTTGGCTGTGATATTATGACTCGTTGAAAGTTGTTGTTAATAATGTGTAGTGATGCTGTGTCCTTTTTAAAGTATTTATTAATAATGTGTAGTGATATTATGTCCTCTTTAAAGTATTTATTAATAATGTGTAGTGATATTATGCCCTCTTTAAAGTGTTTGTTAATAAAGTGTAGTGATATTACGTCCTGTTTAAAGTATTTATTAATAATGTTTAGTGATATTATATCCTGTTTAAAGTATTTATTAACAATGTGTAATGTCCTGTTTAAAGTGTTTGTTAATAATGTGAAGTGATATGTCCTGTTTAAAGTGTTTGTTAATAATTGTAGTGATATTATGCCCTCTTGAAAGTTGTTGTTAATAATTGTAATGATACTATGTCCTCTTGAAACTGTTTGTTATTAAAGTGTAGTGATATTATGTCCTGTTTAAAGTGTTTGTTAATAATTCATTTGTTGTCTTTACTAATTGGCAGTTATTATTATTGTCCTGTAGCAAATATTTGTCAATAATATTTAGTGATATGATGTCCTCTTTAAAATGTTTGTTAATAATTTGTAGTGATACTGTCCTCTTGAAAGTGTTTGTTAATATTTTGTAGTGATATTATGTCCGCTAGAAAGTGTTTGTTAATAATTTGTAGGCATGTTGTGTCCTCTTGAAAGTGTTTGTTAATAATTTTAAGTGATATTATGTCCTCTTGAAAGTTGTTGTTAATAATTGTAATGATACTATGTCCTCTTGAAAGTGTTTGTTAATAATTGTAGTGATTTTATGTCCGCTTGAAAGTTGTTGTTAATAATTGTTATGATACTATGTCCTCTTGAAAGTGTTTGTTAATGTGTGTTGTGATATGTCCTCTTTAAAATTTGGGTTATGATTTGTGGTGGCATTGTTTTCTTGAAAGTTTTCCTTAATTGTGTGTAGTGATATTATGTCCTCTTTAAAGTGTTTGTTAATAAATTGTAGTTGTTTATATTTAAGATGAGAAGTGTTAAATGTGTGGTTAAATATCTAATACTTTACTTGCCTATGGCAGTATCATGCAGTAGGACTACCTTTTCTTTGTTTGTTTTTAAATATTATGTTTATATTAATTTTTATGTCCTCTTGAAAATTTTAAAAAATAATTTATAGTAATATTAATTCCCTGGAATAACTTTGTTGTGGTGTAGATTTTACATTTTGTTACAATTTATTATCAGTGAAGCTCGGATCATTTGGGCAGTCCTATGCAGCTCAATGACTTAGAATGTAGTTGGCCATGAGGAAGTATACGCTAACATTTGTGAACAAAAGAAAATAGATCAAAATCTGCAATTCAGACAGATGAAAATGGCAAGAGATGTTGACTAAGTTATTCCTAGTAGAGCAACAAAAACAGATCTGTATAGATCATTGGTAACCTACAGAGGGTCCACAAAATGGCTTGCCGTAATGAAAAGAGCTGAGTTAATTTCAGTCCTAAATAAAACTGCTTGGAAAAGATTATACAAATATTATGTTTTGTGTGTGGATACCACATTCACCATACGCAAATGCAAAACATTTTTTCTCTTTCTTTTGTAGATTATTTGAAATAACACGTTTATTAGGTAAATATAGTAGTTTGTGGATAATTGAAATAACATGTTTATTAGGTAAATATAGTAGTTTGTGGATTATTTAAATAACTAGTTTATTTCGTAAGTATAGCAGATTGTGGATATTTGAAATAACATGTTTATTAAGTAAATATAGCAGATTTTTTGGGTAAATATACTAGTGTTTGAATATGTCATACAATATATTTATTTGGTATATGGAGCATTTTTTTGGTAGATGTAGCAGTTTGTGGAATATTTGAAACAGCATGTTTATTTTGTACATGTTTGAAATGCATTTAAACCATCAAATTTTGAGATTTCAGCATCATCAGCTCAAATTATTTGACTGTCATTCTGAGAAAACATTTCTCCATTTACAAGCATTTTTTTTTTTTTATGAGAGTCTTCCCGTTCTCTCTTGTTCCTAATGAAGCTGTTAATGGTCATCTTAAAGGTTTTCTCCCAGCATGCACCATTGAAATAAATGGGACAATTTTTAAAAAATAAGTCAATAGAATCAATACCTGAGCAACGTGAAAAACATCAGACAGAACATGCATCTTGGGGATAAAAAGTACAATAGCTGAAGAAAATCGGCTTTGCATTAAATGAAAAGTATTTTTTTGCAGCAGATGTTTATCAGTGGAAGTGAGAAAGAGTTCAGTGTAATATAGAGCCAATCTTATTGCATAGAATCAAAGCTTGGTTTGGTTTGAAGGACTACTCCATCAGTGCTCCGATCTCCTCCCTAAGATCACACGAGGAGGACCTCAGCACAGTGCACGAACTCAGTGGCACCGGCGAGAATCCCTATAAAGCTTGGACACTCGTTGAACACACTAGAAAATCCTTGGAGGCAGCCCTGGTTGTACAGAAGAATGCTAAAAATAACTGTTATGATAATTTTCTATTTGTGCTTATAGTTCTGTAGTTGGTCCTCTTGTAGGAAGTTGTGGTAAGCATTCATGTGCTCTTGGTGCAATTTGTTGTACTTGATGAGATTTCCCGTTTCATGCATAACTTCATATTAGTCATCTTCATGCTAGATCTATGAAATGTCATATATGATATAATATGCATATCAAATTACCTGAAGACATCGGCCGATACCTTCTCTCCACCCCTTGAACATGTTATCACAATGGGAGAAATTGACGGAAATAAGAGACGGAGGATGACAAAGAGAGAAAATTCTTTCGCACTTTATTGTCGTAGCCACGTCAACTACAGAATTTATAAACAGCACTGGAGACAGTAGGTTCTGGAGAGACTTGGTCACCTATACCATCTGGGAGGGCACATGAAGAAGAATATCCTGAAAGAACTTTCATTGTTCATTTATTCCATACATGAACGTACTATAATACCCTGTCAAAAATTTTACTCATTTGTTTTAAAATGGTTCACTTGTAAAATACCTCAAACGTAATTCATTTCACTGTACAGGTCCGCATCGTTGAATACGAAAACCTAAATATTCAGAAAATCGAACTTTTTTGGGGGCAGACTTAAGGGCTACTTTTGAACACATTTTGGGTGACTTTGAGGGGACATCTGGAAACTGAAAAATCAGATTTCGAAAGACGTCTGTCCCCGAGCATTTCAGATTCAAGTATATATAGACCTGTAGATCAATTCTGTGCAATGCTCTTATGGATTTTGCGAGTTCTACTTCGCTGAATAATTAAATATTAGTAATATATATATACATAAATATTACACAAGTATGTCATCTAACCGGGAGTTAACAAACTAAAGATAGGAACTTCCAACAAGTGTGGCAATGCTAAAACGATGGCTGAACATCAGCTTCAAAGACGCCCAACATATGAGGAACAGAGAAAGTGTATATGGCCGTCACCTGTACAGGTTTATAACCTTTTATCTTAAAACAGAAATATTCTGAAAATTGAAAGTTTCATTGTGTTACGTTTTGATCACAATTTGGGTGATTTTGACTGTTTCCAAAACAAAGCTGTGTCCCTGAGGATTTTGGATAAAAGGGTTTCAAAACAGTACCATTCTGGAAATACTCTATGGATGTACAAATAGCCTCAAGTTTGACCATTGCTTTCTTTGAACATATTCAAGTTGACGTCCGAGAGTGAATGAAGAAGAAGAAACCTGGGAGCTGAACGAAAGAATTAAAATGCTGGAAATGTTGATGTACCAAAGAATATGGCATATTACGTACTTGGATACAGAAACAAACAAAACAGGTTTTGGAAAACCTTGGATTAAGAGGAGAAATACTGAAAGATATAAACCTGATGTTTTAAAATATTACGAACATTTAAAAAAATATGTTGATTTATCTTGTTTTATTAACCAGATGTATAACTCCTACTGTAATTATATTTTTGTTGGGAGGGAACATGAGAGAACACCGGCATAAACATAATCTTTCCAGTGGTGATAGAATTTACTATAACTAAACACAAGGTCGCTTATATTCGGACATGAGCCCTAATGTAACCGATAGACCTTGCATTTAGGTTGAATAGTGGAAAATTAAAAAAAAATGATTTATCTTGTTTCATTGACCAGATGTACTACTACTCCTACTGTAATTATATTTTTGTTGGGAGGGAACATGAGAGAACACCAGCATTAACATAATCTTCCCAATGGTGATAGAATTTACTATAACCAAACACAAGGTCGCTTATTTATTTGGACACGAGCCTTAATATAACCGGTGGACCTAGCGTTTAGGTTGAATAGGGCAAAAATTCCTATTTAAAAGAAAGTGTTATGGTGCAGTGTATTTCTGTAACCTAGATTCCTACATGATTACATCTGTTAATTATTTTCTGTTTACTTTTTATGGAATGTAAACAATGTGTAGGTTATCAGTAAACATCATTCCATATTGTACTTTGTTCTGTTTCTTGTGTTTCTCATCACTATATGAACTGGTTGTTCATGAGTTGTGGTGTTCTAATACATTAGCATGTTAATCAGTCAGACAGTCAGTACACTTTAGCTCCCCAAGGAGCATAGGCCGGCAGCAAACACATACCAAGTCGTCCTGTCCTGTGCCATCAGCTCAAGTTGTCTTCTTCATGTGTTTTTTTGGGTGTACCTCTGCCTCTCATACCCTGGGGGTTCCAGAACAAAGGACTGCCTTGTAATACTATACTTGTACAATTTTCCCCTTTGTTCGTTTAGAATGTTCCCAGGTGCCAATCCTAGAGATTGTCTTAGACAAAAAAAAAAACGGTTAATCGGCAACCCAGAATCCTTTCAGCTGTCTCTGGGTTGCTTCATGAGCCTCCTTTCCAGAGGACCTTTTTCAGTCTTGGACAGCTGAATTGACTTCTGTATTTGACTTATCCATATTATTTGTTGAAGCTTTTGTGGTAGAAATTTTTTCTTTATAACAAGCTAGGGTAATCAGCCCCATGCCCAACCCTCCTTAGTCAATTTTTACGACATGCCTGGTAGGGTACAGTGTTTTAATTCTTTGCTTCCTACTGGGCCCCCCCGGTATCACACAAGGTGGCACTAACATATACAATAAGAGGTAATCCCATAGCATATACTGCCATAGGGGAGGGAAGTGTTAGAGACTACTCTATACTAGGTCCAGCAGCATGACATGTCTGGGGGTATAGTAGTCCTGTTCTTTCTTTGTCTTCTCAGAGACCCCCGGGTGAACTACAAGGGGGCCATTTAATGAAATCGGAGGGAACCTCATAGACAGAGCCACACAGATGTGCAAGAGAACTTGACTTAACCTGTCTGGAGATTGATGCCTATCATCAACTAGGCGATGACTAGGTCATCATTTTTCTGGCTACACACAGGACACAACAAACTGAGATACCATCTATATACCACACAGTACAGGATTGGTCCAACAGATCTCTGCACCTGTGGCACCAGCCCCATGACCAGCTGAACGTCTGCGCCAGTCCTGCCAAATTGTTTGGAGATGTCAGGAACCTTGAGCTGACTACTGCCTTTATTAGAGTCATTAATGTAGATGTCTGAGGGCGAACGAGGAGGCAGAAGAAGGACCTGTCTGGAGATTGACGACAGAAAATGGAGATGGTAGGATATGTAAATGAGATGCATGACAAAATAAATAAAGTGTCAAATAACTAAAAGTTTGCCTAAGGACCAGGAAGAGGTTGTGCCGATAACAAGAATGGGGCAGTCTTGTTTGATGAGGATGTGTCAGTAAGGTGGGCAGAATATGTCAATTAAATCTGTCTTATAATACTAATGAAGGGCCAAAAATGATCAAATCAGAATATGTACGAGTAAATTAAATCTGTCATATAATGCTAATGAAGGCCCAAAAATGATCAAATCAGAATTTCATAAAGCAAGAAATGTGAAGAGAAAATAAAAACCATCATGCATGGGCAGTACATAAATGATATAAGTGCTGGAGGACGCCGGTATATATACAATTATGGATCTATAAAATGGCATTTATTATACGATATAAGATACATACCAAAATGATGAAGACATCAGCCTATACCTTTGGCCCCCCCCCCAAAAAAAAAAAAAAACCTAGGGCAGGAGAATTTCAGATTTTGGAACAATCACCCTGATGAATCGCATCATTAAAATATTGCTCAAGATCACATAGGACAGGAAAAGAAGTAAGATTGTCAACAAAGTTTTTAAGAACAGTTTGGTTGAAAACAGCAGCAGAACAAAAGCACCATTTTGTATAAGAGTACTAGCAGAAAAAATATATCAACGTAAAAACAACTATGCTGAAGTTGTGCGAGGGGCTGGTAAGAAGACCATGTAAAATATGTTGCTACAGAAACAATTACAAACTAAAATATGTTGCTACAGAAACAACTACAAACTAAAATATGTTGCTACAGAAACAACTACAAACTAAAATATGTTGCTACAGAAACAACTACAAACTAAAATATGTTGCTACAGAAACAACTACAAAATAAAATATGAAGTATTTTGACGAAAGAGCAGTTGTGGCTCCCATGCTCTTTCAATCAATCAACACCTTTTGGAGCATATGCCTTCAACAAACACATGCCAAGTCGTCCTGTCCTGTGCCATCCGCTCAAGATCTTTCCATGTTTTCCTCATCATTTTCACCTCTGTATCCAGTTCTCTTCTCCATGTGTTTTTTGGTCTACCTCTGCCCCTCTTTCCCTGTGGATTCCAGAACAAGGACTGCCTTGTAATGCTATCAATAGGTCTCCTCAATGTGTGTCCTACCCATCGCCAGCGTCTTCTTCTCAACTCTTGTTCCACTGGCACTTGTCTGGTTCTTGTCATCAGTTCCACATTTGTGACTTTGTCATACCATTTCAGTCCTTCTATTCTACACAAGAACCCGTTTATGCATCCCATGCTCTTTAGTGTACAGAAAAAAAGTAGAGGATGAGGAGATTGGGTCTTTTACACACATTTTTTGTTGTTGCAGAAATTATGCTATTTCTCCAGCCCCTTCCATGGAACACTTCAAAGGTCATCTGTTGGCGATAACAGTTTCATGCCGAGGTATGCGGTAATGAAAGAGCTGATAGACTAGCTTCAAGAGCACCCATAGAAGGTGCACTGAATATGGATAAGGGAGAGATACTGAGGGCAATTAATGATCACCGGTTAGAGAATGACACTGCAATCGATGAACCATCCAGGGTAAGATTGCTGGAATTTGGCATTAAATGTAAGACCAGCAGGGATGGACGAATGAGAGGATGCATCCGGCATGTATGCAACCATTGCACAACAGGAGCATTCATAACATTTGCTGAGGGAGATTGAGCACCTATGGGTTTGCCCGGAGTGCAGTGACATCGGTTTTAATCAACAATAATAATTCAGCTTATTCAGCAAATAAAAATTGTATTCCAAATGAAAAAAAAACATTCCACTTATTCAGCGAACAAATAATGTATTCCAAACATAAAAACACTTCCCATTTACTCAGAAAACCAAATACAAATAATGTATTCCAAACAAAAAAAACATTACACTTGTTCAGAAAAAAAAATAAATTATGTATTCCAAACATAAAAACAACTCACTTTATAGGGGGAACAAAATTATGCATTACAGACACAATATGTTCCACTTTTTCAAAACAGTGATATGTTACAAATATTAAAATAACATTTAACTTATTCAGAGAACACTTACTTATTCCAAAAATTAAAAAAACCTTCAACTCATACTGAAAAGAAATGATGTATAATAACATATTCCACTTATTAAAAAAAAATTATGTATTTCAAAAATAAAAACATATTCGACTTATTCAGACAAAAAATATGTATTCCAAACATAAAAACATATTCCACTTATTCAGAAAAAAATTTATGTATTCCAAACAAAAACATATTCCACTTATTCAGGAAAAAAAATTTATGTATTCCAAACATAAAAACATATTTCACTTATTCAGAAAAAACAAATTTATGTATTCCAAGCCTAAAGACATATTCCACTTATTCAAAAACATTTTTTATGTATTCCAAACATAAAAACGTATTCCACTTATTCAGAAAAAAAAAATGTATGTATTCCAAACATAAAAACATATTCCACTTATTTAGATTTTTAAAAAATGTATGTATTCCACATGTAAATGCATATTCCACTTATTCAGGAAAAAATATGTATTCCAAACATAAAAACATATTCCACTTATTTAAAAAAATATATATTCCAAACATAAAAACATTCCACTTATTCAGAAGAAAAAATTTTTGCTTTCCAAACACAAAAACATATTCCACTTATTCAGAAAAAACAAATGTATGTGTTCCAAACATATTCCACTAATTCAGAAAAATAAAATTATGTATTCCAAACATAAAAACATATTCCAATTATTCAGAAAAAAAAATTGATACGTGGAAGATATTTTGTTTTCTGAATATGTTCTAATTTTTGGAATACGTAATTGTTCTCTGAATAAATGGAATGTATTTTTATATTTGCAACATATAATTGTGTTCTGAATAAGATGTTTATTTTTTAATGTTTAGAATATACCACTATGTTAAAAAAAAAAGTGGACTATGTTATTGTGTTTGTAATACATAATATCTCAAACCTTGATAAAAATATATGAAGTAAAAAAAAAATGGTATGAAATCAGTTTTACAAGTTAACAGTACACAGATTTTTTCGCTCCCCATTATGATCCAATTCTAGAAATATTTTTGGCTAGGGGACAAGAGCGGCCGATCTCACTCTTTTATGATTTCCAACTGCCGTGGGAGACACAGGACCAATTTTTTCGGGGGGAGTCCGATCTCATACCCAGGACCATATGACATCATTAGGACCACTGGTTCTGAAAAAAAATGTCCATAAATTATATTCCCTCAACTGGGAATCGAACCTGGTCCTCTAGAGCTCGAGGCGGATGCCATACCTCTTAGCCACTCCGACCCCACGTGTGAGTGGAAAATTAAAACTAAATACTTTACTGAAAGTTCACTTAACTTCAAATAAAAGATCACATACATTTCACGAATAAAGTGAATATTAGCTAACTTGCAGGGTTTTCACTGGGAATGCGGTGAAAGTACCTTTAAACCTGGGGGCCTGCACTTTTAAACGCCTGTGGGAGAGGGCTAGTCTGAAATTTAAAAGAGGTTATAAAATTCTTTTGTCTTCCTCCGTCATCTAGAGATCTATCAAATGATGCAAGTAGATCAAGACAGGCTGGTTGCTGACCCCTGCTGTGGGGTGTGTGAGCTCACCCGCATTACACTGAAACATCCTTTCTTTGTTCCTGCCCAAGAGCAAAACTCATGTACACACAACTTCATTTTCATGCTACACCAAGTTAACGGCAGTGAGTTCTGCCAATACTAATCAAGCAATAGTGGAAGCCTTACAAGCAAGCACCACAAATGAGATTACCAACCACCTGTTCAAGATCAAATTTTTTCTTCTTGGATCCTAAGTCTTTGACTGACAAAGCAGTTAGTGGCCATCACGCCAAGTGGTGCCTTGTAGGGCAGCAACAAACTGTCCCCATTTTGCTCAATCGGTGGCCATCCTTCATGCCGTGTCTGGTTCATGCTTTCCATGTCAGCCTCCACTGTTCTCTGCCAGGTTGTCTTTGGTCTGCCTCTCTTTCACCGTCCTTCTGGGGTCCATAGCATAGCAGTTCTGATGATGGTGTCAGGGTCCCTTCTGAGGACATGGCCAACCCAGTTCCAGCGTCTCCCGCAATGATGGCGTGCATGCCTTTTTGACTGCACCGTTAAAGCAGTTCCTGGTTTGAGATGGTATTTGGCCACAAAATTCAAAGAATTTTTCTTAGACTCGATATAAAATGTCTACACATATCAATATTCTGGTTAAAAAAAAAAAAAATGACAAAATGAAATGAGTACATACAACTGACACAAGGGTGTGCTCAAATAAATTTTGGCCAACAACAGATCATCACCCCCTCATACAAAACCCTTGGGGTCAGACGTGTCTTAAAAGTCAATACTTTTTCAGATTCAGAACAGTCGAATGGTACATGTAACGTATATTATGATGTTAGGTTAGTTTTTGTCAGCGTTTCCTTTACAGAGTATGGAACCATCACAGCAGTTGCTCCCCTTGCAGGAAACCTGCACTAAGAAGTCACATGCTCTGGCAGCCGTGGCAATTAGTTCTACATGATGAAGGTGCCAGCCCCAATGTTGCAAGTGGGTTCTTTCGGTATGTTGCAACGGTTCAAAAGGTTATAGGCGGTATTCAACTTTTGAGAGTAGAGGGTGTCATCAGATTCTTTTCCTTACTGACCCCTTTATCTTGTTCTACCATAATATCGTTCTTCATTTTTTTAGAGAATCGTGCTGAGTACAAGTATAAGTAAAAATGCAGAATAGGGTATCCAATTTCAACTAGAATCATGTGAGAACTCCTTCTTGTTCAGAGTCCATATAAAACATATTTATTACATCACAATCAACATATCAGTTCATGGCATAAATCATCCTACTATTCATATATATTCAGTGCAGTCCGTTCCAGTCCTGTAGGTTAATTATTATTGTCGTCAAAACATGGTAGGCTATATATACGCACTGCTGCGATACAGTTAGTCGATAGTGAGACCTACCAGCTTGTGAACTTGGATCATAACATGATCAAATTACTCCCGTAATCTGGACTTCAACAATAATGGTTGTCCATAACCATTCTTACTTTAATCATTATGAAGGCTGACCCTCTAGCCAAAATTCTCAAAGAAATACTCTGCACTATGATGACATCTTGGGAGTAAACAGAATACGTATGACTCGTTCGGAGCTTATAATCAAAAAGGGTAAACGAAGAACGTAGTCAAGCGGGACTATGTCAACCGTACCACGTCATAAAGTTACTATACACTTCGTGTTCAATAAAATACCGTGAAGCGTGAAAAACATTCTATATTTATAATATCTCAAGCATCTAATGCGTAACTATAAAGTGCTCACAACTGTAGCAGACGACATCGTTAAAACGTGTCGTAACACCCATACACAATCTCATATTAGTCACCTTGTACGACATGTTTGTGGGTGCACTAGTTCTTTCTTTGTCTCTTAAGAGACCCCCAGAAAGAACAAAGCTGAATAGACTGTTTCCATAATTAAACAAAGCTGAATAGACTGTTTCCTTAATTAAACAAAGCTGAATAGACTGTTTCCTTAATTAAAACTATCTGTTAATTTACATGTTCGTAGCGACACAGGAATTGCAGCAGATGTATTTCACTCACATAATATCTGGAAAACACCAATATACAAAATACAAGTTAAAATTCATTATACACACACACATTTTACATTCACATACACAAATCAGCATATAAAATACAAGTTAAGATTTATTACACACATACACAAATCAACATATAAAATACAAGTTAAAATTCATTATACATACACACACACAAATCAACATATAAAATACAAGTTAAAATTTATTACACACACACACACAAATCAACATATAAAATACAAGTTAAAATTCATTATACATACACACAAACACATCAACATATAAAATACAAGTTAAAATTCATTACACATACACAAATCAACATATAAAATACAAGTTAAAATTCATTACACACACATACACACAAATCAACATATAAAATACAAGTTAAAATTCATTATACATACACACACATACACACAAATCAACATATAAAATACAAGTTAAAATTCAATACACACACACAAATCAACATATAAAATAGAAGTTAAAATATTAATTATACATACACACACACAAATCAACATATAAAATACAAGTTAAAATTCATTATACATACACACACACAAATCAACATATAAAATACAAGTTAGAATTCATTATACATACACACATACACAAATCAACATATTAACAGTAGTTAAACTCATGCATACCAAAAAAATCAAAATATAAAATACAAGTTAAACTCATTATACATATTAGGGAGCCGCGCTAGCGTAGTGGTTACAACACCGCTCTGGCGACCGGGTGATACAGGATCAAACCCGGGCGACGGCATTTGAGGATTTTTCGTCTACCGGGATTTGGACTGGATTAACTCGAGACCTGGCGAGAACATTTGAAGGAGTGTCGTCGACCAGGGACTGGCGGCTCCTGAGCCGACCCAGCTGCAATAGGTACCTCCGAAATCGGCGAGTATTTGCCTGAATGGCGAGGGACACCTGTCTCTGTACAAGAAATAAAGGGATACTCACGTAAAATCAATGTCAGGTTAGACATAAATAATAACCTGAGATTTCGCCTCGAGTATTAGCGGGCGTACGAAAAAAAAAAAAAAAATTATACATATTTTAAAAAACATAAAATATAAGTTGAACTCATTGTACGAGTACATTAAAAAAAATCAACATATCAAACGTAAGTTAAATTCATTATACAGGCAGTCCCCGGGTTACGAATATCCGACTTACGAACATCCCTAGTAACGAACTGACTGCCGAAAAGCCTATTATATAAAAAGTTCGAGTTACACACAATGGTTCGTAATAACGAACGGGCGCACTACAGTACTTTGCGACATGCATCAAAACATTGCGTGTCTTCAGCGGTTCGTCAGCTCGAGGAAGGACAATATCATCGCCATTTTCAGTCGGATCACGTTGCTGTTAACACTGTGTTGTGTGTGTTATTCGGCTTAAATTTTTCTCGTCTTTAACCTCGTAACCATGCCCCCAAAGCGTAAATCCGATGCAAGTGATGGTGACGCATCAAAGAAAACGATCACGATTGAAAATAAAAGTGGAAATAATAAAGCGATCGGAAAGAGGTAAAACGCCAGAACCCAAAAAGTTTTTGATGAAGGAGTTAGCTGAAACCTCTCGTCTCAACGAAACAGGGATGGCAAAGTTAGAGGAGCAAGATCCTTATTTTCATGATGAGAAAAAGAAAAGCTGTTTAATAATCCTGTTTTGATGAAAGGAGTTAGCCTGAAACCTCCTCGTCTCTAACGAAAAGGGTATGGCAAAGTTAGAAGGAGCAAGATCCTAATGCTGTAGAGGTTCATCCTTGATGTCTACTTCAAGAAATTGACTCCAGAAGTAAACCCCCACTCTCCAGCAGCAGAATCAAACCCTGACTCTCCAGCACTAGGTCCATCCTCTCCAGTACCAGGTACATCCTCTCCAACACCAGGCCCATCATCTTTAACAGTAGCCATCTCTCCATCTTCTTCTCCCGCATCATCCAATTAATGTCATCTTAATAATTAATCAAGAATGCCCCTTCCGGTATACAAGACATCAATAGGAACGAGAATAAGTGTTAACCTTTAACCTTTAATCATTATCTTTTTCTTCTATCTAAACTGTTTAAGAAGTATTTCTTTAATGTTTTTTATGCATAGAAAGGTAAAATATATACTATATACTAAGACAAAGATTTGACTAACTGACGTTAGATACGCACCGTTCGTAACTATTCCGACTTACGTACAAATTCGACTTACAGACAGACGTAAGAACGGAATTCGTTCGTAACCCGGGGACTGCCTGTACATATAATGAACAATAGTGAGGAGGATCTCATTGTGGACCCATGATAGGCAGAGGGAGCTGAGAAATGGCTCTGTGTAGGGCACAACTATTCCTTGGGAGAGCCCAGAATCAGAGCATAGTATTTTAGCTCTGCCTATCTGGAGAGCCCCCTTGGATGGCAGGGAATGCACAGTATGCCACATGATTCTTCCTCTTAACTTGGGACTAGATGTTATGATCCTTTAAATGCAAGCCAGACTGGAGAAACTGGAGCTCAGGACTTCAACACATTTCAGAATGGCAGAAAAGCCACAGGAAAAGCCTAGCTCTACAGTGTAGATAATACCAAGGAGTTTTCTCAACTTGGTATTGGCTGCCAAAGAGTGAAAGGCTCAGCAGATCTAGTTAAACAACAACAGGAAAAAATAATATAATGCCCAAAATATCCCTTAACAAAACAGGGAATACAAATTATTTTTTTTTTATATATCAAAAGTAAAAGATGCAATGACTAGAGCACAAAAATGTTGGATTAAAAAAAAAAAGCAACATTCAGAAATACTGAGATACGGTGTTGCAAGAAAAGTCATTTTTTTCACCATGTTATTTATGAAAACTTTATTTAAAAATGGAAAGTTGCAAAAAATTAACCATTAGTGAAGATGTACTGAAATGTGTTCTTTGAGTATGGTGCTTATGCCAAGATCTGAGTACTCTTGATTGCAAATATTAAGCCAAGATCTTAGTACTCAAGTATTAAGCCAAGATCAGAGTACTCTTAGCTGCAAGTATTAAGCCAAGATCCGAGTGCTCTTAGCTGCAAGCATTAAGCCAAGATCTGAGTACTCTTAGCTGCAAGCATTAAGCCAAGATCTGAGTACTCTTAGCTGCAAGTATTAAGCCAAGATCTGAGTACTCTTAGCTAGAATGACTACTTGTACTTCTTCAGGCTACATGTCATGATAATATCCTGTGGTTTGTTCAGATCATTACGAAAAACTACTTAACATTTTGTTTATTTTCACTGATTCAATATTATAGCTATGTGGGTACATCCAAGCTAGGAGGACTGCTGTACTTGTTTAAGATAGAGTGACTACTTGTACTTGTTTAAGATAGAATGACGACTTGTTTAAGATAAAATGACTACCTCTACTTCTTTAATATAGAATGACTACTTGTAGGTACCACAAAGTGCCCGCTTCGAGCTGTTGAAAACGGACAAAAGTGGAGAAAACTGAGGGAAATTCGTCAAGTTTAAGTCATCACTGTCCCTTTGCTATTAAGCGGATTGTAATAAAATTTATATCACGATACTATTTATCTACTTCTCTTTTGAAGTGTACTAATAAAAAAAAAATAAAAGCTATTAAAGTATTTTTTACTAATAAAAACGAACCTCAATGTAGTTTGCCCCCGGCGCGCTGCGTCGCCGAACGTTTTCGTCTCACCCCGCTTCATTCAAATAAGGGTCTCTCGACTGCCAAACCACCAATTTGCACACTGTTTTCACAACTTTTAGGGGGAAAAGTGTATCTTTAGTGTCATATATTGCAAACTGTAGAAAATAAAGTGTAAAACGTCGATATCTCGAAGTGAAGTTGAAATTTTACCAAATTTGACATTTTAAATGGTGTTATAATTGTTTGCAATGTATGAGAAGATTTGGGAGCCATTTTCCTTTATTCGTGTGAAATTTTAAAGACTTCTGATATTTGGCGGTCGAGAGAATTGACTTTGAGTAAGTTCTGTATCGCTCAAGTTAGGCCTAGTTCAAACATCATCACATCTTCTGATTTGAGGTTGACTATAAGTAAGTATATCACTTATTAACAGTGTTTTGAACTTCAAATGTAAAATTTACAATAGTTTTAATATTATTTAGCAATTTACCACGATCGCACAGTTTTTGTGTAACGTGGATTGAACTGTTATCACCACTTCAGACATTCGAACATCAATCTAATTTTTTCAAGAGCTTGAAAAGCTAAGAAAGTTACCAATTTGAATAAAAAATGAATGTTTTGATTAATTGGTAATTAAATGAAGGTTTCTTTTGCAACATAATAGGGTGAATTATGATCTCAAAAGCGAATGATATCGCAAGGCCCAATGCCAATGGCCGACATATCGAGTCAAGGCTAGGAACCCGGACAATGTCATAATTAAAGTAATGACTACCTGTTTAAGATAGAATGACTACTTCTTTAAGATATAGAATGACTACTTGTAATTGTTTAAGATAGAATGACTACTTGTTTAAGGTAGAATGACTACTTGCACTTGTTTAAGAAAGAATGACTACTTGTACTTGTTTAAGATAGAATGACTACTTGTTTAAGGTAGAATGACTACTTGTACTTGTTTAAGATAGAATGGCTACTTGTTTAAGGTAGAATGACTACTTGTTTAAGATAGAATGACTACTTGTACTTGTTTAAGGTAGAATGACTACTTGTTTAAGATAGAATGACTACTTCTTTAAGATATAGAATGACTACTTGTAATTGTTTAAGATAGAATGACTACTTGTTTAAGGTAGAATGACTACTTGTACTTGTTTAAGATAGAATGGCTACTTGTTTAAGGTAGAATGACTACTTGTTTAAGATAGAATGACTACTTCTTTAAGATATAGAATGACTACTTGTAATTGTTTAAGATAGAATGGCTACTTGTTTAAGGTAGAATGACTACTTGTACTTGTTTAAGATAGAATGACTACTTGTTTAAGGTAGAATGACTACTTGTTTAAGATAGAATGACTACTTCTTTAAGATATAGAATGACTACTTGTAATTGTTTAAGATAGAATGGCTACTTGTTTAAGGTAGAATGACTACTTGTACTTGTTTAAGATAGAATGACTACTTGTTTAAGGTAGAATGACTACTTGTTTAAGATAGAATGACTACTTCTTTAAGATATAGAATGACTACTTGTAATTGTTTAAGATAGAATGACTACTTGTTTAAGGTAGAATGACTACTTGTACTTGTTTAAGATAGAATGGCTACTTGTTTAAGGTAGAATGACTACTTGTACTTGTTTAAGATAGAATGGCTACTTGTTTAAGGTAGAATGACTACTTGTTTAAGATAGAATGACTACTTCTTTAAGATATAGAATGACTACTTGTAATTGTTTAAGATAGAATGGCTACTTGTTTAAGATAGAATGACTACTTGTACTTGTTTAAGGTAGAATGACTACTTGTTTAAGGTAGAATGACTACTTGTTTAAGATAGAATGACTACTTCTTTAAGATATAGAATGACTACTTGTAATTGTTTAAGATAGAATGACTACTTCTACTTCTACTTGTTTAAGATAGAATGAGTGCTTTTACTTGTTAATGAAAGAATGACTACTTCTACTTGTTCAAGCTAGAATGACTACTTCTTCTTGTCCCAGCCAGTATGACTAATTGTACTCGTTCAAGCTAGAATGACTACTTCTACTTATCCCAGCCATTATGACTACTTCTACTTGATCCAGCCATTATGACTACTTCTACTTGATCCAGCCATTATGACTACTTCTACTTGATCCAGCCATTATGACTACTTCTACTTATCCCAGCCATTATGACTACTTCTACTTATCCCAGCCATTATAATTGCTTGTACTTGTTTATGCTTTGTCATGAAAATATCCTGGTTTGTTAAGATCGTCACAAAAAAATTACTTACATATTGTTTATTTTCACTGATTCAATATAATGGCTACATGTCCCAGCCAATAAATAAATATTACACACACAAAGGTATGTTTCAGGCACTCGTGAGAAATAAAGCAGCAGAAAACTAGACAACAGAAGTGAAACCGGAGAAACATACCTTTATGTGTGTAATATTTATTTATTTACTGAAACATACCTTTATGTGTGTAATATTTATTTATTTACTGAAACATACCTTTGTGTGTGTAATATTTATTTATTGAAACATACCTTTATGTGTGTAATATTTATTTATTTACTGAAACATACCTTTATGTGTGTTAATATTTATTTATTTACTTCCTCACTTTAAACCAAATCACTGCGCAAGTCACTCTTTCATCCACTCATCCATCCACTCACAACAAGTCCTGTGGCGATGGGCGAGCGGCAAAGCGGCAGGCGTGGGTGCGCTGGCAGTCGTAGTCGCAGACCTACACACAGGCGGCTCAGGCCATATGGTCGTCTTCCACTGATCGGAGCAGCAGTGGGATTCGGCAGCCCCCTGAGTGACTGAGCAGCCCTCTTTAGGAAAGCACTGCTCACCTCCATGGAATGAGGAAGGGGCTAGAAAAGGTGCCCTAAACATTGCCTGCTCCACCATTACCTAACCAGCTTACCGCAGTTGGTGGGTACCCTACTTCAGCGGGCGACACATAAGAAAAAGAAAGGACAGATTTTTCCCCCTCATTCTAGGCGCATGGAATGTGCGCACTCTACTCGACAAAGACTTTAACACAAACAGACCCGAGAGGCGAACTGCCCTGATAGGGAGAGAACTGGCCAGATACAACATTGACATAGCAGCACTGAGTGAAACTCGACTTGCAGGCGAGGGCCAACTTTGCGAAAAGGGTGCAGGTTATACATTCTATTGGAGCAGAAGAGGAACTGAAGAAAGACGAGAAGCAGGGGTTGGATTTGCAATCAAAACAGCAATTATTGGCAAGCTAGCGGAGCCCCCAAAGGGAATAAATGACCGACTCATGACGGTCAAGATCCCGCTGCTTTATGGAAGGAAACATGCCACCATCATTAGCGCGTATGCACCAACTATGACAAACCAGGATGACGTCAAGGATAAGTTTTACGAAGAACTACATGCAGTCATTGCATCAGTTCCCAAAGCAGATAAGCTTATTATTCTTGGTGACTTTAATGCAAGAGTAGGCTCAGATAACATCTCCTGGAATGGCACCATCGGAAAGTACGGCGTGGGTCGCTGTAACAGCAATGGACTTCTTCTCCTCCAGACTTGCGCAGAACATAACCTCCTTGTCACCAACACCATTTTTCGACTTCCTATCCGCAACAGGACCTCCTGGATGCACCCTCGCTCGAAGCATTGGCACCTAATTGACTATGTAATTGTTAGGAAGAAGGACAGGCAAGATGTCCGGGTGACCAAGTCCATGTGTGGTGCCGAATGCTGGACTGATCATCGCCTCATTGTGTCTAAACTTAAAATTCGTATCCAACCTGCCAGGCGCCCTCAGGGAAAGAAAACTCAAAAAAGGCTGGATATTACCAAACTAACGAAGACAAAAATTAAACAGTCATTCACTGACACCCTAGAAGACCGTCTCAAATCTATCTCGTTAGACGGCCAAAGTGCGGAAACAAATTGGACAGCCCTAAGCGAGCAGATCTACAACACTGCTACAGAGGTCCTGGGTCCCGCCATCAAGAAACAAAATGACTGGTTTGATGAGAACTCAGATGATATAAAGAAGATGTTGGCTGAGAAACACCATCTCCATAAAGCATATTTAAATGATCCAAAATCTACATCCAAGAAAGACGCTTTCAACAACATGCGTAGAATCGTCCAACATAAACTACGCCAGATGCGGGATTCATGGCTGAGTAATAAAGCAGATGAGCTCCAAGGCTTTGCTGACAGCCATGACTTGAAAAATTTTTACCATGCACTCAAAGCGGTCTATGGTCCAACATCATCAGGATCATTTCCCCTCCTTAATGCAGATAGAAAAACACTAATTACAGACAAGGAAAAAATTCTCCAACGCTGGGTCGAACACTTTAATAATATTCTGAACCAGCCATCATCTATTAATGATGAAGCCATCAACCGACTGCCCCAAATTCCTATAAATGAAGCACTAGATGATATACCGACTTTGGAGGAGACTCAAAAAGCGATTCGTCAACTTTCTAGTGGAAAGGCCCCCGGCTCCGATTCAATTCCTGTTGAAGTCTATAAAGATGGCGGTACAGTTCTGATAGAGAAACTTCACATGATCTTCCAGCAAATGTGGCAGAGTGAAACCATCCCACACAATCTCAAGGATGCGTCAATTATACATCTTTATAAACGTAAAGGTAATCGCCAAGACTGTAACAATCATCGAGGCATCTCACTACTATCAATCGCTGGGAAGATATTTGCCAGAATCCTTCTTAATCGCCTTATGGCTCATCTTGACAAAGGTCTTCTACCTAAGTCAGTGTGGATTCCGGAAAGAACGTGGAACCACCGATATGGTGTTCGCTGCAAGACAGCTTCAAGAAAAAATGCCAAGAACAGCACTGTGACCTGTACACAGCTTTCATCGACTTGACAAAGGCGTTCGACACGGTCAGTAGAGAGGGTCTATGGAAGATCATGGCAAAATACGGCTGCCCAAAGAAATTTATCTCAATAGTGCAGCAGCTGCATGATGGAATGCAGGCTAGAGTTCAGGAAAACGGTGAGCTATCGGAGCCTTTCCCAGTCTCAAATGGAGTTAAACAAGGGTGTGTACTTGCACCGACTCTTTTCAGTATCATGTTTTCTGCTATGCTGACTGATGCTTTCAGAGACGGGGACACAGGAATCGACATCAGATATCGTATTGATGGAAAATTGTTTAACCTTAGGAGGCTTCAAGCAAAAACCAAGGTCAAATCACACACCATCAGGGATCTTCTGTTTGCTGACGATTGTGCCCTCAGTGCTGGCTCAGAGGCTGATCTGCAGCGTAGCGTTGATAGATTCTCCGAAGCTTGCTCCAACTTTGGGCTTACCATCAACACGGGGAAAACAGAAATCATGTACCAACCAGCTCCTGGCATAATTTATACTGAGCCAGTCATCAAGGTAAATGGTGAGAAACTGAATGTTGTGAACAGGTTCACATACCTTGGTAGTACACTATCCCAGAACATCGTCATTGATGATGAGGTGAACACCAGGATCTCCAAAGCCAGCAGCACATTTGGCAGACTATACACCAACGTTTGGCATCGAAGTGGCATTAGTCTACAGACAAAGCTGAAGGTATACAGAGCTGCGGTGCTTCCAGTGCTGCTTTATGCATGTGAAACATGGACTGTATACAGGCGCCACGTAAAAAAGCTCAACCACTTCCATACAGTCTGTCTCAGGAAGATAATGAACATCAAATGGCAAGACAAGATCCCGGATACCACCGTTCTTGACAGAGCTGGTATCCCTAGCATCGATACTATTCTGATGCAGTCACAGATTCGCTGGGCAGGTCATGTAGTTCGCATGCCAGACCATCGACTGCCAAAGATACTCTTTTATGGTGAGATGCAGAAGGGTAGACGCTCCCATGGTGGCCAGAAAAAGCGCTTCAAAGACACGCTTAAGGCTTCATTAAAAACCTTTGACATAAACCCAGACACATGGGAAGCTGCTGCGCAAGACCGAACTGCCTGGCGCACATCTCTTCGTAAAGGTGCAGTGGCATGCGAATCTTCCAGAAGAGCAGCAGCGGAACAGCGGAGACAAGCTAGAAAAGATCGTGAAATAAAACCTTCACATGAAGCAAACATTTCCTGCCCACACTGTCCGAGATCCTTCCAGGCCCGCATCGGGCTCATCAGTCACCTTCGTACTCATAGACTATCCTAACATTCTAATAATTGGATGAACAGAGTGGTCTTCATCACCTGTGATGGACGAACAACCATTTACTGAAACATACCTTTATGTGTGTAATATTTATTTATTTACTGAAACATACCTTTATGTGTGTTAATATTTATTTATTTACTGAAACATACCTTTATGTGTGTAATATTTATTTATTTACTGAAACATACCTTTATGTGTGTAATATTTATTTACTGAAACATACCTTTATGTGTGTAATATTTATTTACTGAAACATACCTTTATGTGTGTAATATTTATTTATTTACTGAAACATACCTTTATGTGTGAATACTTATTTATTTACTGTTTCACAGGCCTTGGGTTTCCCCTCTTTATTTATTTGTTTAAATGTCCCAGCCAGTACGACTGCTGGCACTTGTTCAAGTTAGAATGACAACTTGCATTCATCCATGCTGGGATGACTACTTGTAATTGTCCGTGCAATGTTTCATGAAAATATCCTTTGGTCTGTTCAGATCATCATGAAAAACTACAAACACACTGTTTATTTTCACTGATTCAATATTATGGCTAATTCTACATTTCCAAGCCAGTATGACTCCTTGCACTTGTTCAAGCTAGAATGATAATTTGTATTCATCCATGCTTGTAATTGTCCATGCTATGTTTCATGAAAATATCCTTTGGTTTGTTCAGATCATCAAGAAGACTGCCACTTTCATTGACTGGTGTCGGTACTTATACGCTGCTCATTTTCACTGAATCCACTTTTTTAAACACTGAATCCTCAGAATAGAAGGACCAGAATACTCTTGTACAATACACAATCACACGAACTCTGTTCACTCTGAAAGGGGAAAAAAAATTATTAAAAAGTTAAAAATAAAGCATATCGAAAATGATCAGCATCATTTACATTTCACTTATGCATGGAGGCAAATCTGGAGTCATCCTTATATGACCACCAGCTATGCACAATGCTACAATATACGTACGTGGAAGTAAACCTATGTCTGTGAGGCTAATTACAGTCTCATTGACTCTTGAAAATCATCCATACACTTCCAGAGATTCCCTGTGTGGTGAAACTTGTTGATACCCCGGAATTGCACACTAAGCTTGGAGAAGTCACTTGAGCCCCAGGCGTAATTTTTTGGCTTTGTCTTGGTTCACTGCATGCAGAAGGATCTCACTGTGGAACCAGTGATAGGCAGAGGAAGCTGAGAAGTGGCTTTGTGCAGGACGTGACCATTCCTTGGGAGAGCCCAGAACCAGAAAACAGTAATTTAGCTCTGCATAGAGGGAGAGCCCACTTGGATGGCGGGGAATGCACATTATGCCACACACTTATTACTCCTAGCTCGAGACCAGATGTGATGATCCTTTAACTCATTCTAACCCAGGCATTTTTTCGGTTTTACCCAGGACCCAATATGCAGACATTTTTTTCCACAATTGATGTTTTAAAAACAGGCAGTAGACACGTATATTAATTTAGTAGATATATGTATTATGAATCAAACTTTAGGAAATTGGCTGCAGAATGTTGTGAAATAATGTTGAGTTCTTATGTGATGTTATAATTGTTTGTTATATCTTGTGAAGTGTAGAAACAATAAAAAATAAAAATAAAAATGGAATAAAAAGTATGCACATACACGGAAATATTTCAGCTGTACTTAATCCCTTGGTAGTAAAACACCAAGAATTGAAACGTATATCCAGTTGACAATTCAAGAAGTTTGATAAAAAACAAATGAAAATTGTAATTTTTATACATTTTTTGTGTGAAGTCACATATTGCTGAACTGGAATCTGACTTACACATTCCTGTCACATGCAAATTAATTATTACTTAAAAATATCACGTTTGTTCAACGTCCTTATTAGAATTGAAAATAGGTTATTATTGCTACCGATATCGCTAAACTTCATTTTGAAATTATATATTGAGGTTGATTCGTTAACAGTTTATGAGTGTTATGTATGTGACTACACTACATGTAAACAAATAACCCAATGACGTCATTAATTGATAAAAGTATGCAAAAACTAAGCACCAATATAATTATTTCACTACCAGTTCAAAATATGATGTCCACAGGAAGTGTTTACATGATATGAACACTCTATGGCCACTTATTTTTTGTTCAATTTCGGAATCTTATAAAGCGGGTGTGCCACGCGGCCTGCGGCTAGATCCAAAGCAACGCTAGCAACGGATATAAAGCACACAATTGTAACTTCATAAATTTTTTTTTCACTCACAAATGTTCACACACATGTGCGGGATGTAATGAAATAATTTTAAACTGGCTTATCGCCAGATATTCTATAAGTTTCCGCTCAAATGCGGCATATATCACCTTGGTGTGCCATACGCCCTGGGTATAACGAAAGGCCTATCTGGCACGCCATACGCCAGCTGGATAAACTGGAGTTCACGACTTCAACTCAACACATTTCGGAATATCAGAAAAGCCACAGAAAAAGCCTAGATCTACAGTATAGATAAAACCAAGGAGTCTTCAACTTGGTATTGGCTGCTAAAGAGCGAGATGCTCAGCAGCCCTAGTTAAACAACAACAACAATAACAACAACATTTCAACTCTGTGTGAAGCATAGGCCTTCATCAAATACACTCCAATCCTTCCTGCCCTGATTATCCTTTCAAGATTTCTTCATGTCTTCTTACTTACTTACTTACTTAGTCATTCCCCTTCTACCGTGAGGTGTAGAGGTTTGGAAGAGAGAGTGCCAGACTATCCTATCGGCTGTCTTCCTCCTGGCCTGGTTCCATTCTAGTCCTCGGTCCTTCAAAGATTGTCTAATGTTGTCCTCCCGGCGGACTCTGGGTCGTCCTGGGGGTCTGGATCCCTGGCTCTTTGTTTCCCATGCTTGTCGTAGTAGCCGATCTTCTCCCATTCTGCAGACATGGCCAAACCATCTTAGTTGGGACTGTTCTACTTGGGTCTGTAGGGGGTGGGATTTTAGGCGTTGACGTATCGTCTGGTTGCGGACCATGTCTCTTCTTGTTACTTCAACCACCTTCCTCAGATACCTCATTTCTGAGGTTTGGATCTGGCTTTTGTGGGTTGTAGTCATTGCCCATAACTCGCATCCATATGTCAAGACTAGGACATAGGTGGAGCGGTATACAGCCATCTTCGTTTTCTTACCAACCTCTCTCTTGCTGAGGAATCCTCGATTTATGGCCTGAAAAAGTCTCCCAGCTGCTGCTTTTCGAGTGGCCAACTCTTCTTTGATGCCTCCCTTTCGGTCTATAATTGCTCCGAGGTATTTAAAGTGGTCGACCTGCTCCAGGACCTGTTCTCCCAGCTTAATCTGATGTCTTCTTTCTTCTCGTGATATCACCATGGATTCTGTTTTAGAGCTACTTATGACCATCCCTCTCTTCTCCAGCTCTTCCTTCCAGACTTGCAGGTTGGATTGGAGATGTGCCTCTGATTTAGCAATCAGGGCAACATCATCAGCAAATGCCAGCTCTGAAATACACACTTGTCTTATCTTCCAGTACCCCACTGAATACTTTCTTGTTCTCTCCTTACATGACTTGATAACATCGTCCATGAGGAGTATGAAAAGATAAGGTGACAGGATATCACCTTGTCTTACACCAGTGGTGGTCCTGAATTCTTCTGTTTTATGGTTTGCTTTCATCACTTAATGTCTGCAAGACTTGTAGAAGCTCTATATAGCATGAATCAGAGGTGCTGGAATGTTCTTCCTTGCCAAACAGTCCCAAAGTTTGCTCCAGGGGTCCCTGTCAAACGCCTTTTCCAGATCTATGAAACAAAGATGGATCTCACTCTTATACTCAAGAGCCTTTTCACTCAGCTGTCTGAGTGTGAAGATTAGGTCTTGAGTACTTCGGTTTGCTCGGAATCCGCACTGGATCTCATCCAATTGTGGCTCAGCTAGGCGTCGGAGTCTCTGCTCTAAAATTCTAGAGTAGATTTTACCAGGGACTCTGAGAAGGGATATGCCTCTGTGGTTTCCACATTGTCGATTGTCACCTTTTTTGAAAATTGGTGTTATGATGGCAATCTCCCAATCCTTTGGTATGGTCTTGTTGCACCACGCTGCCTGTAGGACCCTTAAGAGTAATAGGTCACCTGATGCTCCCATGTACTTAACCATTTCTGGTGTTATACCATCATGCCCTGCTGCTTTGCCCATCTTGATTTTCTCCAGTGCTGCCTTCAGTTCTTCCATCTTTATGTCATCTTCATCACCATTGGTTTCCTCTTCTGTGCTAGTGGTTATCATTTCTGATGCTTGACCTTGCTCACCATCAAGGAGTTCTGAGAAATATTCTTTCCATTACTTCCTTCAGGACAGTAAGCAATTTGCCTTGCTTGTCCTTTATAAATTTGAGAGGGCATTGTTTTTCCTTCCTCATGTTCTTTAGGGTCTTATAGAACAATTTCTGGTTTTCTTGCGCATCTTTTTCTAGCTTTTCTCCAAATTCTTCCCAGGACTTCTGTTTTGCTGCTAGCACTTTGTTCTTTGCTTCTAAGTATCACATATTCTCTATTTGTCCTGCTGTGTTTTTAGCTCCTAAGTATTGTTTCCATGCCATTTTCTTCTCTCTTATTTTCTCTTTGACTTCCTCTGTCCACCAAGGTGTCCTCTTTCTCTTGTTCCCAAGTCGGACTTCACCACATGCTTCTGCAGCAGCTGTCTTTATGTCTTCTTTAGAAGAAAAAGGTGAGCCACAAGCCTAGACTCTGAAGCTACTGACTTGTTTCAACAAGTTAAAGATAATAACTACTTACTTACTTAGTCATTCCTCTTCTATCGTGAGGTGTAGAGGTTTGTAAGAGAGAGCACCATACTATCCTATTGGCTGTCTTCCTCCTGGCCTGGCTCCATTCTAGTCCTCGGTCCTTCAAAGATTGTCTAATGTTGTCCTCCCAGCGGACTCTGGGTCATCCTGGGGGTCTGGATCATTATAAATTTACACTGGTACAAAATCAAAATCCTTATTTTGAGTACCAGTGACACTCGCAGAGACCTAACAAATACACATAAACCGGAGACTACCAACTTTCTTGGTACCAGTTACACAACAACCCCTCCTCTACACGGCCACACCAGCAATGAATGGTCATTCCAAAGGGAGTAACTCTAAACAAGAGATCTCTAAAATAGTCTTTTGCCACACATTGCTACAAATACCAACACTGAAACGCCCATGAAATGCTTTTGTCAGATGATGATGATAAACGCACCATTTTGCTCTAAGTTTAGGCAAACATTAGATACTAGACAACTCTCTGGCTTTGGTTAATACTTGCTCTAGGTCTATGGCTGTGGACATCTTCTGCAGAAAAGAAAACATCAAAATTCTTAGTTCTTTGAACGAAGAAACAATGGTTTGCAAGTCAACAAAGAAACATTTATAGTTTGTAAACAGGAAATTTAACTTTTCATGGTCGATAGGTCAGTATTTGGGGCTGATTTTCCGAGGCGATCATGATGGAAGGCCGGTTTTTGGGGCCAGTATATTTGAACAGCCTTTGCTAGTCTCAACAACATCAGGAAGTCTTCCCAGTACAGCACAAACACCAAATTACGATTATATGAGAGCTGTGTACTTTCTGTGCTTCTCTATACTGCAAAATGCTGGAGAGTAACAGAGAAGGAAATGTCAAAACTGTCCTCCTTCCACACAATCTACCTAAGGAAAATTTTCTGAATCTTTTGGCTCAATACTTTCACTAACCAAGAACTATTAACTTGGAGTATCCAAGAGGACATGCTCACCATCATAGCTGGCAGACGCTGGAGTTGGGTTGGCCACATCTTCAGAAGAGACCCAGATGCCATCACAAGAACAGCTGTGCTATGGACCCACGTAGGAAAGCGAAAGAGAGGCTGACCAATAACAACTTGGTGGAGAACTGTGGAGGCCGAGATGAAGAAAATGAACCAGAGCTAGGGCACGTATGGTCGCCGACCGAACAAGGTGGAAGCTGTTTGTTGCTGCCCTACAAGATGCCACCAGGCGTGATGGCCACTGACTGCTTTGATAGTCGGTGGCTAAGGATCAAAGAGGAAGAAGAAGATATTTGAACTAAACTTTCATTTTGTTTTGTCCAAATTTTATATTTGATTAATCCTCATTCAGTTTCCTTTACAACTAAGTATACTTTTACAAAACTTGAAAAGAATCTATCCTTAAACTTTAAGACTATAAGAAAACTCCAAGCAACAGAAAAGTTCCTTGCAGTAAACATAGGAAGTTAGAAAGAAGCAATCCACTGTCTTTGGGCATATTATGAAAAGAGGAAAACTGGAATACATTGTACCAACAGGAAAGATTGAAAGAAAAAGAGACAGAGGAAGACAAAGAAAGCAGTTTTACATTGTGGCATGAAAAGAAATCAATAGCAAAATAGATAGATAGTACTTGGAGGCAGGAAGTTAAGAAGAGACATGGTTGCCGAAGCCACTTGGCATGATACTTGAAGAAGGAATAGCTTGAGAACATTCCAGAGCCAACCCTACTGTTGCGTTGTAATTTGATATTGAGTAGAATTAGCCTAGAGTGACTCTGAGGGGTATAACTTCAACAGTAAGATTAGCTTTCAAATAACTGTACAACTCTCGTTGACAAAGACAATGCTTTATTCACAATACAACAACGTGGCTCCATTATATGATCATCAGTAAAACACTTGAGTAATACTTGAATACATGGTCTTCAGATCAAAGTTAATATATCATGAGCTATATCTAGCCTGACAGTCACACGTCCGCAGTTCAGTCTAACTTGTCATGAAGAATCAAATATGAATTTTAGAGTGAAGAATATACTTTCCTTTCACACTTCAACGATATGGTCATCACATCGACATTGTGGATGCCATAATACAATATACTTGTCGCGGACACATGTATGAAATAGGAGCATCACAAAAAAAGCATCCTCACACCTTGAAGAACACAGAGAGAAGACCCCAGCAGACGATATTATACTTCTGCGTCCCTTTCATATCTTCTGCCTGCATACATAATCACAATTACGTTATATCCTACTATGGCGTAATTCCGTAAAAAGTAGCTTTGTTAGAGCCTAGTATTGCTCTTCATAAGCAAATCAATAGTGGTGTCTAAAACAATACGTAACACCTGGATACTGACAATGGAACCAAAATGCCAACCCTGGATACTGACAATGGAACCAAAATGCCAACCCTGGAAATTGACAATATAACAATAAACAAATAATCAACATATCTGAAACAGGAAGCGCAGCCTCCAAGACATGGGTCAGCAGTCGGTCAGTCATGTTCTACTGGTAGATAGTAGGGGAAAGAGGGGGATAACAAAAGAAAAACATTTTTAAGCAAAGAAAATTTCAGAGTAGTCCTCTCCTGCCAACACTTAAAACTGTGATGGTGCCAGAATTAAAGGTATTTCTTTGCGTGCTTCCAGGCAAAACCCATAAGCTGGCTTACTCAAGTTCACTTGATTCATGAAATGCCTAAGAAAGGAAAGTGATTTGTTTGAAGTGAAGTTAGCATACGGTAAAATATCATTTAGTTTGAATTTTCTAGAAAATATGGGTCTAACACTATATTCCCAATATGCTTCACTGGGCGTGTAACGGGATCCTTTACCGTTACCATTACCTTTGAATTTTCTACAGCTCTGTAGATAGAAATGCAGGAAACGGTTCAAACGGCAGAGACAAACATTACATACATGCTGTACTTATCCAAATACAGTGCAGTCGACAAGCGGAAGTCACTTAAGTCGAATTTCACTTAAGTGGAAGTAATTCTTAAGGTCCCAGCCAAATGTCTTCTTTGGCTTTGTTGAAAAAACTAATGTTAAGTCGAATTCTGATAACTAGATATTTAGGATAAGTCAAGGTAATTTGTCTGTCCCAACTCAAACTTGGACTCGCATAAGTAGAAGTTCTGCTATCATGGCCTAAGTTACAGTACCACGTGGCCGTACATAACTTTTTTGTATAACAGGTTAATCCATCCAAACTTCAGTCAGTACGCTACAACGCTAACATTCATTAAACCAGGAAGCACTTAATCATCAGATCGACTGAGTGAATGCCTGGTTCACCTCAGTTTGCGAGAAAAGGGCTTGAGTTAAACTCTGACAGCAACGGGACTACAAATTTGAGATCTGAAGATAACAAAGAGTGAAACCCGAGTCCTGTGAACAATAAATATAAACCAGTATTTCGGAGGCACTCGTAAGAAAGAATGCAGGAAAACATTAGACAACAGGTAACTCTTACATTGGCTTACTTCCCCTGCAATAGTTATTGCTTTAGGAATCCGTGTAAGAACAGCTAATAGAGCATGCAAAAATACTATGTCAAAATGCGATGCAAGCGTTCTTACACTTGCTACTTGACACTACAATTTAGGTTTCGCTAAATTGCTTTTGAAAACTTTAAAAGCTGCAGAAATGAAAATTTAAAATCAAAATACTTGTTTCTGAATGGTTAAAATAATTGCTTCAGCTTTACCTCTTATTCCTTACAGCTCCAGAAATTCACGCCAAGCCTTCTAGTCCCGTGCCATCCATTCAAAGTTCTTTCATATCATTGTCACTCCTTTAATTTTGTGTCTCCAGTTCTCTTCTCCATGTGGTTTTTTTCAGTCTCCCTATTCTCTTGTGGGAGCCATGGTAGGCAGTGGTTAGTGCACTGGCTTCCTAGCTTGGTGGTGCATGGTTCGATCCCCAGTTGAGGTGGGATTTTTTAGACTGCAAACGGCTCTGGCGGTCGACCCCAGCCTCATGAATTGGGTACCAGAACAACTATGAGAAGGTTAAGGCGGCCGGCGTGATGATGCTGACAACATCACCCCCTAGTGTGCCGATGGTCAAGAAAATACAGGTCTAACACCGTATTCCCAATATGCCTCAATAGGCGTAAAATGGGATCCTTTACTTTTCTTTACCCTATTCTCTTACCGGTAACAGCAATGCCTCATAACGCGGTGGGGGAAGAATTCCTCAAAATGTGTTCTATTCATTGCCAGCAACTTTTTTCTTATGTCTTGTTTAACTGGCATCTGGTTTTTTGTCATCAGTTCCACATTAGTGATCTTACAATGGATAAAACACAGGAATGAACTTGGAAGTTGTGACCCAGGTGGAGTGGGTTTAACCACGTGATTTATTACACCACTTAATGTTTAATTTAGTGGACTACTGCTGTTATCTCTTATTTCAGTGGATTGTTGCTAATTATCACAACATGGAAAATCTACTGTCTTTGAATTCAGGGGATCACTCATAACTATCATAACATGGGTAATCTTCCGTCAGTATTTGAATTCAGTGGGTTGTTGTTAATAAACGACAACTTACTGCCAGTCTTTCAAATAAGTGGATTGCTGTTAACTTTCGTAACATGGACAATTTGCTGCCTGTCTTTGAATTCAGTGGGCTGCTGTTAACTATCATAACAAATTAACATGGACAATCTGCAGCCAGTCTTTGAATTCAGTGGACTGCTGCTAACTATCATAACATGAACAATCTGCAGCCAGTCTTTGAATTCAGTGGGTTATTAACTTTCATAACATGGACAATTTGTTACTAATCTTTGAATTCAGTGGGTCACTGCTAACCATCATAAGATGAAGCAAAAAAACAATTTGAATTCAGTAGATCAATAATAACCATCATAAGATGAAACATCTGCTGTCAGTACTTGAATTCAGCGAATCAGTGATAACTATTATAACATGGAAAACCTGTTGTCAGCCTTGGAATTCAGAGGAACTTTGTTAACTGTCATAACATCTGTTGTCAGCCTTGGAATTTGTTGGATCACTGCTAACTATAATGAGATGGAAACATCTGTTGTCAGTCTTCAAATTTGTTGGATCCCTGCTTACTATAATGAGATGGAAAAATCTGTTGTCTGTCTTCAAATTTGTTGGATCACTGGTAATGATAATGAGATGGAAACATCTGTCGTCAGCCTTGGAATTTGTTGGATCACTGCTTACTATAATGAGATGGAAACATCTGTTGTCAGCCTTGAAAATTGTTGTACCACTGCTAACTATAATGAGATGGAAACATCTGCTGTCAGTCTTCAAATTCTTTTAAGAATTGCTTCATGACTAGCATACAAAGGAACATATGATATTTGTGTTTTAATTCAATGGATTTTTGCCGACTTTTACAGCAAGAAAAAATATGTTATTTTTCTCTAAATTCAGTTGGAAGTTTTACCGATTTTTACAACAAATGGAAAACTTGCCACCAGTCTTTTAACTGAGAGGTTTATTGCTGATTAATAAATACTGAAAAGTAGCAAAGTCTTTTAATTCAGTGAATCTTTTTGGGCCAGAAGTCATAACAATGTTTATTTCAAATGTCATGCAGACAAATTGAAGCTAACAAAGACAGTATATCCTGAACACATTAAGGGATGTGGCCAAGAAGATGACAAAGAAATAAAATGCGATGGACAAAACAAATGGATGTGAAAGAACCAGGTGAAAAAATGAGAAGAGAATAGATCAGAGATGCATTCATTCATTCATTACCGTTCAGTGCCCCAAGAAACATAGGCCTTCAATAAATTTAAGCAAAGTTCTCATGTCCCGTACCATTAGCTCAAGGTCTTTCAATGTCATCCTGTCCTGTGCCATTAGCTCAAGGTCTTTCAATGTCATCCTGTCCTGTGCCATCAGCTCAAGGTCTTTCAATGTCATCCTGTCCCGTGCCATCAGTTCAAGGTCTTTCAATGTCATCCTGTCCCGTGCCATCAGCTCAAGGTCTTTCAATGTCATCCTGTCCCGTGCCATCAGCTCAAGGTCTTTCAATGTCATCCTGTCCCGTGCCATCAGCTCAAGGTCTTTCAATGTCATTCCATCAGCTCAAGGTCTTTCAATGTCATCCTGTCCCATACCATCAGCTCAAGGTCTTTCAATGTCATCCTGTCCCGTGCCATTACCTCAAGGTCTTTCAATGTCATCCTGTCCCATGCCATCAGCTCAAGGTCTTTCAATGTCATCCTGTCCCGTACCATTAGCTCAAGGTCTTTCAATGTCATCCTGTCCCATGCCATTAGCTCAAGGTCTTTCAATGTCATCCTGTCCCGTGCCATTAGCTAAAGGTCTTTCAATGTCATCCTGTCCCATGCCATTAGCTCAAGGTCTTTCAATGTCATCCTGTCCCATGCCATCAGCTCAAGGTCTTTCAATGTCATCCTGTCCCATGCCATTAGCTCAAGGTCTTTCAATGTCATCCTGTCCCGTGCCATCAGCTCAAGGTCTTTCAATGTCATCCTGTCCCGTGCCATCAGCTCAAGGTCTTTCAATGTCATCCTGTCTCATGCCATCAGCTCAAGGTCTTTCAATGTCATCCTGTCCCGTGCCATTAGCTCAAGGTCTTTCAATGTCATCCTGACCCATGCCATCAGCTCAAGGTCTTTCAATGTCATCCTGTCCCATGCCATCAGCTCAAGGTCTTTCAATGTCATCCTGTCCCATACCATCAGCTCAAGGTCTTTCAATGTCATCCTGTCCCATACCATCAGCTCAAGGTCTTTCAATGTCATCCTGTCCCGTGCCATTACCTCAAGGTCTTTCAATGTCATCCTGTCTCATGCCATCAGCTCAAGGTCTTTCAATGTCATCCTGTCCCATGCCATTAGCTCAAGGTCTTTCAATGTCATCCTGTCCTGTGCCATCAGCTCAAGGTCTTTCAATGTCATCCTGTCCCGTGCCATCAGCTCAAGGTCTTTCAATGTCATCCTGTCCCATGCCATTAGCTCAAGATCTTTCAATGTCATCCTGTCCCATGCCATCTTTCAGTCTCAATTAGCTCTTTTCAATGTCATCCTGTCCCATGCCATTAGCTCAAGGTCTTTCAATGTCATCCTGTCCCATGCCATTAGCTCAAGGTCTTTCAATGTCATCCTGTCCCATGCCATTAGCTCAAGGTCTTTCAATGTCATCCTGTCCCGTGCCATCAGCTCAAGGTCTTTCAATGTCATCCTGTCCCATGCCATCAGCTCAAGGTCTTTCAATGTCATCCTGTCCCATGCCATCAGCTCAAGGTCTTTCAATGTCATCCTGTCCCATGCCATTAGCTCAAGGTCTTTCAATGTCATCCTGTCCCGTGCCATCAGCTCAAGGTCTTTCAATGTCATCCTGTCCCATGCCATTAGCTCAAGGTCTTTCAATGTCATCCTGTCCCATGCCATTAGCTCAAGGTCTTTCAATGTCATCCTGTCCCATGCCATTAGCTCAAGGTCTTTCAATGTCATCCTGTCCCGTGCCATCAGCTCAAGGTCTTTCAATGTCATCCTGTCCCATGCCATCAGCTCAAGGTCTTTCAATGTCATCCTGTCTCATGCCATCAGCTCAAGGTCTTTCAATGTCATCCTGTCCTGTGCCATTAGCTCAAGGTCTTTCAATGTCATCCTGACCCATGCCATCAGCTCAAGGTCTTTCAATGTCATCCTGTCCCATACCATCAGCTCAAGGTCTTTCAATGTCATCCTGTCCCATACCATCAGCTCAAGGTCTTTCAATGTCATCCTGTCCCATGCCATCAGCTCAAGGTCTTTCAATGTCATCCTGTCCCATGCCATCAGCTCAAGGTCTTTCAATGTCATCCTGTCCCGTGCCATCAGCTCAAGGTCTTTCAATGTCATCCTGTCCCATGCCATCAGCTCAAGGTCTTTCAATGTCATCCTGTCCCGTGCCATTAGCTCAAGGTCTTTCAATGTCATCCTGTCCCATGCCATCAGCTCAAGGTCTTTCAATGTCATCCTGTCCCATACCATCAGCTCAAGGTCTTTCAATGTCATCCTGTCCCATACCATCAGCTCAAGGTCTTTCAATGTCATCCTGTCCCGTGCCATTAGCTCAAGGTCTTTCAATGTCATCCTGTCCCATGCCATCAGCTCAAGGTCTTTCAATGTCATCCTGTCCCATGCCATTAGCTCAAGGTCTTTCAATGTCATCCTGTCCCGTGCCATCAGCTCAAGGTCTTTCAATGTCATCCTGTCCTGTGCCATCAGCTCAAGGTCTTTCAATGTCATCCTGTCCCATGCCATTAGCTCAAGATCTTTCAATGTCATCCTGTCCCATGCCATTAGCTCAAGGTCTTTCAATGTCATCCTGTCCCATGCCATTAGCTCAAGGTCTTTCAATGTCATCCTGTCCCGTGCCATCAGCTCAAGGTCTTTCAATGTCATCCTGTCCCATGCCATTAGCTCAAGATCTTTCAATGTCATCCTGTCCCGTGCCATCAGCTCAAGGTCTTTCAATGTCATCCTGTCCCATGCCATTAGCTCAAGATCTTTCAATGTCATCCTGTCCCATGCCATTAGCTCAAGGTCTTTCAATGTCTTTCTCATGTTTTTTTTTTTTTAATCTACCTCTGCCTCTCTTGCCCTGGGGGTTCCAGAACAAGGACTGCCTTGTAATGCTGTCAACAGGTTTCCTCAGTGTGTGTTCTATCCATCGCCAGTGTCTTCTTCTCATCTCTTGTTCCACTGGCACTTGTCTGGGCTCTCGTCATCAGTTCCACATTAGTGACCATGGCATACCATTTCCACAACAACAAAAAAGTTGAATCAGCAACTCAAGACTCCTTTCGGCTTTCTCTGGGTTGATTTATCCACATCAGAGGCAATAGAAATGGATAAAGTATTTTCAGCAAAGAATCTTACTGTTATTTTTTTTTTACTGTTGTTCAGAATTGACATCACTGCCCTTCGGGCAAACCCATAGGTGCTAAGTCTCCCTCAGGAAATGTCAAAAGGTGTGAATGCTGATTGTTACTATATACAGTGCTGGTAGTATACTTGCCTGATCCAACCTCTCACACGTCATCCCTGCTAATTTTATGTTTTACGCCAAATTTCAACAGTCGGAGTAGTGCTGATTCATCGACTGCAGAGTCGTTTTCTAGCAAGCAATCGTTAATTGTCATCATATCTCCCTTATCCATATCCAGTGTCTCCACTATGGGTACTCTCGAAGCTGATCTGTAGTTCTCTCACTGCCTCGTACTCCTGCATGACCAAGACAGTAGTTCCACACTAGTTCTTGAAAGGCTGAGGCCTCAATATTATGTTTTCCATTCATGCAGTAGCCATCCATTTTGGACCTTCTGAAGTATGGACTGAGATTCTGACACAATAACTGCCCTGGCTAATGTAGTTTCAGACAGCCACCTCAGAGCTGCTTCTATCTACATTCTCATGCTGGAGGGTGTTGTCAAGTAAGCTCCACTTTGTTCAACGACAATCCTGCCCCTTAACCTAGCCGAGAAGCCCTGTCCTGATTTCTCAAAACGGGGAACAGACCAATTCATGTATACTATGGCATCATCATCCCCAGCATGATCATTTATCAGTTGTTTAACTCTTTGACTCCAGACCAACGTTCACAGCGGTGCAAAATGCAACGCGCCGTGCCCGCGCAACGATCAGAGCGTTGTTTTTAGTTTATCACAAATAAACCCCAAAAATCGTCCGTTTAATGCAGTTCATATTTTAAAACTCGTAGAATGACTTCCGCTACTATTTAAACAACTAATTTGAGTGTAGTTAAGCAGCAAATGTGCGTGTTTTGATGTTATTACCACAATGTGTGTGACATTTCACGTGTTTTGCGCTTTTTCGTTATCGCTAGAGAAAAATGTCACGCTTTATATTTACATTTTCTAAGTCTCCTAAGCAAATAATTGTGTCAAACTACTTAGAAACATTGCTGACGTTGATGATGATTGTTTGGTAGTCACAGTTTGTTGTCAAAAGACGGAATCGGTGCAGAAAAGCTAGACACATTAGATTTAGTTGATGAGTGGGCATGGTCATATTCTGGCTGATCGAAAAGCAACAAAACTAGACCTACCATAACATCTAATCACTAGTCCTAAGTAGAAGATGAAGCTATGGATACTATTAAAACATTAAACAAATGTAAAATGTTTTTATATGACGTTATTCTTCTTTATGTGTTTGAAAAATTACGTAATGCACGATTGCATAATTTATTTTTTTCTTACAAGGGACCACAGAAAAACTGGTGTGAATAACACTAAATGTACTAACTGTGGCCATAAGCAAAGTTTTTTACTTCGTAAATGGATTACCTTGAGATTTGAAGACGAAAAAGAAAGTTTTATTGTCTACAACAGTAATTTGTCTTTGGTAAGCTCGTATTCTACAGTTAATGTTTTAGTGTGTTTCAATTTTACATGCAAAATGTTTTAAGTATATCGAACATACTTGTGTTAATACTACCAAAGACATTATATATTACTATTCTCTATCTATTTCCTTACAGTTTGGTATATAATAAGTACATGTTCACAGAAAAGATTAACATAAAATTTACACTAACAGAAAGTACACTTCGCTGTTTAGAATTCTTCAAAAAATAATTCCAACACAGCGTGGAAAATAATTATGGAGTCAAAGAGTTAAGAGTCCTAAAGATTCAGAAAGTTAAAGAAGGCAACGTGTACACAGCTAATACCACCATCTTACATAAGCATTGCACAGCATATGAAAATGAGAAAGTCAAATCTATTGACATCAGCAAACAGGGAGTCCCAGATCCTGAGAACATCTGAAATATCAAAATATTTAACAACAGTTTAAAACATTGCCAGGGTAAGGTCACAGTGACATGAGTTCAGTTTAAAAAACATTGCCAGGGCAAGGTCACGGTGACATGAGTTCGGTTTTAAAACATTGCCCGGGTAAGGTCACAGTGACACGAGTTCAGTTTTAAAACATTGCCAGGGTAAGGTCACGGTGACATGAGTTCAGTTTTAAAACATTGCCAGGGTAAGGTCACAGTGACATGAGTTCAGTTTAAAACATTGCCAGGGTAAGAACACGGTGACATGAGTTCAGTTTAAAAATATTGCCAGGGTAAGGTCACAGTGACATGAGTTCAGTTTAAAAACATTGACAGGGTAAGGTCACAGTGACATGAGTTCAGTTTAAAAACATTGCCAGGGTAAGGTCACGGTGACATGAGTTCAGCTTTAAAAACATTGCCAGGGTAAGGTCACGGTGACATGAGTTCAGCTTTAAAACATTGCCAGGGTAAGGTCACGGTGACATGAGTTCAGTTTAAAAAACATTGCCAGGGTAAGGTCACAGTGACGTGAGTTCAGTTTAAAAACATTGCCACCTTCATTTGCGCATTCTTCTTTGGTAAGTGTTACTATTTTCAGAAGAGTACATATAAGGGAAACAATACAATTAATGTCTAACTTTCAACCAAAGTTGCTTCCCTTAGCGTTATGTACTGACAGAAAAAGCTGGGATTTTATATATAGGATATTAGGTGACTAAGGAAGAGTTAATACAACTATTGATGAAGACATGGAAGGACCTTGAGCTGATGGAAGGTGACAGGAGGACTTGGCATGTGTTTGCTGAAGGCCTAGACTCCTTGGAGAGCTACAGGGTTTTGATTGAAGGAGGGTTACGGGTTATTGTTATGCAGAATTGACATCATTGCACGCCGGGCAAACCCATACGTGCTCAGTCTCCATCAGTATATGTCAAAGAGTGTGAATGCTAATTGATCCTGTAGCTCGCTGGTTGTAAACACGACGGATGCATCCTCTCATACGTCCATCTCTACTAGCTTTACGTTTGATGCCAAATTCCAACAGTCTTAACCTTGATCATTCATCTATTGCAGTGTCATTCTCTAACAGGCGATCATTAATTGTTCTCAGTATATCTCCCTTATGCATACCCAGTGTCCCCACTATGGGTGCTCTTGATGATAGTCTGTCAGCTCTTTCATTACCACATACCCCATCCTGACCAGGACAGGATATCCACACCAGCTCTTGTAGACTGGAAGCTTCTATGAATGTTTTCCATTCATGCCGCAACCAACCACTTTGAACCTTCCGAATCATTTATGGGGGTCTCTGAGGAGACAAAGAAAAAAATAGCCCTTTTGCTCCCTCCGGTATGTCATTAGAAGGGACTTTATGACACTGTGCCTAAATCTGGCAACCTTATCATGTAAAACCCATGGTTACAGAAACCACCACTACAACGGCATATGAATGCTTTGATTCAGGTTGTCTGAAACAGGGATTAGCTACCAGTGGTGGAACAAGGAGCGAGTAGAGAAATGAAGGTGGGAATCTGCATAAGGTTGGAAATTTGGTCATATCAGGAAAAAAATTAATACAGAAACTACCACCGCAGAACGAATGAATTCTTATTTCATCGGGGTCAAGAAACTGGCATTAGTACCTTTTTACATGTCTGCCGGAAAGTGACTTGACTTGACTTTGATCCACTGTCATTGAGCATCAGCTCTTGGTGACCTTGATGCCATTATGTGGCACTACGCAGTTCGTATAAGCTGTTCTGGGCTGCTATAAAGTGTATTGTCTACGGATGGGTTGTGTGGTAGGAGTTTTTCTTATTCCCTATAGTGGGACCGGAGACACAGCTAGAGAGATGAATACAGTCAGCGACTCATAGCTTGACTGCTTGCGTCAGGGTCAGCGAACCAGAGCTGACCAAGACCCCACTTTACCTCCAAGTGGTGGTCCTGGAAACAGGCTGCACCACTGCAGGTCTGGCTGAGAGAGTAGGGATCGAAGTGGGAAGGCAAACCCGGTCCCCAAAAAATGCCTTGCTAAGTCGGATGTGTCGGCCGAAAGGTGCAAATATTGCAGCTTTGCTGTAAATGGACACGACGCAACCAACGCCCTTTTCAGGACGAACGAGGAAAATGATTCCCTGGAGTGCAGGGCACTGTAGTAGATGATGTTCTACTGTCTCAAACAGGTTTGGGCAGTGTCTACATTTTGCTATACTTTGTGAACACATTCTGTTTCTGTGGCCATTTAGTGTAGACTGACCTGTTCTCAATCTGAAAATTTTAGTTCGATATCTTTGTTCGATCTGCCGGAAAGTAATTTCAATTTAGTGAATAAAAAAAAAAAAAGAAATAAAAGATTATTATTAAAATCCAGGAAGAGGGGGGCAAAATATAAATACAGTGAAAAAAGATGCACCGAAGGAAATTAAAGTGGCTGCAATTGATGAAACTGAAACAATGACAAGAAAAACAAGAAAAAAAAAACAGCCAAGAATTAAGATGTTCATAAATGGGTGCTAGAGTAGAATAAAAGGATTGCAAAGGTATGATAAGATGACAAAATGGCGAACTGATGACAAGAACCGGAAAAGTGCCAATAGAATATGACATGAAAAAAAAAAGATATGACGATGGATAGAACACAGGCTAGAAAAACCTACTGATAGCATTACAAGACAGTCCATGTTCTTGTTCTGAAATCCCCTGGGCAAGAGAGGACAATGGAGACAGAAAAACATATGGCAAACAGAACTGGAGACATAAATTAAAGGGATAAAGAAGAAATGGAAAGACCTTGAGCAGTAGGCACACACACACACGTACTTCTTTGATCCTTAGCCGCCGACCGTCAAAGCAGTCAGTGGCCATCACGCCTAGTGGCATCTTGTAGGGCAACAACAAATTGATTCCACTTTGCTCGGTCGGTGGCCATCCTTCGTACAGTGCCCCAACTCTGGTTCATTCTTTGCATCTCAGCCTCCACAGTCCTCCGCCAGGTTGTTTTTGGTCGGCCTCTCTTTCATTTTCCTTCAGGGGTCCAAAGCATAGCTGTTCTTGTGATGGCATCAGGGTCTCTTCTGAGGACATGGCCAACCCAGCTCCAGCGTCTGCCAGCTATGATGGTGTGCATGTCCTCTTGCTTGCTCTGAGTAAGCAGATCTTGGTTGGTGATGATATTCGGCCAAAAGATTCAGTGAATTTTTCTTAGGCATGTTGTGTAAAAAGAGGACAATTTTGACATTTCCTTCTCTGTAACTCTCCAGCATTCTGCACCATAGAGAAGCACAGAAAGCACACAGCTCTGATATAATCTTAATTTTGTGCTTGTGCTGTATTGAGAGGACTTCCAGATGTTGTTTAGGTTAAAAAAGGCTGTTCTTGCCTTATTCATTCTGATGTTGATGTCTTTGCCTGCTCCGCCGTCTGGTGTTACTATGCATCCTAGGTATGTGAAGGTGTCTGTCTGTACCAGTTACTGATTCCTTACTGATATGGGCTCAGGGTTGCTCACATTGAGCGTCATGACCTCTGACTTCTTTAAATTGATGTGCAAGCCCACCTGCTGGCTAAACTTATTAACATACACACACATACAACCTGGCATAAATTTGCAGAAGGCCTATGTTCCCTGGGAAGCAAAAGAGTAATGAATGACCCATCTAACATTCTGCCTTATGTCTCAACTTTCACTTTGTCTCCTGGCGATCACTTACGCAGCCAAACCATAAACAATTAATCTGACACAAGAAAACCTACCAGGCAGCTCAAACTCTTGTGAAAGCAGTAATGTTATCCATCTGAAAGCGTAAAACTGCGGTTTTAGTTCCTGATCTTGCAAGCTCTGCCAAAGAGGTCTGTCAAATTCTTTAACCATCTCCATGAGCTGACTCATTTTGCTGCCTGGAAGATCAGAAAAAAAAAACAAAAAACTATTATGCTATCTAATTTCTGATCATATTATTAAGGTTGTGGAACTATCACAATGGGTTATTATTTTTTTAAATTTTTAATTTTAAAAAGTTTTGCCTCGTTTTGGCGAGGCGCGTCCTGTTCAACCTAGTCGGTTATATTAGGGCGCATGTCCAAACATAAAAGACCCTTAGGTCTGGGGTGTATGCAAGCATATGAAATTCAGAACAATAAGTTTATATACAAAATTGTTACTTTAACAAACACCTCAAGTTGGCAGAAGGGATAGATTATATAAAATCTGTTACAGTGAAGAAACTAATTGCGTGGGTTTATGATAGGAAGAAAGACATACTATATGGGTTTATGATAGAAAGACAGACATACAACATGGGTTTATGATAGTGTGATGAGAGGTTTTTGGTTACATATATATATAAAGCAACAAGAGAAATTCATACTAGAATTGCTTTGGCAGCTAGCGCCTTCAATAGATTATCTAACATTTGGAAATTACGATCATTGAATATACATACCAAGCTTCGTCTGTTTAATTCAAATGTTATCTAAGTGTTAACATACGGCTGTGAGAGTTGGAAAATAACAAAATCATTGGAGAACAAGCTGAATACATTCGAGAACAAATGTCTTAGAAAACTCATGAACATCAGTTGGAAAGAATTCAAGACTAATCGACAAATAAGAGAAGACTCTAGGCAGAAATATGTCTCCGACTATATAAGGAAAAGACGATGGTCATATATCGGTCATGTCCTACGAATGCAAAACAACAGAATACCACTACAGGCGCTCACTTGGGTTCCTGAGGGTAAGAGGAAAAAAGGAAGACCAAAAGAAACACTCAGAAGAACAATAATAAGAGAAGGAAGAACGTTGGGCCTAAATAATGTGCAAGAGCTAAGAGGAGTGGCGTCACAACGAACAACCTGGAGAGCACTGGTTTCTGCCTTATGCGCCGTGTTTGGTGCTTAAAGAATTTATTATTATTATTATATTATATATATATATATATATATATATATATATATATATATATATATATATATATATATATATATATATATATATATATATATATATATATATATGATAGAGAAGATATCCAGGTGTATCAGATGATACAAGGATAGAATGCCAGTCAAGAGTTCTGGTTTTAAAAGTAATACCCCTGTCTTAGAAGTAAGCACTGCTGTATAGTCATAGGACTAGTCAGACTGTGAAAATCACTGGCCCAGATGGTAAGAAGGTAGTACCAGGAACCTTTAGCACGCTGCATTCTTTGACGGAAATTTGCGCCTGCAGCTGCATTCTTTTTCACAACGCCCCGTTTTTATAGTGGGTGACTTGTAACGTCTATAGTTTCTATGTTTATCGGTCAATTGCAATCATTTTTGGAATTTATATAAATAAATGAATGATGAATCTGATGATATAAAATTTGCTTGTGTACATGTTAGATGTGATAGGAAGAGAGGAATGGAAAGATAAAAAAAACGAAAAAAACATTTAACAATTTTTTTTTTTTAATTTAAAAAAGGAAAAAAAAACTAAAAACATATTAAAATTTTTTTTTTTTAATTTAAAATTAAAAAAAAAAAACCCAACAAACAAAGAGTCCTTATCCCTTGCATCTCAATGAAACAGTCATTTGACCAATACAAATCAAATGACGATCTTTTCGTTACACCCATCATCAGTAGCAAAGCAACAAACGCCCTCGTCAGCAGTGACATTCGGCCGTAACCGTAAACCTTTCCCATAAACCTAAACCTAACCCCTAAAATTAGACATACTAGCAATGACATTCTACTATCGTCCCCATCTCTGCCATCACCCATATTCTGAGAACTGATATCAGCGCTAATAAAGACAAAAATCTCGTCATCGCATTGGAGTCAGAATCCATTAAAATTTGAGCGAAAATGGCCACGTGTTCGATGCCGATTGTTTTCGATTTAAAAAATTCACAGAAAATAAACGCGAATACACCCATCACTAAATAAAGATCGGAAACGGAAGCTAACTCTCTCGCAAATAAGATTAAAACTTAACATCTGGGGGTGATATCACATGTACACAACTTATGCTAGAAACCTACGATATCCGAAGGCGCAATAATGCGCCTGCAGCTGGCAGAACATAGCGTACCTCTGGCGCAATATTGCGCCTGCAGCGTGCTAAAGGTTTAAGGTGTCTCCTCCCCACAACTATCCTATGATAAATTAATGCTAGGGGATAAATGAAAGGAATAAGATTTTCTATTCAGCTGTTTGGAAAAGAGTAATAAAAATATTCACACAATATTCAAAGAATTAATGTTATCTCTTATTTAGAGTAATTGTAGAAATGTTCTTTCCTTCTAGAGAAATAGTGTTACAAAACAAAGTCACTTGGCAATTGAATCAGTAGTACTGTCCTTTTCAATTCAGGATCTGGAATACTATTCTCTTGGCTAGTAAAGTTAATGAACACTTGCTTTACTGTTACTAGAATTACTGTTCTTATGCCTGGTTTGGGCATGTAACTCATCATGACTCCCTTTCGAAAACGATCCTCCAGGGAACAGTCGAAGGTAAACGGAGAAGAGGAAGTCAAAGAAAATTCTGGGCTGATAACATTAAAGAATGGGCACGGCACGGTTTTTCCACACTTGTACACATTACTGAGGATAGAGAGCAGTGGAGGACCCTGTCTGCTGATGCTTCCACCATGGCACCCCTACGACCCATGACGGGTTACGGGTTGAGATGATGATAGTCCTTTGACTTTATCACAAGATTATCATCATCTGATGTGCTACTTGAAGTAGATATGATAACTGTTTTAGCTGGTGTTTCATATAAGCTTCTGTGAGTTCCTTTATAGAACACTTATCTTGGTTCCTGGATACTGATGACACTGTACTGTCATGGAGTTTATCAGTCTTGGCAGACCCAACAGTAGGGGTACCAAGAACCAGCTGTAGTTCACACATTGGGTTCCTTCACTTATATGGGATTACCACTGATGAACGTACACAGGCTTCTGATAGTTGACAGTATGGATCGAATTGTCAACTGAACCCTCAAACTTCAGAAATCAACACTGGACATTAATGGCTTGGCAGGCTGCACACATCTGTAGATGGCAAAGGCATAGTGGCAGACTCTGTCCTGTGTCCAGTCTGTTTCAAAACCTTTTTCAGTGTCCCTTGTTCAAATTGTGCTCCCCCTTTTTATTGGCCAACATGTTCCGCTGAGAGAGCATGACATCACAGGCGTGTTAGGTCTGCTTAATTTGTTCACAAGATGAATGAAATTTTGACTTCTGTACAATCTCTTCCTTCATCGTTCTAGACTTCTGTTCATTTAGATCTCGTTAGAACCGGACAGTCCAGAGCTACCATTCCATCTAACTTTCTTATTCGTCTGATCATTTAACATTCTCCTACATTGCTCAAAAGTGTGTAGTGACCCTATCAACTGACAATTTTATGCATTCAACTTACCATATCTTCTGTTCCGAAACCATTCCAGCCATAATACATATTTGTGAATATACAGGCAATCTCCTAGAATCTAAACATATAATTCTTTCTGTTATTCATCCATCCTGAAAGTTATAACATCATTCAGAAGTTAAACTAAAACACAGATCACTTTAACAACAAGGTGGCCATATTGTTAGGCATTGTGACCCTTCTCGCTCGCTGTGGCGTGATTGCGTGATATTCATAGAGACACCGTCGCTTTGCAGTAATCGATTCTACAACCGTATTGGAGACAAATTTTGCCACAGATAGGAAGACAGACATACTACATGAGTTCATTATAGGAAGACAGACATACTACATGGGTTTATGATAGGAAGAAAGACATACTACTTAGGTTTATGATAGGAAGACAGACATACTCTATGGGTTTATGATAGGAAGACAGACATACTACATGGGTTTATGATAGGAAGAAAGACATACTACTTAGGTTTATGATAGGAAGACAGACATACTATATGAGTTTATGATAGGAAGACAGACATACTACATGGGTTTATGATAGGAAGACAGACATACTACATGGGTTTATGATAGGAAGACAGACATACTACATGGGTTTATGATAGAAAGACAGACATTCTACATGGGTTTATGATAGGAAGACAGACATACTACATGGGTTTATGATAGGAAGACAGACATACTACTGAGGTTTATGATAGGAAGACAGACATACTATATGGGTTTATGATAGGAAGACAGACATACTACATGGGTTTATGATAGGAAGAAAGACATACTACTTAGGTTTATGATAGAAAGACAGACATTCTACATGGGTTTATGATAGGAAGACAGACATACTACATGGGTTTATGATAGGAAGACAGACATACTACATGGGTTTATGATAGGAAGACAGACATACTACATGGGTTTAAGATAGGAAGAAAGACATACTACTTAAGACTCAAGTTAGGGGACCACACAAGTTAGTACCACATTTAAGTGAGGGAAGAACACAGCTTGTCCTATCCCTGTTTATTCTAAAAATAACAACATTTGGCGTGAGTGAACATAATGAAAGCTGCCTACAGACAATGTAAAGTCTTACAGCAGGCTATGAAAAATAGTACCAACCTGCAATGGTCAAATCTGACCATCAAAACTAATACCTGGACAAACCTCCATGATTGTGTGCTAACAACAACTAGCTTCAAGGTATAACAAACCAATTTGACAAAATGTCGCCCAAAGCAGCAGGAGAAAATCACTAACATCTGCTGGTATGAAGATTGCCAAAATGACATAATGGCTATATCAGCTGCACTATGGCAGGCTTAGAAAATGAAATGCCAAAAATGGCAGACTTCTCTGCGTGGTTCATGATCACTTAGACCATGTCATATGATTCCGGATTCACTGGGACTCGGCAAGCTGAATACAGATCTATCTGATAAAAATAATATCTAGAGACTCAGCAAGCTGAATACAGTTTTGATCTGATAAAAATAATATCTTGGACTCCGTTTCCAGCAAAGCATAGCCTATTACGGTAGTCGTAGAATATACCGTGACAGTTACTTAAACAAACACCTCAAGTTGCTAGAATGGATAGTTTATAAAAAAAACTGTTACTTTAACAAACACCTCAAGCTGCTAGAATGAATAGTTTATATACAAAAACGCCCACGGCGACCGTTGCCTCAATTGGCTGTGTGTGGTGTACCCAGAAACGGGGCCTCCCAGTACTGAGGCACAGTTAAGTCCCCGATGTCACTTATTGGTGCAGAGTTGAGAGAGATGGCTGAGCATCACAATCCCCCCTGTGTTGCAGCATGATGAGAACCCAGCATTGCACACTGAGCTTGGGGGGATCACTTGGGCACCAGATTTAATACTGGCTCTTGACTGGATGGCCGCATGCAGGAGATTTCTACAATGGAGGGTTGGCAGGTGGTGGGTATCTGGAAGTGGCTCTGTGCAGGACGTGAGGATTCCTTGGGAGAGCCCAGAACCAGAGCACAGCATTGTGCAAGCTCTGCATAGTTGGAGAGCCCCCTGGATGACGGGGAATGCACAGTGTGCTACCCCACCTATCCCCAACTGCTAACTTAGAACCAGAAGTGGGGTCCTCTGTATGCGTGCCAGGCCAGGATAAAATGCCTGGGAAAGAGACTGGAGCTCAGAACTCCCTAACTCAAAGTTGCAGGATGGCAGAAAAGCCATGGGAAAGACAGGGCTATTTTGAAGATAACACAACCATATTTTCACCATACGAGCTCGGACGCCGCCTCGGTAAACAAGGTCAGCGCAGAGCAGTGACACCTCCAGGCTAAAGTCATAGTATTACTGGGGGCCAGATCAACATGATTTTATACCTTAACTATCATCGATTTCTTGCGAATAGTCTACTACTGGGAACATAAACAGATTAGGGATGAGCCCACTCTCCCGTTGAACAGGTGCTAAAGTCGTAGATACTGGGCCAGAAGGCGCACCGGAAACCACAGTATCACGCAACTCGCTTTTTTTTTTTTTTCTATGGAGAGTACACCGTCAAATAAATCTCGTACTGGTGCTCGCCCTGTGGAGCTCCACCAGGCAGGTGCAGTGCCGGGCTCTGAGCCTCGACAGAGCCCACCCTCAGCTACTGGAGGACCCTCTAGACCGTCTTGTGGAGTCAGCAGACGGCGGAGGAGAACTACTGACCAAAACAAAACAGAAAAAGAGAAACCCAGAGTGCCACTTGTCATGATGCACTGGAATGCAGAGGGAGTGAACAGCAAGCAGGCTGGATACAGCAAAAAGACATCTTGTATGAGAAGCAAGTCAGTGTTTGCTGTATCCAAGAGACTCACTTGAAAGCAGATCAAACCTTTAAAATAAGGGGATATCAATGCTTCAGATCCGACAGAAAAGATAGACGAAAAGGAGGAGTACTTACTCTTGTAAGGAATAACATTCCTGCACACGAAAGGAAAACCTTCATGGATGGAGCAGAATATCAGCTGTTGCAGATAAAGGTAGACAAGATGGAAATAGAACTCCTGAACTATTACTGTCCGAACAACAAACCCCTGAGTCTCAGCTCTATACAGGTACCAGCCACCAACTTTATAGCAGTTGGAGACTTTAATAGCCACCCCCAGCTCTGGGGCTATAACCATCTGGATCACAGAGGTGAAGAGGTTGAAACTTGGCAAGATGATCACTCCCTAATCCTAGTCAATAATGCCACAGATACTCCTACCTTCTACTCCAGAGGATGGCACACAACTTCAACACCAGATCTTGCCTTCTCCACACCAGATATAGCTGGATCTATTAGTAGAGAAGTAGGAGACCAACTAGGGGGAAGCGACCATCGCCCAATCTTTCTTACTGTCCAGAGTGCAACTCTCAGTACAGGCCCAGCTATACAAGATGGAACTACAAAAAAGCCAACTGGGGTTTATTCAGGCATCAGGTGAAGGCCACTCTCCAAACCTCCGATGTCTTGCGGGCAGTGTTAGGATGTGCAAGAACATGGACAGGAAGACTCCACAACTTCCCCACTGAAGACACGCCCACGGCGACCGTTGCCTCAATTGGCTGTGTGTGGTGTACCCAGAAACGGGGCCTCCCAGTACTGAGGCACAGTTAAGTCCCCGATGTCACTTATTGGTGCAGAGTTGAGAGAGATGGCTGAGCATCACAATCCCCCCTGTGTTGCAGCATGATGAGAACCCAGCATTGCACACTGAGCTTGGGGGGATCACTTGGGCACCAGACTTAATACTGGCTCTTGACTGGATGGCCGCATGCAGGAGATTTCTACAATGGAGGGTTGGCAGGTGGTGGGTATCTGGAAGTGGCTCTGTGCAGGACGTGAGGATTCCTTGGGAGAGCCCAGAACCAGAGCACAGCATTGTGCAAGCTCTGCATAGTTGGAGAGCCCCCTGGATGACGGGGAATGCACAGTGTGCTACCCCACCTATCCCCAACTGCTAACTTAGAACCAGAAGTGGAGTCCTCTGTATGCGTGCCAGGCCAGGATAAAATGCCTGGGAAAGAGACTGGAGCTCAGAACTCCCTAACTCAAAGTTGCAGGATGGCAGAAAAGCCATGGGAAAGACAGGGCTATTTTGAAGATAACACAACCATATTTTCACCATACGAGCTCGGACGCCGCCTCGGTAAACAAGGTCAGCGCAGAGCAGTGACACCCCCAGGCTGCTTGCGAATAGTCTACTACTGGGAACATAAACAGATTAGGGATGAGCCCACTCTCCCGTTGAACAGGTGCTAAAGTCGTAGATACTGGGCCAGAAGGCGCACCGGAAACCACAGTATCACGCAACTCGCTTTTTTTTTTCTATGGAGAGTACACCGTCAAATAAATCTCGTACTGGTGCTCGCCCTGTGGAGCTCCACCAGGCAGGTGCAGTGCCGGGCTCTGAGCCTCGACAGAGCCCACCCTCAGCTACTGGAGGACCCTCTAGACCGTCTTGTGGAGTCAGCAGACGGCGGGGAGAACTACTGACCAAAACAAAACAGAAAAAGAGAAACCCAGAGTGCCACTTGTCATGATGCACTGGAATGCAGAGGGAGTGAACAGCAAGCAGGCTGGATACAGCAAAAAGGCAGAGCTGGAAAACATCTTGTATGAGAAGCAAGTCAGTGTTTGCTGTATCCAAGAGACTCACTTGAAAGCAGATCAAACCTTTAAAATAAGGGGATATCAATGCTTCAGATCCGACAGAAAAGATAGACGAAAAGGAGGAGTACTTACTCTTGTAAGGAATAACATTCCTGCACACGAAAGGAAAACCTTCATGGATGGAGCAGAATATCAGCTGTTGCAGATAAAGGTAGACAAGATGGAAATAGAACTCCTGAACTATTACTGTCCGAACAACAAACACCTGAGTCTCAGCTCTATACAGGTACCAGCCACCAACTTTATAGCAGTTGGAGACTTTAATAGCCACTCCCAGAGCTGGGGCTATAACCATCTGGATCACAGAGGTGAAGAGGTTGAAACTTGGCAAGATGATCACTCCCTAATCCTAGTCAATAATGCCAAAGATACTCCTACCTTCTTGTCGTGGAATATTCTAATCCACATATATAAATTATTAGGTAAATATGAAGCCTAACAAATAAAATTAATAAAGAAAAGAGCAATGGTAAAATAACAGTGCTGTCACAAAGAAGGTACTCGAAATCCCCCTTGTTTTCTGCTTCGTTTGCAAATTGTAACGCTTTCACGTTGATAGTAAAAGCTTACTGTATTATACCCGCTTTCTTCAATGAAACGTGTGCTGTATTTCTTGGAAAAACATTGAGAGGCAGACTGCGTAATGACCTAAATTAATCCTAACATTAATTATACTGCGTTACCAAAACGAACGAACAGATGGACTCAAATAGAAAGAGAGAGGGGCAAATAAAATCAGGAACGCATGCAAAATTAAACACGCGTCTCGCTATTAATGCCACCCCCAACAAGCGTAACGCGATACACAATTACTACTATCACGCGTGTTAGGCTACATGCACTAACTTTTTCGGACGAACAGTGATAAAATACACTACCCTTCCCAGAGTTAGGTTTTAAAATCATAAAAAAACGCTTATTAGGAAAGATAACAATAGATGGGTTTACGTTTGAAAACATTACAGTACCCAGACAGCACATCTTCGAAACAGGAGGTAGAAGAAATTGCATATTTTGAACGCAGCCACGTAGCTCTTTTAAATTTGGATATTTGGGTTCCTTAGGGCTTGCTGACAAAGAATATGTAAAACGTTACGCAAATAGTCCAGGAATTAATAAATTATAACCAAAATAAAATAGTGGGGATGCCTGACAACATGGAATCATTTCTGCTCATAAAATTTTTTTATAACGTGTTTGAAAAAACCTTACGTTACAGAAATAGCCTACCATGTAAACTCCAAATTGATTGGAGCGCAACAAATGAAAGACTAACCACGATTGGTCGGGCTATAAATACTATCTATCGTTGTTAGGGGAGACGTGGAAAGGTAACATTTTTTCAAACACTTGTCGAAACGTGGCTCCATTGGCTAGACTCGCTGATATACTCACTTAGGAGCATTAGTTCGAGACCACTAGTGCAAATAAGCTTGATAAAGCAACAGTGCGTTGAAGCCAGCTCATATTTTGCTAAATAAAAGCCTGGAACATAAGCAGATGGGAATTTGTGCCAGAATTCATTGCTAATCAACGTATCTGTGTTTGTTTCCATGAATTGTGGTAAGCTTGAAACATTCAGTATCTTTTAATGAAAATTGAATGTGAATTGTTAATTTATGCCTGTATATATGTGTAGTTCAGTAGCAAACATGATGTAAAGCCTATAATGCTCCCGCCTGAACAGAAGGTGTCGGAGGAAAGTAAAACTGCATGGAATGGCCAAACAGTACACTGACACCTAGATTATTGATTAGACAGAAATAATGCTGGAAGTGCAGAGGCGTGGTAACCATTAAGGAGGTTAATGCTGGAATAAAGTATTTCACATGAAGCTGATAGTTGGCCTAACGCTCTGAACTCAATGTTTGTGATGTGTTGTGATCAGTGTAAAAAGAGAGTATAAGTTAGTTATGAAGTAGAAGGTACATCCTTCTTGATTTCAGGGACCGTGGTCTTGATGGTACTGAGCAGCACCTGGTCAGAGCTTTGCTGAATCCAGAGTCGGACAGCATACTCCTTGGTCTTTTTAGCTATCAGTGAGGTGTCTCCAGAGCCCAGGGGAGAATTCGAGCAGAGGAGTCCTTTCCTGCCGCCATCACGCAAGATAAGCTGATTTGGCCAGCTGAGCTCAACATTATGTCCCCTCATCTTGAAATGACTTTGTAAAAATAACATTCAGAGGGGAATTTAATTGTCTTAATATCAGGAACTGAGAACATCTCCAATACTAGTCCCAAAAGACAAACTATTGAAGTCATGATGACAAATACCAACAGAGCTTGAACAAAACAAAACCCGTATTACCTCATATTACTACTACACAACTGACACACATAGGATATTTTTAATAATATATGTCACTACAATATTCATATTGATAAAGTCTGTACATATACTTGTAATTAAAATTGATTGTGATCCCTGGTTCCTTTGTATTTGAATCAGGACACATATACCTTTATAACAACAATGAATACATATTGTTATTTGAAAAGTTATCAGTGACTCCTTAAGATATTCTCATAGAGTGTTATATGTATGTGAGTGTCACAGTGTTGTCAAGAGTAGTGGATTAAATTAAATTGTTTATCTGTCTGTTGTTGTGACTTACACTTCATCATACACATACCCTAGACACATAACGTAGTCATCACACTATTCCAGAATAATTCTGACTGAGATATATAGATATGTGGTAGCAAGTAAGGTTATCTATAATACACTACTCTTAATAGATATAGATACCTTCACAGCTGATCTCAGTCAGTACACTAAGTCCCCTATAAATATTTATAACATCCCACTTCACCACACTTCTACTCCAGAGGATGGCACACAACTTCAACACCAGATCTTGCCTTCTCCACACCAGATATAGCTGGATCTATTAGTAGAGAAGTAGGAGACCAACTAGGGGGAAGCGACCATCGCCCAATCTTTCTTACTGTCCAGAGTGCAACTCTCAGTACAGGCCCAGCCATTACAAGATGGAACTACAAAAAAGCCAACTGGGGTTTATTCAGGCATCAGGTGAACATGCTGCTGTCTACCCTCAAGGTACAGAACAGAGACATTAATGAAGTGGTAAAAGACTTCAACAGATGCATACTACAAGCTGCAAAAGAAACCATTCCCAAAGGATGCCGGCGTAACTACATACCATACTGGTCCAGCACACTCCAAGAACGTCAGGAAGCTATGGACAGGGCTAGAAAGGACGCAGAGTCTCAGCCTTCACTTGAAACTCACAACAAATGGAAAAAGGCTGTAGCAGAGTTTCAGAGAACAAAGCTAGAAGAAAAACGGAAAAGCTGGAGAACTAAAACGGCATCGCTGAACCTTGAGAAAGATGGCAGGAAACTTTGGAGATTAGTCAAGTCTCTAAATGAAGAGCGTTCCTCACCTAGGCAGACTATCACATTGGATGAAGGTGGCAAACTTTTCAGAGGAAAACAAGCTGCAGACTTGTTTGCTAGAAGATACAGTTCAGAAAGCAACTTACCCATTAACATAGATCATCAGAGAGAGATAAGAAAAGAAATACTGGCAACCATGGGACAGACAGATACTCCTGCCCCAATGAGGGAACCCATCACACTAGGAGAACTACAGAAGGCTATTTCCAAGCTTAAGTTTCAAAAGTCACCCGGCCCAGACAAAATCAGCAACGAAATGCTAGTAAATCTGAGCTCAGCAGCAAAGACAAAACTGCTTGAGATATTCAACCACAGCTGGTTGAAAGGAACGGTACCCCAAGTATGGAGAGAAGCCATCACAATACCCATACTAAAGAAAGGGAAATGTAAGACCGAGGCTGCAAGTTACCGGCCAATCAGTCTCACAAGCTGTGTTGGGAAGACTATGGAGCGAATAGTCAACCACAGATTGAAATGGTATTTAGAGGCTGAGCAGATCCTGGTGCCGGAACAAGCTGGATTTAGAGAATGCTACAGTATAGAAGACCAAGTTACTTACTTGTCTCAAGCAATAGAAGATGCCTTCCAGGAGAAGAAAAAGGTCCTAACAATCTGGGTCGACTTCAAGCAGGCCTTTGACAAGGTGTGGAAAGATGGCCTCATTGCAAAACTTAGGAGAAGTGGAATCCAAGGCAACATGATGAAATGGATCCAGTCATACTTGCATAACAGGAGAACTAGAGTCACTCTTGACGGTCTGCAGAGCAGAAAAGTGTTGCTCCATCAGGGGGTACCTCAAGGAGGAGTAATTTCCCCAACACTCTTCCTTGTTTACATCAATGACCTGGTGAAAGATCTCCCTGCAGGAGTGAAAGCTGCCTTATATGCAGATGACCTAGTACTCTGGTGCGCTGATGAAAATGTCACCACAGCAAATTATAGAATGCAGCGGGCAGCAGACATGCTAGTGTCATGGGCAGAGAAATGGCTTATCACAATAAACACAGACAAAACCTCCACAACACTGTTCTCCCTCGCCCCCAAGGACAAATCAGCTAACATACACCTAGGGACAACCGTGATCAAGGAAGAAAGCTACCCCACCTATCTTGGGGTGACATTTGACCAAAGGCTTACATGGAATAAGCATATTGAAAATGCAGAAGGAAAGGCCCGAAGGCGACTAGGCATACTCAGAAAATTAGCAGGTACCAACTGGGGAGCAAATGAACGAAATCTAAAGAAGATTTATAATGGAGTAATAAGACCACACTTAGAGTTTAGCTCAGCAGCATGGTCATCAGCTGCTAACTCACATCTGCAGTCTTTGGACAAGGTGCAAAATCAAGCTCTCAGGCTCATTACAGGAGCCATGAAAACTACACCAATAACAGAGATGCAGAAGGTTGCTGGATTACAGACATTGTCCCATAGAAGAGACACAAAAACCATGATCCAGATGGAAAAGTACAACAGTATGCCAATGCACCAAATGAAGGCAAGACTAGATGATCTGGCATTGGGACGTCTAAAGCGTAGCAGCTTTGTGCATCGGGGGAAAAGACTTATAAGACAGCATCAAGAAGACCTATCCATGAAGACAACACCACTGAAGCCCACCCTATACCCTGTACCATGGGAGCAGGCCAGCAGTGCCCTCCAAATTAATACATCAGTCAGTGGTCTCACAAGTGGATGTGAGTATAATGATCTCAAAAAACGAACTGCTACATTGAGTATGATCCAAGAAAGCTATCCCGATCAATCATGGATACATGCCTATACAGATGGATCAGCAACTAATGCTGTTAGGAATGGAGGTGCCGGTATCTTTATCTCATATCCTGACAACCACTATGAGACTAGGCACATTCCCACTGGTAAATTCTGTTCCAACTATACAGCTGAGGTTCAAGCTCTAGAGCAAGCTGCAAATATGATTTATAACACCAACTCTGACTGCCACCAGGTAGTCATCCTCACAGATGCACTGTCTGTCCTGCAAGCTCTCAAGGGTGGTAAACTCCCGCATCTGAGAAATGAACTAAACAAGGTAGCTGCCAAAAAGAGAACCATACTTCAGTGGGTACCATCTCATTGTGGTGTACCCGGAAATGAAAAGGCAGATAAACTTGCAAAAAAGGGAGGAGAATGTGAACAAGAAGATAATGAAGTCACATACTTTGAGAAAAAGAGAGCTATCCAGACTATCAGAAGAGAACAGAACCAACCCAAAGACGACTATCACACTCTCGACCGGCAGGGACAGATAACTATTTTTCGACTCAGGACAGGGCATAACAAACTGAATAAACACATGCACAAGCTACGATTGTCTGCTTCACCACTGTGCACATGTGGATTAAACGAACAAACTGCTGAGCATGTTCTACAGGACTGTCCTCTGTATGACCAGTTAAGAAAGATATACTGGCCCAATGACTCAACACTAAACTCAAAGCTATATGGAGTTAAAGAGGAACTTCAAACAACAGTCGAATTCATCATGAGAACTCGTCTGACGGTGTAATCATCAAAGATGCGATCGCAAGAAGAAGAAGAAGAAGAAGATATACAAAACTATTATGCATAGAAGCATATGTGGAGTCATCTTTATATGACCACCAGCTATGCACAATGCTATAATATACGTAAGTGGAAGTTAACCTCAGTCTGTGAGGCTAATTACACCCTCACCAATTCTTTAAATCATCCACACACTTCCAAAGATTCCCCCTGTGGTGAAACTTGTTGAGAACCCAGCATTGCACACTAAGCTTGGAGAAGTCACTTGAGCCCCAGACGTGATTCTTTGGCTTTTGAGCTGGTTGACTGCATGCTGGAGGATCTCACTATGGACCCAGTGATAGGCAGGGGGAGCTGAGAAGTGGTTCTGTGCAGGACGTGACAATTCCTTGGGAAAGCCCAGAACCAGAGCACAGTATTTTATCTGTGCACAGTTGGAGAGTCCCCTTATATGGCGGGGAATGCACAGTATGCCACGCGGTTCTTACAACTAGCTTAGGACCAGATGTGACGATGCTTTAAATGCAAGCCAAGCTGGAGAAACTGGAGCTCATGACTTCCACTAAACATGTTTCAGAATGGCAGAAAAGCCACAGGAAAAGCCTAGATCTACAGTGTAGGTAATACCAAGGAGGCTTCTACTTGGTATTGGCTGCAAAAGAGCGAGAAGCTCAGCAGCTCTAGTTAAGCAACAACAATACAAAACTGTTACTTTAATGAACACCTAAAGCTGGCAGAATAGATAAAATCAAGTAGAAGATAGCCATTTTGGAAACTGCAACCATGATGGAATGGGTTCAATTCCCAGTGAAGCGGGAAAAACTAACAAGAGGGCAACACTTATGAATCATGAACCATACACCCAAGTGTGTCCGTTCCCTCTAGAGTGTCAAGCAGGGGTGGACTGAGTGGTTGGGCAATCTGGCTGTGCCTAAAGGTCTACAGCAGTCCACTCTTCCTTACCTCCAGCTAGATTAATCAACAGTCACGTAAACAATCCTTTACTGCCCAGAGGCCCAGATCAATGCCAGTCAATCCCTGGTGGCAAGGATGTAAAAGGGCCAAAACACCTCTCTGAGATGCAAACCCTTCTGATGATCAGATTATCTCTTGCTGTAAATGCTCTGTATAGAATTTTGTATCTAAACAAATATGATTTCAAAGCCGTCGCCGTTTTGGAATCTTCTGTGTAAGAAATATACAGAGACCACAAAACACACGGAGAGGAGAACGGACGACACACATAAAAGGGATGAAAAAGAGATGGAAAGAACTGGACAGAAAGAACTGGACAGAAAGAACTGGACAGAAAGAACTGGAAGGTTTTTTGTACGAGGCGTGTTCAAATGAAACCCGACCGTGCTGCGCCAAGTGGACATTCGTAGGAGCAGCATGATGACGTCACATCTGACGTAATAAGCACATACGAATGTACAAGTGTGTAAGTGTTCATTCTCCTAGTATTTATTGGTTGTGCTGCAGACCGTTAAAATAATGGCCGGTGTGATAAGGAATCCATCCAAAAAATTCAAGTCACAGATTTCCGCCGGTAAGGTTATGCTGACCGCATTTTTTGACCATGAAGGGATTCTATTGGTAGACTTTAAAGAGCCTGGCGTGAACATCAATGCCATCCGCTACAAAGACACACTAGACAACCTGCATACAGCCATCAAGAATAAATGACCCGGCATGCTTTCGCGTGGTGTGATTCTGTTGCACGACAATGCTCGTCCACATGTTGCGAACATTGTGCAGGAAGCGTTAGCAAGGAAAAGGTGGGAAGTTCTGCCACACCCAGCCTATAGCCCCAATCTGTCACCATGTGACTTTCATTTGTTCGGACCCTTACAAAAATCTCTAAAGGGACAACGATTCGACTCCAATGCAGACGTCAGGGCCTCGGTGACCAAATGGTTCAATAAGCAACCAAAGTCATTTTTCTCGGACGGCATCCGCCGTCTACCCAAGCAATGGGATGTGTGTCTGAATGCCTATGGTGACTATTTCTAAAGAACCCCAGTGAGTACTTGCTTCATAACAATTGCTGTATTTAATTCTACTACTCCTGCTGATGTACCTTACATATATTTGTTATAAAGCCACTGGGACGGGTTTCATTTGAACGCACCTTGTAGATGACCTATGCCCCATGGGGAACTGAAGGGTGATGATAAGGAATGATATAAAGAGTGACCTACCTATTCCACACTGAGAGTCATCCAAAGTTTTGATGAAAAAGTCTCGTATCTCAGCCATCAAGCATGTTAAACAGAAGAAGGAGTCTGCTTCAGCAAATTCTGTAATGCACAATACCAACTGTCAAAGAAAGCGATACATGAAGATTTTTATTAACATTTTTACATTTATGTATGATTCTGAGGTCCTAGAAAAGCCTGGAATATTCTGTACAAGCACCCATAGAAGGCTGGCTGGGATTTTGTTCATATGCCTGGGGTCATGGTTCCCTATCGGCCCCTTGATCAGGCATGCAACATTATAAGGGCCTGTTAATTTTGCGAAAGCTGAACCCTCGGGGTAGTAATTTTTCAAAATGCGCGCGTGTGTTTTGGATGAGAGACACAAAGCATAGCCCACTGCCACAGCTTGGCCATGTCCACCGCATGGAAGATGATTTCCCCCCCCCAAAGATATTCTTCTTCTTCTTCGATCCTTAACCACCGACCGTCAAAGCAGTCAGTGGCCATCACGCATAGTGGCGTCTTGTAGGGCAACAACAAATTGATTCCACTTTGCACGGTCGGTGGCCATCCTTCGTACAGTGCCCCAACTCTGGTTCATTCTTTGCATCTCAGCCTCCACAGTCCTCCGCCAAGTTGTTTTTGGTCGGCCTCTCTTTCGCTTTCCTTCAGGGGTCCAAAGCATAGCTGTTCTTGTGATGGCATCGGGGTCTCTTCTGAGGACATGACCAACCCAGCTCCAGCGTCTGCCAGCTATGATGGTATGCATGTCCTCTTGCTTGCTACGAGTAAGCAGATCTTGGTTGGTGATGGTATTCGGCCAAAAGATTCGGTGAATTTTTCTTAGGCATGTTGTGCGAAAAGAGGACAATTTTGACATTTCCTTCTCTGTGACTCTCCAGCATTCCGCACCATAGAGAAGCACAGAAAGCACGCAACTCTGGTATAATCTTAATTTTGTGCTTGTGCTGTATTGGGAGGACTTCCAGATGTTATTTAGGCTAAAGAAGGCTGTTCTTGCCTTATTCATTCTGATGTTGATGTCTTTGCCTGCCCCACCGTCTGGTGTTACTATGCTTCCTAGGTATGTGAAGGTATCTGTCTGTACCAGTTGTTGATTCCTTACTGATATGGGCTCAGGGTTGCTCACATTGAGCGTCATGACCTCAGACTTCTTTAAATTGATGTTCAAGCCCACCTGCTGGCTAAATTTATTAAGTCTATCCGTTTTTTCCTGGATGTGTTGATGTGAATGTGCCAGCAGTGCAATGTCATCTGCATATTCCAGATCTTCCAATGTTGAAAATGTAGTCCATCTTATTCCTCTTGGACTGCCCTCTGTTGTCTGGCGCATCACCCAGTCTATGACTGTTAAAAATAGAGTGGTTGATAAGGGGCATCCCTGTCGTACTCCTGTCTTCACCTCGAAGGTTAGGTTGCTCTGCCCAACACTACACGTAAAGTTGGCATAGAGGCTTTTTATGATTGACACTATGCAGCTTGGAATTCCATAAGCCCTCAGTATTTTCCATAAACTGTCCCTATGTATGCTGTCAAAAGCCTTTTCAAAATCAACAAAATTTATGTAAAGCTGTCTTTGCCATTCTGAGCACTGCTCTATAATGTTCCTGAGAGTGAATATATGGTCTACACATCTTCTGTTCTTTCTAAATCCTGCTTGTTCTTTCCTCAGTTTGTAGTCTACTGCCTTTGAAATTCTCTGTATAATTATCCTGCCTAGTATTTTGCTGGGAACTGAGAGAAGAGTGATTCCTCTCCAATTATTACAGTCTGAAAGATCTCCCTCCAAAGATATTATCTACAGGTAACTGGCAGATGGCAAAAGAACAGTCAGGTGACCGTAGATGAGGTTAAAAAATGTGTATAAGAGGGACATGAAGGCACTGGACATAAATCCAGCAGCCTGGGAGGATGAAGCTGCTGATCTCACCAAGTGACGGCGCTTCCTATGGTGCCACCTCAGATTAGTCGACATGAATCTCTTTCAAGCAAAAAAAAAAAAAGAACATGCCGAAAGGAATACCAGACAAAAAAAATTGCTATCACCTCTGGGGCGCATTCCCATAGCCAGTTATGACTGAAGGGGCTACTATTACTGCTATTACAAATACAATTCTGTTGATGGCTTTCTTCAATGAAACGTCAAACAATCCCTGGTGCTGACAACAATAATTTAGCATTTTTCCCCACAACAAAAGTGAGACAATCAGCAAACACTTTGTTCTAGGCGAAAAAAGCAACATGGTAGTTTTATGGAACAAAATTTAACCATCAGCAAACCCTTTGTTCTAGCTAAAAGGTAATCTGGCAGTTTTAGTCAACAAATCTGAACACAAAATTTGAACATCAGTAAACCATTAGTTCTAGCAAAAAGACAATTTAACAAGTTTTATTCAATAAAATTGAGATGTGAATATGATAAATGTCCTTACCTCTACATTCTTGGTCAGGGTCTGTGGCAAATGTGTAGTAAATGGGCCCTAGAATTTCATTCATGCCCTGAGTTAAAAAAAACAAACAAAAGAAATAAAAAATGAAACAACAATAACAATAGATCTGTACACATATCTTGGCAGTAATATAGACAAAGTTGGAGGGACAGACAATGATATCAAAATAAGAATACAAAAAGCAAGAGGAGCCTTCATTGCATTGGGAAACATATGGAGAACAAGAGAAATCAAGACATAATTGCTTTACTGCACACTTACTGCATGGGGGCTACTGCAAGAAGCCTGTAAAGGATCCCATTACAGGCCTATTGGGAATACGGTGTTAGGCCCGTATTTTCTAGACCATAGGCACACTAGGGGTGATGTGGTCAGCATCATGCCGGCCGCCTTAACCTTCCCAAAGTTGTTCTGGTACCCAATTCATGAGGCTGGGTCAACCCTGGAGCCTTTTGCGGTCTAAAAAATCCCACCTCAACTGGGGATCGAACCATGGACCACAGACTAGGAAGCCAGTGAAGATAGTGAAGCCAGTGAAGAAGCCTGTACCTCATGTAAAATAGATTACTACAACAGCCACTACTGCAAGAAGCCTGTATTTCATGTAAAATAGATTACTACAACAGCCACTACTGCAAGAAGCCTGTACTTCATGTAAAATAGATTACTACAACAGCCACTACTGCAAGAAGCCTGTATTTCATGTAAAATAGATTACTACAACAGCCACTACTGCAAGAAGCCTGTACCTCATGTAAAATAGATTACTATAGTCCGTTCGGAAATTCGTGCCCACAGAAAGCGTCCATTTTCTCCAAAACTGTTTGTTGTATGGACATGAATTTTTGCATGCAGTCTTAGATTTTCCATGCAGTTATTAATATATTTTTTGCCCTTACAAAACTCATCTCATGTTCGAATTTTCTTCTTTACGTTATATAAAAAACTCTTACTGTTGTCTGGGTTAATTTTTAGTAGTTTTACAGGAAAGTTACAAGATCCGTTCAAAAATTTTTTTTTTGGTTTGAATTAGTTACTCGCGACTGTGTACAATAGGTGCGCACTCGTGCGGACATGTAGTCACTACACTAATTCAAACAAAAACAAAATATTTTTGAACGGATCTTGTAACTTTCCTGTAAAACTAAGAAAAATTAACTCAGACAACGGTAAGAGTTTTTTTATATAACGTAAAGAAGAAAATTCGAACATGACAAGAGTTTTGTAAGGGCAAAAAATATATTAATAACTGCATGGAAAATCTAAGACTGCATGCAAAAATTCATGTCCATACAACAAACAGTTTTGGAGAAAATTGACACTTTCTGTGGGCACGAATTTCCGAACGAACTATACAACAACCACTACTGCAAGAAGCCTGTATTTCATGTAAAATAGATTACTACAACAGCCACTACTGCAAGAAGCCTGTACCTCATGTAAAATAGAAAACTACATCAGCCACTACTGCAAGAAGCCTGTATTTCATGTAAAATAGATTACTACAACAGCCACTAAAGCAAGAAGCCTGTATTTCATGTAAAATAGATTACTACAACAGCCACTACTGCAAGAAGCCTGTACCTCACGTAAAATAGATGACTACAACAACCACTATTGCAAGAAGCCTGTATTTCATGTAAAATAGATTACTACAACAGCCACTACTGCAAGAAGCCTGTACTTCATGTAAAATAGATTACTAGAACAGCCACTTCTGCAAGAAGCCTGTACTTCATGTAAAATAGATTACTAGCGCAGCCACTACTGCAAGAAGCCTGTACTTCATGTAAAAAAGATTACTACAGCAGCCATTGCAAGAAGACATAAGTCCTTTTTTTTTTTAAACATACGCCCTCTACTACTCGAGGCAAAATCTCAGGTTAGTATGTCTAACCTGTGACTGATTTTACGTGAGTATCCTATTTTCCCTGTACGCTGACAAGTGTTCTCTCGCCATTCAGGCAGATACTCGCCGTCCTCGGAGAGTACCCATTAGAGCTGGGTCGGCTCAGGAGCCGTTCAGGTTATTCCAGTCCCTGGTCAACGACACTCTTTCAAATGTTCACGCCAGGGCTAAGTCCTTTAATGTACACTTACTGTATGGGGGCTACTGCAAGGGTAGCCCCAAGATTTACAAGAAGTAAAATATGGGAAAGACAGAAAAAAGAAGTATTAATCAATCTGTTGTTAAATGGTATTCTACACAGTGCCACAGCTTCAAAGGTAATAAGGTAAAGGTATTCCCATAGCAGATACTGCTGTAGGGTAGTGAAGTGTTAGAGACTTCACCATACTAGCTCCAGCATTGAGAGATGGGGGTGACCAGTTCCCTTCCTCGCTGCCTTTTCCTTCCCTAACTCAAAGTCCAGTATACCCATTTACAGTTGGGTGGACTGGAGCATGTTGGTCCCATGATTCGAACCCAGCACCTTTGCCATGAGAGACCCATAGTTTCAAGATGTGACCGTATGGCCTACTACGTCGCCTTTAGCACCTGTAGTGCTAACACTCATTAGAATAATAGCAAAAGCACTAATTCACTAAGTACTTGAGCAAGACTAGTCAGTAAAATAAACACTAGTCACAAACCCATGACATCATCAATAGAACATGAACCCATGATGTCATCAAACCTTGTGTGGAACCCATACAAGTTAGCCCGGAAGACATTTAGAATAGAGAGAGCTTAGAACAATGGTTGGTCAATATTACTTAGTTACAGACATTTTAGACTAGAGACTTTATAGTTAGTTAGCTTAAAGATTATCTTAACAGTCAGTTAGACCCCAAGACAAATCATAAGATAGTTTCCGGTCTACCATCCAATTAGAAATAATAACATCCGGCCAGCTTAGCACCGAATGAGTATAAAGACTGATGTATCCCACCTTCCACGACGAAGAGTGTTATGAACCACTTGCACATAAGGCGTTATAAAACCTTAAGGCGCGGAGCAACCATGGCACATCCCCTTGAGTTTATAACGAAAGCCTTTGGTTCCCACATTTGGAACAAAATATTATTTCCATACTTCAAGACTCCCCTACCGACCAGGGAGCACAGCGACCCAGCGCTGCACCCTGCTACGTTTTTTATTGTAGTCCCTCTACTCTTCTAGTAGATACTATAAAGTAAGTACCAGTTTCGATTCAAATCGAACTTTATTTTGGAATAGGTTCCACAGATGTTTGCTGGAGATGTGTAACTCCAATTCCAGCTTGGAGATATGCCACCAACGTCTAAAGTAAATAAACTTTCGTCGTAAAACTTTGGACTTATCGTATGCTCTACATCTTGGAAAATTACTTTGAATATAGCTGCTGAGTTACAGTTGTATTATACTATCGATCAACTACTTGGGATATTTAGTCTTCTGAAATTAACATCTCTGGTGGTTAACCAGTAAAACAGCAGAAGAATTCCTCACATATAAAGTAACACGGTTGTGTCCCTTGGACACATCAAGGGATACTATTATAATTGACTGCATCTTTTTACACTTAAATTTTTAAAACGCACTGACAAAGCCTTTTCACTTTTGGACATTTTGTTTAGTGTTACGTTATTACACATAACGTCTACTTGGTCTGATAACCGGTCTACACCCTGTCACAAAGATGAGCTGTAATATCTGTTCCTTGCAGACCAGGACATCTAATTTAAGAAAAGGATTTTGTTTTCAGGTTTGAAGTAAAGCCTCTGGTCACTCAAATACATCAGGTATACATCATACACAGCAGACAGATTAGCAAAGAAGGGATCAAGACTTAAATAACCACTCACAGCATCAACTCTCCGAAAGCCAAAACATTCATTCAAGCAACAAAGAAACTTGGCTGAACAAATGGGCCATTTGAAACATCGAGAGAGAGGTTTACAGACTTATGGCCGGGCCTGATCCTAATGACAACATTGGTCATCTTACAAGGAGGGATCAGAGCACCATTTTCAGCTCAGATCACAACATATACCACTCAACAGTCACTTGAACAGAATCCAACCACAACACTCTCCAGAGTGCCAGCTATGTAACTACCCCTACGAAACTGTTGACCACCACCTCTTTGAGTGCCCAGCACTTGATGATGTTAGGAAAATGCTCCTTCCTCTAAGGCCAGATAAGTGGAACACTTTGTACGGAGAAACAAAACAACTTGCGGCAAAATACAGATATCACTACATGTTATAGGAAGAGAAAAGCTGGAATATATCGTAACAACAGGTAGGACTGAAGGAAAAAGAGATAGGGGAAGACAAAGAGAGCAAATACTGGACAGTCTGACATCGTGCCATGGAAAGAAGTCACAACAACAGAATTGATCAATTGTACTGGAGACAGGAAGTTGTGGGGGAGACATGATCTCCTATGCCACTAGGCATAGTACTTGACGATGAAGAATAGAAACTACGATGCCCAGTTTCTGAGGAGACATAAAAAGAATTGGACAACTGCTCTGTCAGGTATCTTACATGAGGCCATTAACGTGAGGTTGCGTATGGTGCTCACAATCTCATCATGAAATATAAATTGCTACAGAAACCACTTGTTGCAAGAGCACATTAACATTTTGGTACAGATTTTCTATAAGGGAACCAGCAATGGTGGCTCCTTGCTCCATAAGGAGCAAGATGGATAATAATGTTAAAGGTAAAGGTAAAGGATCCCGTTACACGCCCATTGAGGCATATTAGGGAATATGGTGTTAGGCCCATATTTTCTTGACCATCGGCACACTAGGGGTGATGTGGTGAGCATCGCGCCAGCCGCCTTAACACATTAACTACCGCAAGTCACTGTCAGCGGCTCACAAAATAATCACATTTGGACCGCAAGCCGCTCAGAGCGCCAATCTAATTTTTAGTAATAAAACGAATGAAAAATGTACTGAAACACTCTCTGATCTGGTTCGAGATTTTAAGTTGCCACCGAAAAACAAATTCCCAAAGCATGGTTGTTGTAGAACACTGGAAAATTGATATTATGTTCATATTTTTCAGCGTTTTGGGTTAGTTACCAAATCGTGTAAAACTGTTTACCGTGGCAACTAGTGATAGGGCTACAAAAAATGCGTGTACATCTCGCCTAACGGCTGAATAGGATAGAAACGTGTTTCAACAATTGACTGATAGATCTAGTGACCAGGACAAGAGTGAAAACAATGTGCACATTGATTGAAATTGTGATTTTGATAGAGATCGGGGCGCATGCAGTTATAATTGTGAAAATATTGCAAGTCCTCGGCGATCAGAGGGCCGTTAAATAGCAACAACCTCTATTAGAGTTACAACCACTGTTTATTGTAATAGTACATTCATTTATCTTTAAAATGACGTGTAATTCATAAAAATCTGTAAACAATTACGAAAACTACAGCTTACTTTGTGCAAACACCTACAGGATGAAAATGGGAAAAAAATTTAATTCGGCCACAGTGTGTTTTTCAATTCGGTAGTTAATGTGTTAACCTTCCCAGAGTTGCTCTGGTACCCAATATAATTTGTGATGGGCTGGAAATCTCACATAAAATAGATTGCTAAAGGAAGCACTGCTGCCAAGAAGACTTAAATGTTTGGGGTGCATGAACTGTGTACAGGGAATGCTGCAATGGTGGATCCATGCTCCGTAAGGAGCAAACAGGGCAATGATGATGATGGTCATTAGAATTTGTATATTTCCCTGCCCCATGTAGTTTCCCGTTCTGCTATCGACCAACCCAGAAGGACTTGAACAATTAATTCTGTCAACCAAAATACACAGCGAGGCCCAGAATCTATACCTAAACACCAAGAAGATCAAAGTATTGACAACAGACAAAGTAAAGATCAAACCAGAAATTGAAATTGATAACGAAGAACTGGAAGGTGTTAATGAATTTGAATACTTAGGATCAATCATCAACAGCTCTGGCGACTGTGCAGTAGAAATTAAGACTTGCAATAGCCTCACATAAACTAATACAGATGAAAAACCTATGGCAAGGCACAAGCAAAGAAACAAAGTTATAACTGATCAGAGCATGTATATTCCCAGTAGCAACATGTGGCTGCGAGACTTGGACACTCAATAAAACAGTTGCAAAACAGATTACATCATTCGAAATGAAATGCTACAGAAGGATGTTGAGAATACCCTGGACAGAAAGAAAGACCAACAGAGAAGTACTGCACTCACTAAATGTAGAGGAAAATTGGCTCCTAAATACCATCGCAATAAGGAAGCTGAAATTCTTCGGTCATATAAAAAGACATAATAGTCTGGAAAAATTAGTAATGGAAGGCCGTCCCTGGAAAAAGGGGAAGGGAACGACCTAAACGACGGTGGATCCAGGACATCACAGAGAGTCTGAACTTGTCTTTGGGTGATGCAGGTCGACTTGCCCAGAATCGTGATGCGTTCAGAGCAGCTGTAATGGAGACAACATTCTGAAGAGAATACGTCACATGATGATGTAGTTTCCCAGGTGGTCTTGGGGAGACATGGGATTACTGCTTCTTCTGGTTTGTCATAAGAGGGGAACTAATATGAGATTATGCACAGGGCCAGCAACCTCATCATTTGAAACAGCTACAGACACCACTGCAACTTCATCACCCTTCAGCTTGCTAAGGGGCCTAGGCCTTCAACAAATTTATACCAGGTCTTCCTGGCCCCTGCCATCAGCTCCAGGTCTTCCCAGATCTTCTTCATGACCTTCATATCTGTCTCCAGTTCTCTTCCCCGAGTCTGCCATGGTGTCCCTTTATCTCTCCTTACCCTGAGGATTCCAGAACAAGGACATGCCTAGTAAGGCTATCAGCAACCTTAACGTTGTGTCCTTGTCCATCAGCAGCATCTTTCTCCATCTCTTATTCCGCTGACACCTGTCTGGTTCTTGTCATCAGCTCCACGCTAGTGATCTTGTCATACCATTTCAAATCCTTCAATTCTATGCAAGCATTTATTTATGAAAGTCTTGGCTGTTGTTTTTGTTGTTCTCACAGCTGCAAGAGCACACACATTCTTTGGTGCAGGGTTCACATGCAGTGATGTTTCTATGTTCCATAAAGAGAATAAAGAGAAATTGCGATACTTGTTTATCTCATTTATTTCTATACATATCCAGGACAGGATTAAGCACATATCCACAACAGGATTATGTGAACATCCAATCCAGCACTACGCTCGCTTACGCACGATAAGGCTCACCTGTACATATCCAAGACCTGGATTCAGTTTTGCGTACAAAAATAAAATCCTCTCCACAACTTCCCAATGAGCCTCCTTGCCATCTGGAAGCACTGCATATTCATTCAAAATCCGCTTCTTTGAAACTGTCTGAAAATTAAAAAAAAACAACAGCACCCAAATTTTCCTTTTGCATTCAAGCACTTAATGAAAGAACAGATTTCTCATGACTAAAATTTATTAACAAAACAACAATGAAATAAACAAGTACTTGATATTTATGTGATATTTCTTCACAATGTCTTATCACGTCTGCAATTCTGGTTGAGAGAAAATGGAGAAAACCTTTGATAGCCTGACAGGTACCTGATCTGGCAAGAACCAGACAAATACAGTCAATCATCGCAGGGGGTAAGGTTCCTTGAAAAACCCCGCGAATACCGAACATTTGAACAGCGAGGACTGTGACTGCATCTCTAGAGCAAGATTTGAGAAGACACTGGTTCTTCTTCTTCAAGTACCATACCTGATGGTGAAGGTGATCACATCTCTCCACAACTTCCCTATCTCCAGTACTATTGATCAATTGTGTTGTTGACGTCTTTCAGTGCATGATGTCAAACTGTCCAGTACCTTCTCTCTTTGTTGTTCTCCATCTCCTTTTTCTTCAATCTTGCAGTGTGTCATGATATACTCCAGCTCTCTTCTCCTTATACCGCGGTAGCATAGTGGTTAATGCACTGGCTTCCTAGCTCAGTGGTCTATGGTTCGATCTCCAGATGAGGTGGGATTATTTAAGGCCGCAAACAGCTCCTGGGTTGACCCAGCCCCAAATGGGTACCAGAGCAACTCTTGGAAGGTTAAGGCGGCCGGCGTGATGCTGACCACATCACCCCTAGTGTGCCGACGGTCAAGAAAACATGGGCCTAACACCATATTCCCTATATGCCTCAATGGGCGTGTAAAGGGATTCCCCCCCCCCCCTTTTTTTTCCTCCTTATAACATACTAGAAGAAAATGGATGGCTTCTTTCTAACGTGTGGAATAAACTTCCTTTGTGCATTGGCCTCTTTCAGGACATCCATTTTACTCTTTTTAACTGTCCATATTATTTGTAACATTCTTCTGTAAAACCACATCTCTGTGACCCTTGTGCTTTTCTTTCTTCTTTATCAATTGCCCATGACTCACTTCTAAATGTCAGGATTGGTTCTATATTACACTGAAAAACTCTCTTTCTTACTTCCATTGACAAAGAGTTGTTGCATAAAATACTTTTCTTTTTATAAAATGCTTGGGGAGCCGCGCTAGCGTAGTGGTTACAACGCCGCTCTGGCGACCGGGTGATTCAGGATCAAACCCGGGCGACGGCATTTGAGGATTTTTCGTCGACCGGGAATTGGACTGGATTAACTCGAGACCTGGCGAGGACATTTGAAGGAGTGTTGTCGACCAGGGATTGGCGGCTCCTGAGCCGACCCAGCTGCAATGGGTACCTCCGAAATCGGAGAGTATTTGCCTGAATGGCGAGGGACACCTGTCTCTGTACAAGTAAAAAGGGATACTCACGTAAAATCAATGTCAGGTTAGACATAGTAATAACCTGATATTTCGCCTCGAGTATTAGCGGGCGTACGCAAAAAAAAAAAAAAAAAAAAAAAAAAAAAAAAAAAAAAAAAAATGCTGCTTTTGCGAAGGCTATACTACTTTTCGATTCTGAGATGCATCTTCCATCCAAAGCTATTAATGTGCCCAATATTGGAATTTATTGTCTTGTTTTAAAACTGTTCCATTTACTCTGATAGTCCTTTCTGGAGAAGTCACTTTCTTCTAGATGACCATAACTTCTATCTTTTTGCTATCAGCTGGTTTTCTCAGAGTATGTCCTATTCACTGATTCACGTTTGTATAGTCCCTTGTACAATAATTTCCACATTGGATGAAGCGCTGACTAACTCTTCACATGGAAAGAAAACCAGCTGATAGCATCACAGCAGCAGTCCTTGTTCTGGAAACCCCAGCATAAGAGATAAAGATGGGGACCACACACAAAAGCAGCAACAACAAATGAAAAATTCACACACACAAGGAGAAGATAATTAGACATAGACATGGAGAAGAATAATTTGACATAGACATGGAGAAGAATAATTTGACATAGACATGCAGAAGAATAATTTGACATAGACATGGAGAAGAATAATTTGACATAGTCATGGAGAAAAAGAATTTGACACAGACATGGAGAAGAATAATTTGACATAGACATGGAGGAGAATGATGAGAAGAAGACGATGGCGATGGATAGGACACACACTGAGGAAACCTGTTGATAGCATTACAAGGCAGTCCTTGTTCTGGAACCCCCAGGGCAAGAGAAGCAGAGGTAGACCAAGAAGCACATGGAGAAGAGAGCTGGAAACAGAGGTGAAAATGATAAGGAGAACGTGGAAAGAACTTGAGATGATGGCACGTGACAGGAGGACTTGGCATGTGTTTGTTGAAGGCCTATGCTCCTTTGGGAGTGGAGGGTTATGAATGAATGAATGGAGGAGAATAATTTGACATAGACATGGAGAAGAATAATTTGACATAGACATGGAGAATAATAATTTAACATTGACATGGAGAAGAATAATTGACATAGACACGGAGAAGAATAACTTGACATAGACATGGAGAAGAATAACTTGACATAGACATGGAGAAGAATAACTTGACACAGGCATGGAGAAGATAATTTGACATAGACATGGAGAAGATAATTTGACATAGACATGGAGAAGATAATTTGACATAGACATGGAGAAGATAACTTGACATAGACATGGAGAAGAATAACTTGACACAGGCATGGAGAAAAATAACTTGACATAGACATGGAGAAGATAATTTGACATAGACATGGAGAAGATAATTTGACATAGACATGGAGAAGATAATTTGACATAGACATGGAGACGATAATTTGACATAGACATGGAGAAGATAATTTGACATAGACATGGAGAAGATAATTTGACATAGACATGGAGAAGATAATTTGACATAGACATGGAGAAGATAATTTGACATAGACATGGAGAAGATAATTTGACATAGACATGGAGAAGATAATTTGACATAGACATGGAGAAGATAATTTGACATAGACATGGAGAAGATAATTTGATATAGACACGGAGAAGAGAATTTGACATAGCCATGATGGAGATAACAGAAAATATAATGGGATCTTGAATGGATTGCACAGGTCAGAAAAGTCTGGCATGTATTTGTTTGGGGGGGGGGCCTTAAAGGTAGTGCAGTGTTTAGTGCACTGGCTTCCTAGCTCAGTGGTCCATGGTTCGATCCCCAGATGAGGTGGGATTTTTTTATACTACAAACGGCTCCTGGGTCGACCCAGCCTCATGAATCGGGTACCAGAGCAACTCTGGGAAAAGGCGGCCGGCGTGATTCTGACCACATCACCCCTAGTGTGCCGATGGTCAAGAAAATATGAGCCTAACACCATATTCCCAATAAGCATCAGTGGGCGTGTAACAGGATCCCTTAAAGGCAATGAATGCATGAATAGGAAACCACGACAATTTTTCCATGGATAAAGAGCATGTTATTGTTTGTTGAAACAAAGAGGAGTGACAAATTTGGTAATGTTTGACAGCAATCATCAAATAAAGTATGACACTATTCTCAGCTGGCTTCAGTACTCTAGCAGATCAATGTTGTCCTTTGTCTTGCTGATCTTTCAGGGAAGGCTGAAAGTTTGTCACTGACAAAGCGCACCATGATTTCCTCTTATTAATATGGGTCTGCTGTTTGCCTATTTTTATGTCTTACTTATTTATGGCTTTGTCTTTGTTCAACGTCATATAGTTACATCTACATTTGGTGATCTGTCTCAAGCTTCTCTTGACACACCATTTGGTTTCTCCCTCACATGGGTTGATGAAGCTTCCTCTTGTGCAACCAACATTCTAACAGGATATGTTCTACCATTTGCTTATCTTCCCCACATGGACACATATCTGCCATCTATCTGGACACAATTTCTTATGGACACATATCTGATTTTTAATTTGTTGAACAGATGGTATTTGAGTACTCACTGCTGGCTTCTTCTTCTTCTTTCGTTCACTTGAAATATATTGTCTATATCTGCAATGTTGTTTCTTGTATAAACTTCACTGTCTTTTGTAGTTCATACAGAGGTCCGTATAATTTTGCTTCCAGTGTTGTTTCTCTGGGCCAGTGGGTTTGCCTCAATATATCATCAATGCTGGCTATCTTCCTCGACCCCCACCCCCAAGCCTTACTGCTGCTACAATTTATTACTTAAGTCAGTGTTGCTAGCTATGAAATCTAACCAACCATCCTTGAAGGCAGACAATGGCATCAACTGCTCTGGAAGGAAGCATGGTATTTAACTGCCCTAAAAAGGACAAATGGCCACCATGAAAAGAAATGGTTCCTTCATGACATTTCACCACCCCATGGAGCACAGACCTTCAACAACTACATGCCAAGCCTTCCTGTCCGGTGCTATCCATTCAAGGTCTTTCCTTGTCTTATCTATCCCTTCCATGTTGTGTCTCCAGTTCACTTCTCCATGAGTTTTTGGTCTCCCTCTAATTCTCTTGCCATGGCGATTCCAGAACAAGTACTTCCCTTGTAAGGCTAATAACTGTTTCTTTTCCCCTCAATGTGTGTCCTATTCAACATCAGCATCTCATCTTCCCATCTTGTTCCAATGATATGTGTCTTATTCTTGTTCTCAGTTCCACATTGGTGATCTTGCCATCAGTTCCACATTGGTGATCTTGCCATCTGTTCCACATTGGTGATCTTGTCATCAGTTCCACATTGGTGATCTTGTCATCAGTTCCACATTGGTGATCTTGCCATCTGTTCCACATTGGTGATCTTGCCATCTGTTCCACATTGGTGATCTTGCCATATGTTCCACATTGGTGATCTTGTCATCAGTTCCACATTGGTGATCTTGTCATCAGTTCCACATTGGTGATCTTGTCATCTGTTCCACATTGGTGATCTTGCCATCAGTTCCACATTGGTGATCTTGCCATCAGTTCCACATTGGTGATCTTGCCATCAGTTCCACATTGGTGATCTTGCCATCAGTTCCACATTAGTGATCTTGTCATCAGTTCCACATTGGTGATCTTTTCATCAGTTAGACATTAGTGATCTTGCCATCAGTTCTACATTAGTGATCTTGTCAGTTCCAAATTAGTGATCTTGTCATCAGTTCCACATTAGCGATCTTGCCATCAGTTCTACATTAGTGATCTTGTCATCAATTCCACATTAGTGATCTTTTCATCAGTATTAGTGATCTTGTCATACCATTTCAATTCTTGTACTCTGTGCAATCCCCCATTTATAAAATCTTTTCCAAAAGAAGGCTGCCACAATGAAAGACAGAAGTTAAGTGGGCCATCGGAAGTCCAGCACATCTGTACCAGACAAGAATGAAACGTACGTGGCCAAGGAAAATTATATATTACTACTCTAAACAGGCACCACCAAGCACAATATTCACTCACATTATAATATATTCCAAGTCGATTTTTAGCCACTGTTTCTGACTGCAGGACACACTGTTCAACTCGCTTCCGAAGTGTCTCCACATTGGATGAAGCGCTGACTAACTCTTCACACGGAAAGTCTGTAGCTTGCTGGAAGAAAGATAAGTCTGGGCACAGGCGTCTGAATCAAGAAAGCAATGAGAAATTTATAAATTTATTGACATTGTAAATGAAAAGGTAACAAAGAAGGGACACACTTACTTACTTAGTCGTTCCTCTTCTACCGTGAGGTTTAGAGGTTTGGAAGAGAGTGTTGAAGGACTTTCGTGTGGGGTTACTGGTTGTGTTGCCTGAATTCTGATCGTGCTAATGTTCTTACGCGAATGGGGTGAACCTCACCTTCAGTTTGTCGTAATGCCTGAACTTGGCATCAAGATGTAAACAACTGTTCATCTTATTAACTCAGCAACTTGACATAAAATACGTAATTCATAAGGTTGAATGGTGTAACGTGATTCAACGAATAATGCCTCCGGTTCGAGTCCTTCACAATTTAATATGGATTACACACATACATAAACAGTTCAATTCACACATGAGGTACATGCATCAATCAATCAATAGCGTAGACTGCTGTTTTACGTGTCAATGTCCGTTTAAGGATACAATGCAGTAATTGTCGTCAGAACATCACAGCTATATGCACGCGCAGATAGAATGGCTACCTGCCGACAGTGAGACTGTGAGTCTAATTACTTCGTATAAAGTAGACGATTATCTTTCTCCTTCCAAGGATTTAGTTAATCACTAACCTCCATAAGTTTCCTCTCTCGTAGAGTTCTAGGACTGACCCTGGTCCTGCATAAATACACATATAAATGGCTATATCATGCCATTAATTTGGAAGGCTAGAAAAACGCAGCTATTCAGCTTGACGGTCAAGTAACAAAGGGTCGTGTCTCCTAGTTACCGACTGTGACCCAAACAACGCTAGACACGTCATAATCGATCATGTATGGAGCGTTCAATAATTGAAACATCTATCGCAATATATTAAATGTCTTAACCTTTACAATTGCACGTCTGCTAACCTTTAGCAGACGGCGTTAATAACATATACCGTAACAATTCCCTGTACACCGGGGAAAAAAAAATCGATAGATTTTTTTTCAAGATCTATCCGACTTAACAATTTTTCAAAAAATTTAACACAATTGTGACATATGGCCGACGATGTTCTGAGTAGAACCGTGTCGCGGTCATGTCAACTAACTATTTGTCATAGTCATCTAACATTAATCATATTATATATCAATATTATGCATATTATTATATCAACTAAATAAAATGTGTAATGTCAATAGTGAATGATAGAATTAAATTAAAGTAAGGTCTGTCGTATTAGTATGTCATATAGGAATTAATTTGACTAATTAAAATTAAATTAATTAATTAAACTAAGAGTTAAATTATTAAGATTCTAATGTAACACGATGTTATGAGAGAAGAAAAGACAAATAAGTGAGAAGAAATAGAAAGACATTCGAATATAAGTTTAACTTAATTGTGTGTGTTAAGTGTTAGTGAATAATAACTATCTAATTTAACTAACTAAATAACGTATAGGTACATTAAAAAAAATATATTAATCTAATACTTGTGTGAGATTTATTTTCTCTTTTCATAATTTCTTCTTTTTATATTTCGTTCTCTTTTTTGTTTTTTTTCATTTCATTTTTTTCTCACATTTCATTTTATTGATATTAATTCAATTAAGAGTTAAGTTAACTAATTAATTAGTATAGGATATGATGATCCATCCGTAGTCCTGATCCTGATGATTTCTTTTAGACAAAGTGTTGAAGCATTTACGTCGGACAGAAATGTCAATTATCCTAGGATCCAAGAATTAAGTGCACATAGGATAATAAGTTCGACTTGTCGTCAGATATTGTTCCATGATTGTTGAACGAATATTCATATATATTGTGTATGGACGTTAGACGAAGTTTCAATGTCAATATGTATACCTTGATTGTCTTTAGTTCAATTCTGTGATGCATATAGTGTTTATAATTATTAAATTGAAGTCAAGGTTAGTTCCCTTATAGTTGATACTTCGTTCTATCCAATGTAGTGATGATTGACGTAGTTTAGGAATGTCAATGTTGATTATTCGTCGTCAATAGGATTACGTGACAACGCATCCGCCACAATGTTTTCAGTGCCAGGAATATGTTCAATGGAGAATTCAAATGGCTGCAGGATGATCGCGTATCTGGCGAGTTTTGGACTTTTGTGGTTTGATCTACGCAAAGATGCTACAGCACGCTGGTCAGTCTGAATGGTGAATGGAGCACCAAGCAAGAACTTTTCCAGTTTTGTGATTGCCCATATAACTGACAAAAGTTCCTTGTCCACTGTGGAATACTTTGTTTCTGCCGGCTTTAGCTTTCTTGAAATATATAATGTAGGATGTAGAACGCCATCATGGTTCTGGAGCAGGCATGCACCGATTCCGTAGTTACTAGCATCTGTTCGTAAGAAAAATCTTTTGGAAGCATCGGGAAGTCTTAAAATTGGTTCATGCGAAAACAAATTTATAATTTTGTTGAAAGTTTCATTGCATATACCAGTCCATGTCACCTTCACCGGCATGTCTTTTTTAACAATGAAGACAATACAGCCGTGATGGATGACAAGTTTGGTATGAATCTACTGTAATATTGAACAAGTCCTAACAAACTCCTGACCTGTTTCTTCGTCTGAGGAACTGCTATGTTTAGAATTTTGGAGACCGTACTAGGTAACGTTCGGATATATCCCGCTCCAATGATATGTCCCAAAAAGGTTATCTCATTACACGCGATCTGCACCTTTGTAAGTTTAGCAGTTAGATGATAATTCCTTAGAGTGTCGAAAACATATCTAAGTCCCGAAACATGTTCCTCAAACGACGAACTAAACAAGCATATGTCGTCAATATACGTAATAACGTCTAATCTACCTGATAAAATTTGTCGCATCAGGCGAATGAAGGTAGCTGGCGCATTAACAAGCCCAAAAGGCTTCACATTCCACTGGTATAGACCTTGTGGAGTGGAAAATGCGGTGTAGTACTTAGCCTTTTCGGTCAGTGGTATCTGCCAATAACCTTTAGTTAAGTCTATCTTACTAAATATAGTTGCGTTGGATAGACGTGGCAGTAAGTCGTCGATAAGTGGATGTGGTTCGCTGTCAACTATAGTCTTAGCATTTAATTTTCTATAGTCAACACATAGTCTGATGTTATTGTCCTTCTTCCGGACAATCACTAATGGAGAAGAGAATGGCGAATTACTAGTCTCAATGATTCCCAGAGACAACATCTGTTCAAGTTCCTTAGTAGTTTTAGCAAGGAAATGTAAAGGAACCGAATAGGGATGTACACGAATAGGTGTATCGTCATTGAGAGTAATGTCATGACTGATAGCCGATGTGCGACCCGGGACGTCGGTCAACACATCTGGATAAGATTGTAAGAGATTAGCAATCTGTAGACGCTGTTGCGGTGTAACCGTTGAAGAGATGGTTACATCCCGCCAAGATTCAGTAGGTTGAACTACTGGTACCGGTAACGGTAACTGTACCTCAGGAAAAGAAGATTCTTCTTCCTGGATGACGGATAAGTTAGAATAATAACAAGTAGATACTGTGTTGTCATCTAGTTCATGAAAAATTGACTGTAAGTGTTCAGGACGTGTATGAAATTGCTTGAGCATGTTAATATGAAATATCTTTTTGTGTCCCTTGATATCTAAGACGTAATCAACGTCGGAAATTTTATCAATGACTTTGTAAGGACCATTCCAAGATATCAATAATTTATTGTTGTTGTGAGGAAGTAACACATAAGCCTCATCGCCTGGGAATAATTGGCGTAATCGTCGAGACCTATTTTGTAGAGATCGAGCCTTAGCTTTTGCAGCCTCAGAAGAAGCTGTTGCCAACTGGCAAGACTCAATAATGTTCTTCCGAAGATTAATCACATACTCGTAAGATGACTGAGTGTCCTGAGTCATCTCCGCGTCAATTAATAAGTCTTTTATTAGTCCCATAGGACCTCTTGGGGGAGCACCAAAAACTAATTCAAAGGGAGAGAAGCCAGTTTGTTCATGCGGTACCTCCCGATAAGCAAATAGAACAGCTGGGGAGTGCTCTGTCCCAGTCATGAGGGTGCTTAACAGTAACCTTATGTAGTAGTTGTTTAAGTGTACGGTTAAGTCTTTCAACTGCACCATTACTCATAGGATGATAAATACTACTTAAATTCCTATCAATGTTCCAGGTTTTCATGACTTCCTTCATGGTGTCAGATATGAACTGTGACCCATGGTCTGATAAAAGTTTTCTAGGAAACCCTATTCTAGAAAAGATGAGATGTAGTGCATCAGCTACATCTGTGGTAGTGGTGGTCTTTAATGGGATAGCTTCTGGCCATCGTGTGCACAAATCAATGCACGTAAGGACGAATCTATGTCCTCTGGCCGATGGTAGCAATGGACCAATAATATCTATGGCCATCTTGTCAAACGGTCTTACTGAGATATCGCAAGCCTGAATAGGCGCCGTGTGAAAAGCTCCACGTGCTTTCACTTCTTGGCATGTAGTACAGGAACGTACATACTGCGAAATATCTCTTGACACTCCTGGCCAAAAGAATGAAGACAGTACTCGAGATCGTGTTCGAGTATATCCCATATGTCCAGCACACTGTGAGTCATGCGCATGTTGAAGAATGTACCGTCTAAAAGTATACGGGACCATAACTTGTTGTTTCATTTGTGATTTGTCATTAAAACATCTAATCAATAGGTCATTTTTAATAACAAACCAATGTTTGTTATTATTACCTGAGGATAGATTGTCAACTTTATCAACCAGCTTAAAAAATTTTTTTAAAGATTTATCCTCTTTTTGTTTGGTTGCAAATGTTTCCCTGTCAATAGGTGAATTGACTACAAATTCCTCTTGGTTGTCTACATCCATTTTATTATCACCAACTTTCTCCATGAGTTGAGTCTGCGCTCTAGTCGTCACGGCGTTTCCAGTGCATAGGTTATGTTTCTCCCATTCTATGATCTCATCTGGAGTACAATCTTTACTGCCGTGTATACGACCAACCATCAGATCAGCAATAGGCTTTTTTAGCATACATACTTTTACATTCCCTGTGAAAAAGGGTGTTCTAATATGAACAATAGCTGTGGGGTAAAACTCAATAGTTCCACCAAATGTCATGCAGCGGACGTATTCTCCTGTCGCACAGCTAGGATGTACCAGCGACTGACGTACACCAATCGTCGTGGATCCTGAATCTCTCAGCACTGAGACGACGGATCCATTAACGATTCCCCTGTTAAAAATTAGTAAGCCTGTTCCATCGTTGACTGCAAGACCTACCTCTGGTGTAATATGTCCGCAGTTAAGCACTGTTTCTTTCGCCTTCTGAAAAATAAGATTGCATTGTTGGCAACTATTTGCCACATTATAATTAATAGCAAAACATGCAGCAGAAGACTGTGTTGTATTATTGTCAAGTGGGACCTGAGCTATAGGGGTAGTAGTATTTGTAACTGCCGCCCCTGTATTATGGTTGTAATGAGATGATCCCCGAGAATGAGATCGATTCCGAGTATAATTGTTAGAATTATCTCGTCGTCCTCTATAGTAACTATTATCTCGATGTCTCGAGCCATGATTATTACCATTCCAGTTATTGTTATTTTTCGGGGTATGTGATCGATTATAATTAGTGTTATGTTGACTATTGTGGTAGTTTGTTTGAGGTGAATAATTTCTATCTCGTGATCTACCTCTGTTGAACTCATTTTTATTGTTGAAATCATTATTATGTCCCTTCTGAAAGTTAACATTGTGATTTCTTTGGAACCTACTTCTGTCTACACTGTGATGTCTTTGTTTGTTATTATGATTGTAGGCCATATTAGACGCCACAGGTAGAGGTTCTCTTAATGAGGAGTTAGAAATGGTTGCATTCGGATGTGCCGAACAGTAGTTTAAAGAAATTTTTTCCAACTCGTCAATAGTACCTGGTTTACGCTCCTGCAAATATGCAAAGAATGGCTGGCTAACCGAAGATAATACCTTATCCCGTAGTAGCAAATCAACTAATTTGTCGTACGATTTGTTGACTTCTGCCAGTTCAACCCATCTATTAAATGTATTGCGTATGTTCGCAATGAATCCTGCAAAATCTTTTGGAGATTCAGGTAAAATTCCCTTAAATTTCAACCTACAGTGTTCCTCGTCCAGGTGAAACCTTCGTAAAAGCAAGGACTTAATAGCACCGTAGTTATTTGCTATTGATGGGTCAGCATTTTGAGAAGCCGTCAATGGTTCTCCAACCAAGAATTCATTTAACTTGAGTACCCATGACTCTTCGGGCAAATGATTTGTTTTGCAAGTCTGTTCAAAACGTGACAGGAACGATGAAAGGTCGTCCACGTTTAAGTTGAAAGTGGGTAATTTAAAGTTGTAGAAATGTTTAGTTTGGCTGGATGACGATCCATTTTGTGCGTTATTATTCTGGTTTGCATCAGCACTTTGTGCTTGTAATCTTGCTGTCTCCAATTTAATACGCGCCAATTCCATTTCTTGTTGTAAAATAATTTCCTCTCGTTTCAATTTATTCTCTTCTTCCTGTTGAGCAATTTCTCTTAATCTATTTTCCTTGGCAATTTGCTTCATCTCACGTTCTGCTTCCTCTTTCTTTAATGCAGCCTTTTGTTCCTCCATTTCTGCTTTATGTTTTTCCAGTTCTGCCTCAGCAAACTGACGAAGTTCTTGGGATTTATAACCATATTCTTTACCAATTTTAACGAAATGGTCTATAGTAAGCATTTTGACTTTTATCTGTAAGTAATTATTGATAATTACTGATTAAAATAGTCAATAGTAGCTTCAGAGTAATTATTATACTTACTCAACTTAGGAATATTCAATATAAATAATCACAATAGTACTGAACTCTTATGTCTAAGTTCAACTAATAGACAATATTTTGTAACAATATTGTATCTAAGTACTAACTATATCATAAATAGTTATGATATCTGTTAACTATAATGTAATTACATCACACAATTAATCTTAATATCCAATAATGTTGGGTATGATTCCTAGTAATTATATTGTTCAATGTACTAAGTCACTCTCTTAGTACCAGAAAAGTATATTAAATAATATACAATGGGTCTGTCACCTCAAAGGTAGACTATAAGATTATTTTATTTGGTCAATATATATATATTATTATTATTATTATTATTATTATGCCCTAGGCATCTCTTATAAATTGTAGTGCTAATTTCTTGGACTATCACTGCATAATTATGCAATGTCCCATATTAACCTTAAATGTCAGAAAAAAAATTAATTAAATTAAATTACAAGTGTATTATTGAATATAATGTCATATTATTAATGTAGTATTTAATATATATCATGAGTACAAACAAAACAATGATGCAACTAAAGGGTACAAACAATGTCAAGACGCAAACAAGACATTTTCACAATTAAAAATGAATTTATGAACTAAATAAAACAAGCGGAAGTGTCACACGGAAAACGAAGGGTCAAAGATTGACCCGAGGTCAACTGAATATGCAAAGTACACAAAAAAAAAATGACTGCAAAAAATGATGACATCACAGGACTCATAACGGACGAACATTTAACAATCATCAAATAAATGATAGTAAGAGTAGACTGGACGAAATAGTTAACGAACATGATACAAAACTGAATAAAAATGTGAACTTAGTACAAATAAAATACACCAGTTATCTACGGAACGGTACAGTTAACACAATCGTCAAACGACAGCAGATTTGGACAGGCAGTCCATTCGGCAGAATCTTCGATGGAGCTCCCAAAAAGTGCGATCGTTTAACTGCCCTAAGAAACGACCGAAATCAATTCAGGCATCGTGAGAGCCACAGAATCTAATTTTGGTTCATCCTCCCTACCGCCCACTAGTTAACAACACCTTAAAACAACAAAAAGTACATTAAACATAGGTAAAAACATGCCTATGTAGGCAGAAGGCATGGACTCAGTTAGCACTGTCACGTTAACGACAATAGTTATTGAGCTAAACTTATCTTTATTTGCTGCTTCACTTGATGCTCGTTGTCGTCGACGGCTAGGCCTGTGCCTTTGACTGTCTGCTCCTGATGGGCAGGCAACGGTAGTCCATCTTGTGCATCTTGATAAATTTGAAGCGAACTAGAAAGGCGTTGAAAAGATGTCTTCTTCACGGCGACAATGCAACAGTGACGTCATGTTGCTATTCATGATCACGTGCGTCACGTCAGCTTCGTAATGGTCATGTGATTTTCATTCAAACGTAAATATCGTGGAGGCGTGTGGAACACAGAAAAAAATTTTTTCTCTTCTGTCGATCCCCGCAATCGGCCGCCAGTTTTGTTGAAGGACTTTCGTGTGGGGTTACTGGTTGTGTTGCCTGAATTCTGATCGTGCTAATGTTCTTACGCGAATGGGGTGAACCTCACCTTCGGTTTGTCGTAATGCCTGAACTTGGCATCAAGATGTAAACAACTGTTCATCTTATTAACTCAGCAACTTGACATAAAAATACGTAATTCATAAGGTTGAATGGTGTAACGTGATTCAACGAATAATGCCTCCGGTTCGAGTCCTTCACAATTTAATATGGATTACACACATACATAAACAGTTCAATTCACACATGAGGTACATGCATCAATCAATCAATAGCGTAGACTGCTGTTTTACGTGTCAATGTCCGTTTAAGGATACAATGCAGTAATTGTCGTCAGAACATCACAGCTATATGCACGCGCAGATAGAATGGCTACCTGCCGACAGTGAGACTGTGAGTCTAATTACTTCGTATAAAGTAGACGATTATCTTTCTCCTTCCAAGGATTTAGTTAATCACTAACCTCCATAAGTTTCCTCTCTCGTAGAGTTCTAGGACTGACCCTGGTCCTGCATAAATACACATATAAATGGCTATATCATGCCATTAATTTGGAAGGCTAGAAAAACGCAGCTATTCAGCTTGACGGTCAAGTAACAAAGGGTAGCGTCTCCTAGTTACCGACTGGGACATAGTTGTATATATATATATATATATATACATATATATATATATTAGACAGAGACCCTAATAGAAATGTAAGCGGACAGTTTAATACTGCGTGACTAATAATAATTATAAAGCAGTTTGGTTGAAATATAATTGAACGTTAATTAAAACGGCAAAGTAATAGACATGCAATGTTTAAGAAATAGTAGACTCTACGCTGTGATGGATCAAGTGCTCTGATGTGAACTGTATTGATTATTGTCGTGTTGGTTTCATATTGAAAGGATGAATATTTATTAAAACATTGTAAGTCGTCAAACAAAATAGACTTGTTCAATGAAGGCTCAAAGTTTCAGTTATGACTGTTTTTTATGAATAATGATCAATATTGAACTTCCAATCTTTTGGTCAGAAGAATATACATACAACCGAATACATACTATGCCAAATGACAACACTGTCAGAGAGAAATATATAAAGCGATTTATTGAATGAACTCTTCAATACAACCATTTGAAAGAATTACTAAACGAATACATGGTCGTAACACAAGATCAATGCCGGGTGATAAACAGAATAGATGATCAAATAATTGCAAGAAACGTAATTCAACTTTAACCCATTCAATCAGAAAAAGTCCGCAACACTTCCTTTTGGCCTGGTTCCATTCTAGTCCTTCAGATTCTGTCTAATGTTGTCCTCTGGGTCGTTCTGGATCCCTGGCTCTTAGTTTCCCATACTTGTCGTGGTAGCCGATCTTCTCCCATTCTGCAGACATGGCCAAACCATCTTAGTTGGGACAGTTCTACTTGGGTCTGTAGGGGTTGGATTTTTAGGCCATGATGTATCATCTGATTCCGGACCATGTCTCTTCTTGTTACTTCAATCACCTTTTTCAGATACCTCATTTCTGAGGTGTGGATGTAGCTTTTGTGGGTTGCAGTCATTGCCCACGACTTAGGTGGAGCGGTATACAACCATCTTTGTCTTCTTGCCAACGTCTGTTTAACTGAGGAATCCTTGATTTATGTCCTGAAAAAGTATCTCAGCTGCTGCTCTTCGGGTAGCTAAATCTTCTTTGATGCCTCCCTTTCAATCTATGACAGGAAGGGACACACAGTGACATCAAAATAAGAATGCAAAAGGCAATCAGAGCTTTTTTGCACTGGGAAGTGTAAGAAAATGAAAAGAAATAAAGTCAAACACAAAAGCAAGAATCTTCAACTCAAATTTCAAGTCAGTCTTATTGTATGGCTCTGAAAGATGGAGAACGGCAAAAACAACAACCAAGAAGAGACAGACTTTCACAAATGGATGATTGCATAGAATTGAAGGATTGAAATAGTATGAGAAGATCACCAATGTGGAACTGATGATGAGATTCGGACAAGTACTAGTGGAACATAAGATGAGAAGATGCTGGTGATGGGTAGGACATACACAGAGTAAACCTGCTGACAGCATAAGGAGGCAGTCAGTCCTTAAGTTAGACTGGACCTATATGGTGGAAACTGCAGGTTGGCGGTATATCTACACAAGCATTAAAGCATAATTCATGCAACCTGCTTAATGAAGAATGCACAGCTGACGTCATCGTCAGGTCTGTGTAATGGCAACTATTCTACGGCATGTACCGACATGATTGGCGTGTTATGCCAAGGTGTACGACAGCCCTAGTAATAGGATTACTTGAGTGAAGGGCTCGTCTTTTGTATGACAGAGTTATGAAGGTATCTGACGTGTTCAGTCAGAGATACCAAAAGCGGCATTATGAGCAGTACATGAAAAGAACATAACACTATTGACATGCATACATATATGAATGTTCACCAGCCAGAATGACTGATATGTACCAAGCGATTTCCATTGACATGATGTACATGAACTTGTTTACATTGACTGTTCCTGTGTGATTCTACATGTTAGTCCTGTTAATAAATGTATGAACCATCACAAGTAGTTCCAACCATCATTGATTGTAGTACGAGTGTGACTGGGTGTTTGTACACTACATATGAGCCTAAACACATTCGCGTCTCTGCACACCCATGTCTCTTCATCAACATCTGCAACACGCAGAAACAAACCAGCTAAGGAGCAAGAAAAATCAAGTAACATTTCTGGTAGGCCAAGTCCGTGGGCTTTACTGCTTAAATTTTGGTTGAGGTTACAGATGGGAACGATCGAGGTTTACATCTGATGATAATACACATCCGTAGTACGCTACATTTTCAAGTTTTGGCTACACAGGACAGCAGAATTAGGTCATTGACTGTTGACCCACATAAACAGTGTTGGCATCTAGGCAATATTGCTACGTGGACCACAGCTGCACACAAGTCGATTCGTTTTGTAAACAGTACCGCTGGTTGTTTACACGTTACAGCTGCACACAAGTCAAGTCCTTTTGTAAACAGTACCGCTGGTTGTTTACCGTTTCAGGCAACAGACTTTTCAACATCTGTACATTCAAGTCACATAGTTCGAGGTCAAATTTTTTGTAAACAGTACCGTCTACGAACTTTTGGTCAAGTCTCAACTATTCATCGAGAAGGTCATAGTGACATTATGTTCCTGGAGACCACTATATGTTATTGTGGATCGAACAATCAGTGCGCGCTTGACATTATACTCCAGTGTTGACAAAGAACAAGAGAGTTACTGTATTGTAATTTGTAACTAAAATTTGTTTGCAACACATTCTATTATATGCAATGTTATATGTTATTTGTAATATTGTGGTGTATTTTTTCTGTTGTTTTCAGCGGGCTGGTTGGGTAAGGTGACTCCTTTAGATAAATACCACGTAATAGAGGTTATCTATTGAGAGCATGTCGTTAGGGACTGCAAATTTCCTTAATTGGAATTTGCTAGTGACAATTGTTGCTGTTTACGTTTAGCTGTGACGACATGAGTTAGTGTTGTTTTCGTTATTTTTCCATTCTTTGATTTTCGATTTGTTTTGTTTGTACCTGTTCTTCTCTCCTTCCTTCCGTTTATTTCTTTACACCTTTTTGTTTATAACAGTGTTCCATTTGTCTTGTTTACTTTTCGCAGTCATCTTTACACATTTTTGTAACATTTTCTTTAGTTTTGCTGTATTGTTTATTTGACTTCTGCGAACATTTTCGGTTGTTGTTCTGTATCCTTGTCTTTGTATTTATTATTGTCATACACAGTCTACATACATATACTTGGTCATGTATTATTATTGTCATTATTAATATGATACACTATTCATATTGGGAGTATTGATAGAAAATTATTATAAAGAAATAAGGTAACCATAGAAGGTCTTTGATTAAGACTTGACTCTCAAAGAGAGTGAAATAAACTGAACTGAGTATACAAGTCTAACATTGAAGACTTGTCTCCCATTAAAGTGGGATAAGGTAATTAATTTAATTAATTTTTCAGGTTACTGATCTCATTAGATAGAATGTATACACTAGACTTCTTCATTAAACAAGGGAAAGTCCTTGGGAAGACAGGTGACAAGTTAGAAGAATTTGCAACTGCTTAATACGCCATAGCATTGAAGTCAGAAGAAAAGAGACAAAAAGAGGAAAATAAATTGAAAGCAGAAGTTGAACAAAAGAAGATAGATGCTGAGAATTTAAGATTGCAGATGCAAGCTGAACAAAAGAAGATAGATGCTGAGAATTTAAGGTTGCAAATGCAAGCTGATGAAAGAAAATTCCAGATGGAAATGGAAAAACAAAAAAATGAAGCTGCTGCTGAAGAAAGAAAACTTCAAGCAGAAGAAAGAAAACTTCAAGCTGCTGCAGAAGAAAGAAAACTTCAAGCTGCTGCAGAGGAAAGAAAACTTCAAGCTGCTGCAGAGGAAAGAAAACTTTAAGCAGAAGAAAGAAAACTTCAAGCAGAGGCGGAGAATAGAAGATTGGATAGGGAAGCTGAGGAAAGGAAAGAGAAACATAAAATGGAACATGAGGAAAAACCCGCAACTTTGGAATTAAAGAAATTGAAAGTAACAAATATGGGTGCAAATTGCATCAAGCAACGCTCACAGCGTGGTTTTTTAACTTAGGTTCATATATACAACAAAAACAACTAATTTGGTTAGTAGGTCTAGTAATTTTATACATTTTCTAAGTCAAAAACATTGCTTGCAGTTTGTTGTCAAAATACTCTAGATTTTAGTTGATGAGTGGGCAATCAAAAAGCAAAACCTTTCTAAAGGAACAAGATTTTTATATGACTGAAAATTTATCTTGATAGATTTGTGGCGAATTTTTTTATGTGGTACGCATAAGATAAAAAAGAAAAAACTATGTTGAACAACAGTCAACTGATGGAATTTTTTTTACAGGTGAAACTGTGACTACTCTTATGACAATACCAAAGAGCATTAATATTTGAATTCTCTATCATTATGATGTTTGTCAGAGCAGCATTAAAATCCAAAAAAATTTCAACTAAAAGAAGAAGATTATCGTCTTCGCTTTAGGACAATGTTGCCAGAAAATGGAGTAGATTTCTCTGATTTTGTTACAAAGATACATCGTACATTTACACGATGGGTTGAGTTGTCTCAAACTGAGCAAAAGAACATATGTGAAGGCAGCATCTAAAAGGACTTATTTACTTAGAGATAAGGTTATGTCATCTGTTAATGATTCTTTTCTTGCATTTCTTCATGAGCGTAAGCCTAAAAACATAAAAACTGATGGACTTATTACTTAGTGATTCTTTCCTTGCATTTCTTCATGAGCGTAAGCCTAAAAACTTAAAAGACGTGGAGGAATACTGTTGTCAGTATGCCACCGCGCATCCTCATGCTACAGTTAGCAATTCTAAAGTGAAAGAAGGGTTGCCAATTGCTTCGGCAGCACCATATGGCCTTAATTTCAATAAGAAATTTCAGGGTGCTCAACAAAACTGGAATAGGAAAAGTAATCAGAATTACACTCATAAGCAGAGTAATCCAACATATGATGGTTCTTCTTCTAAGAACTGGAGACGAGATGGGAGTTCTCATAATTTTGGTGGTAATAATTTTAGACACTTTCGCAAAGGTTATCACAATAAAAACTACCCAAGCTTTTCTGCTCGAGATAACCATTTTCGACGTCAAGAATATGACGATGGTGAATATACAAACCGGGATTCAAACCGGAATGATAATTACAATAGACAATATGATAACAATTACAGGGGAAATAATAATCGCGGTAGACCTAGTGTTACGTACATTTATTACCTAAGGGGGTAGTCTTCGGTCCTGCCAAATGTACGCACCAGTCTTTATATATTTTATTATTTGTGCGTTCGATTGATTCACGCACTGACGTGCACAATGCAGTGTGAGTTGCTTTGGACGCACGGGTAACCTAGTTTGGGGATTGTGACGTCATGTTTTGAACGGGGCAGTGCGGACTTTGTTATGTCCGAGAGATATATATTATTGGAATTGTCTGGCAGTTTTGTATAAGCCAGTATGTTATATTGATTCAATTGGTATTCTTGACGAAGCCAATGATGGAAGGATCATGTAAGTGTCGCCCCGGTTATATTTGTATATTTATTGCCGTAAACTAAAGTATCAGGCCGCTCCCAGTTGTAGTCTAGCGGGAAGTCATCTTAGCATGTAATTTCCTAGAATGGACAGACGGAGTCGGTGGTCATATTAGATTACCGTAGAGGAATAATACCTACGTGTAAACCAGTTTATTTATTCGTATGCTTCATATTTTATATGCCGTACATTCAACAATGCCAGAAGCGTGGCATAGAATGGGAGAGGTTAGTCAACTGGAATCTCTAACCTGTTCGTATTATCGTGTATGACTTTGTTTGAAACTATATGCTATCTAACGTTATGTTTTGGAGAACGTATGGGATTGTGAAGTATGATATGGAAGATTTTATCCTGGAGTATGAATACGTTACCATGATAGACGTCCTTGAAGGAAGGTCAATGGACTTGAATGAGAAGAATATTATACGGTAACAGTTTTGTGATCCTTAGTCACTTGAGTCAGAGGACTTTATTGGTAGAGAATCTTCAGGAACTTTAAAAGTAATTACCATTATGCTGATGTATGATCTTTGCGCCTGTGACGATGTTAGTCTTGTCCACTCCGTATGTGTCATGTTGAATAAAATCTATGTACAGTCATCACCGACTTATGTACTGCCAGTACTTGCCCAGTTCACCCAGTTCAACACTACTTGTTGAAGTTCGTTTGAAGAATATTGTTGACATTCGTTCATTTTAACCATTCGCGTTTTAAGCTACCTCTTCACCAGTATAAACTGTACTCAACCATAAAACGGAGTCAACACCTAGATATAACAAAAGGAAAGCTTTCCAACAGGCAAACTCTGCACAACAAGAGTTTAATGGAGCCTGTAATCAAGTAAATGATAGTGGGAACTCTAATGCTATCACTGGTTGTGCTTTCGATTTTGGGAGAGCAACTGAATGCCCCCAATGCTCAACATTGTTCGAGCCATCGTCTGTATCTACCTTAATTTGTGGTCACCCTCTTCCCGCTCTTCCTGCTACAGTTGTGCATGATGGGAGAGGATCTCTCATCTTGCATAAAGGTCTAGTGAATGATAGGCTAGTCTCAGTGCTTTTTGATTCTGGTTGCACTACTGTCGGGGTTAGGCAGTCTCTGATAGATCCTCGCTGTTACTCGGGAAAGGTGGTCAAATGTGTTACATTTGGTGGTACCATGGAAAAATATCCTACTGCTATCATTAGCATTGACACTCCTTTCTTTACAGGAGATGTCCACGCATGTCTTCTTCCTAATCCTATTTCGGATCTTATAATTGGTCGTATTCATGGGGTTAAGGAATGCACCCCGCAACAAATTTCTATTTGGGAGGAACAAAATATCTAAGCGGTCAATGCAGTGGTAACAAGAGCCCAAGCTCTTATCCCTCCAACTTCATCTGATGATAGTAATGGAGTTGATAGCCAAGATGATCACTTGGTGATTTCGCATGACACGTTTGTTAAACGACAAGAAGAGGTTCCTTCTTTGAAGAAATTCTTTCTTCTCGCAAAGAAAGGTGATCCTAATCAGAATACTAATCACAGATCATATATCACTATGAAGAATGGGAGCCGCGCTAGCGTAGTGGTTACAACACCGCTCTGGCGACCGGGTGATACAGGATCTAACCCGGGCGACGGCATTTGAGGATTTTTCGTCGACCGGGATTTGGACTGGATTAACTCGAGACCTGGCGAGGACATCTGAAGGAGTGTCGTCGACCAGGGACTGGCGGCTCCTGAGCCGACCCAGCTGCAATGGGTACCTCCGAAATCGGTGAGTATTTGCCTGAATGGCGAGGGACACCTGTCTCTGTACAAGAAATAAAGGGATACTCACGTAAAATCAATGTCAGGTTAGATATAAATAATAACCTGAGATTTCGCCTTGAGTATTAGCGGGCGTACGAAAAAAAAAAGAAGAAAAAAAACTATGAAGAATGGTATATTGGTACGAATGGTACAACACTCGGACAAGTCTATGCATTCGCAAATTCTTGTGCCTAAGTGTATGAGACCCTTAATTCTTCAACATGCACATGATTCTCAGTGTGCTGGACATATGGGTTTTTCCAGAACTAAAAACTAGAGTCCTTGCATCTTTCTTTTGGCCATTCGTGAACAAAGACATACGAATTTATTGCCGGTCTTGCAAAATTTGCCAAGAGGTCAAGTCTAGAGGTCCAAGACATGCTGCACCTATTCAGGCCGCAGATATTCCTATTCGGCCGTTTCAGAAAATGGCAATAGACATTATTGGCCCGTTTAAGATTAAGTCAGCCAGAGGACATCAATTTATCCTTACTTGCGTTGACATGTGCACTCGTTGGCCAGAGGCTATTCCTCTTAAAAGCATATCAACTGTCGATATCGCAGATGCTCTTTGGCTCATATTTTCTCGGCTGGGATTTCCCGGAGAAATACTATCAGACCACGGCACTCAATTGATATCGGACACTATGTCTCAAGTGATGGCTACTCTGGACATTAAAAGGTCTCTCAGTAGTATTTATCATCCAATGTCCAATGGATTGGTTGAACGTCTTAATAGGACACTAAAGAACTTACTAGGCAAGATAATGGAGGATCATCCTGATGATTGGGACAGGGTCCTACCTGCAGCTCTCTTTGCTTATAGAGAGGTTCCCAACGAGCATACAGGATTTTCTCCTTTTGAACTTGTCTTTGGCGCGCAACCGCACGGTCCTATGTCCTTGCTACACGATCTGATCACTGCCGATAATATTGACGATGATACACAATTGTCATATGAGTATGTTATTGCTCTTAGGGAGAAAATTATCGAATCATGCAGGTTAGCTACTTCATCATCAGAATTCGCTAAAGAAAAGGCTAGGCGATTCGCTAATAAGAAAAGACGCCTACGTCAACTTTGTCCTGGAGACAAAGCGTTTGTCTTACTTCCCACGAGGGAAAACAGACTTCTCATTTCTTGGAAAGGTCCATACACTATAGTCTCTAAAATTTCAGATGTCGACTATATTGTCGATGTGGATGGAAGGCATAAAACCTTCCATATAAATATGCTTACTGAATTTATTGAACGACCAGACTATTTACAGCCTATTTTCCAGGCAACGGATGATTCTCGAGTCCAACATGGTCATATCTCATCCCTGTCTGTTATACAGGATGAGGAAACTACTTTTTCTGACGTTAACTTACCTCTTCCCGTTGTTCCACTTAATTCTACGGAATCATGGAAAAACGTTACCGTCTCTTCGAACTTGTCTTTTGAGGAGCAACGTCAAGTATCCTCAACGCTACAATCAAATCAGGATGTCCTTACCGACATTCCTGGACACACAGATGTCATAGAACATGACATCATACTTACTGATCGTAATCCGATCAGAAAGACCATACCCAATACCTATTCATTTTCAAGCACAAGTCGAGAAAGAATTGGATGAAATGATTCAATTGAAAATAATTGAACCATCCACTTCAGCTTATTCTTCGTCGATGGTTATTGTTTGAAAGAAAGACAATAACATACGTCTTTGCGTTGATTATCGCAAATTAAATCAAGTTACGAAGTTCGATGCTGAACCTATGCCTTTATTAGATGATCTACTTATTAGACTTTCTAAAGCTAAATTCTTTACTAAACTAGACTTGTCGAAAGGTTATTGGCAAGTCCCACTGACGGAACACGCCAAACCTCTCACTGCTTTTTCGACACCTAGGGGTTTATTTCAGTGGAATTTTATGCCTTTCGGGCTAATGAACGCCCCAGCAACTTTCGTGTGCATGATGCGTCGAATTCTATCATATCGTACAGATGTCATCGCATATTTGGACGACATCTGTCTGTTCAGTGATACTTGGGAAGAACACTATTCGGGTTTAAACGAGTTACTATCTACTCTACGCGAGCATAAGTTAACAGCAAAACCCTCTAAAGCCTTTGTTGGGTTTAGTGAAATCTCTTTCCTAGGTCATCGGGTTGGTCATGGTCTGTTGAAGACAGAGGACCAAAACATTTCGAAGATATTAAATATCTCGGTTCCGAAGACAAAAAAGCAAGTACGTAGTCTCTTGGGATTAATACAATTCTATGGAAGATTCATTGATAATCTATCCTCCATTATGGCACCACTTTCAATGTTGTTGAAGAAAGGTTCTCCTAATATGGTGCGTTGGTCCCAAGAATGCCAATCGTCATTGGATCAGGTTAAGAATTTATTCTCATCTCATCCTATCTTAAGACTTCCAACGATTGATAAGACTTTTGTCCTTCGTAGTGATGCCTCTTCCACTGGGATTGGAGCGGCACTAATGCAGGAGTATTCAGGAACTCTGCATCCTGTAATGTATATTTCTAAGAAGCTGAATGCGGCAGAAAGGAATTACTCGGTTTTAGACCGTGAATTGTTGGCCATGGTTTGGTCCATTCTTAAGCTACAAAGATTCCTTCTGGGCGCGCATTTCATTATGGAAACCGACCAAAAAGCTCTTACAGCTATGCAAAGTAAGGATTTGAAGAGCTCGAGATCTACTCGTTATGCTATTGCTCTTCAACCTTTCCATTTTATGGTGCGAGCTATCCGTGGTTCGGATAATGTGATGGCAGACGTATTGTCTAGATGCCCACATGATTCCATTTAAATCTTATGTCCTAGATCTCCTGATACACTTCCAGACTTATGTCTGTTCTTAATATTAAAATATATATTAACACAATTGTGTCACTAATTGGATGATGTATATGACTTTAATGAATTTGATTATGTCCATCCATGATATATATCCATTAGATATGCTGATGGTATAGTATTGTAGTTCATCATATTTGTATATTGTTGTAATGATAGTATGTGACAATTTTTGATATCTATGATTGGTATTGCCAGCAACTTAGGTTTCTTTAATGGTACCTCCTGAGTTTGTTTGGCTTAGAGGAAATATTTTCTCTTATGATGGGGGATGATTTTACTCTCTCCAGACGCTTTATTTATGCGTCTATTGTACCTGATATTAGGTTCATTCTTTCATGAGCATATAATTGATGCTGGTGCTATCTTGCTGATGGATATATTAAAAAAAAAAAAAATGTGTCATTTTTTTTTTACAGGGGCGGTGCAGTAATATGTTGCGGTCATTTTTGATGGAGTTTCAAACATCGATCTATTGGTTGTAGGTTTTTCACCCTGGTCAAAGTTTAGTAACTATGTCTTGACTTTGCTGTGTCAGGTTGATTAGGGGTTATCTCCCTTGTTTGTTCATTCATTGTGTTTGACCTTTTGGGTCAAAGGTAATACAGTTCTGGGCTATATGCGATGCACAGTGGAGAGCGCGAAATTAGACTTCCGGCTTGTTGAGTTGCTATCTGGCTTCTGGTGGGACGATGTATGTCCATTGTATTTTTGGGGAGGAAAATCTTCGAAGTGACTGCGTTGTCAGTTTTCCCCATTGATTCTCTGTGCGTCAGGAAGTACGACAGTGTTATTATTGTATTCTAAGGATTCGTTTCAAGGTAACACCAACTTTGCCATTATTATGTATTCGGTGACAGAATTTGGTAAAGGCTTACCTAGCTGTGAGAACAGTTCACGATTCCTGTAAAGCAGAACTTATATTTGCGCTCAAGGTAGCTATTCAAGACTATTTGTCTTATATGATCAGAAGTCCAGTGATGAAGTTATATATGGTGGAAACTGCAGGTTGGCGGTATATCTACACAAGCATTAAAGCATAATTCATGCAACCTGCTTAATGAAGAATGCACAGCTGACGTCATCGTCAGGTCTGTGTAATGGCAACTGTTCTACGGCATGAACCGACATGATTGGCGTGTTATGCCAAGGTGTACGACGGCCCTAGTAATAGGATTACTTGAGTGAAGGGCTCGTCTTTTGTATGACTGAGTTATGAAGGTATCTGACGCGTTCAGTCAGAGATACCAAAAGCGGCATTATGAACAGTACATGAAAAGAACATAACACTATTGACATGCATACATATATGAATGTTCACCAGCCAGAATGACTGATATGTACCAAGCAATTTCCATTAACATGATGTACATGAACTTGTTTACATTGACTGTTCCTGTGTGATGCTACATGTTAGTCCTGTTAATAAATGTATGAACCATCACAAGTAGTTCCAACCATCATTGACTGTAGTACGAGTGTGACTGGGTGTTTGTACACTACATATGAGCCTAAACACATTCGCGTCTCTGCACACCCATGTCTCTTCATCAACATCTGCAACACGCAGAAACAAACCAGCTAAGGAGCAAGAAAAATCAAGTAACAATATGAGAGGAGGGTGTAACACGATGGTATATGAGAGGAGGATGTAACACGATGGTATATGAGAGGAGGACATAACACGATGGTATATGAGAGGAGGACTTAACACGATGGTATATGAGAGGAGGACATAACATGATGGTATATGAGAGGAGGACTTAACACGATGGTATATGAGAGGAGGACTTAACACGATGGTAAATGACAGGAGGACAAAACATGATGGTATACGATAGGACTTAACACGAAGGTATACGAGGAGGACATAACACAATGGTATACGGCAGGTTCATCAAGGCTATGACTGCTGGAATTTGGCATCAAACGTAAGACCAGTAGGGATGGACGTTTCAGAGGACGCATTCGCCGTGTTTACTACCAGTGCGCAACAGGAACAATTAGCATCCATACCCTTCGACATTTGCTGTGGAAGACTGAGCACCTATGGGTTTGACCGGAGTGCAATGATGTCGATTCTGATTAACAATAACAATAAAACATATTCAAGTCGATGTCTGAGAGTGAACGAACACAAAGAAGATATCAGCCATCTTTGATGACTGGCCTAAGAAAGAAGTAGTTCTTTTCTTTCTCTGTCCCCCCTGAGGCGCCCCCCCGCCGCACCCCCGCCCCCCCCCCCCCCCCCCCCCCCCCCCACCCCACTACCCCCCCCCCCCACCCCCCCCCCCCCACCCCCCGGACCTACATGGGGCATATGGACTGGGAGTAAATAAGATTCACAAGAAATCACAAAGATCTGATTTTACAGAAAAAGGCTCCGAACCCTATAGGGACCCGTTACATGCCCATTGAGGCATATTGGGAATATGGTGTTAGGCCCATATTATCTTGACCGTCGGCACACTAGGGGTGATGTGGTCGGCATCACACCGGCCGCCTTAACCTTCCCAGAGGTGCTCTGGTACCCATTTGGGGCTGGGTCGACCCAGGAGCCGTTTGTAGCCTAAAAAAATCCCATCTCATCTGGGGATCGAACCATAGACCACTGCGCTAGGAAGCCAGTGCACTAACCACTATGCTACCAAACCCTATAAACAGCTATAAATAGGTACAACCTCATTACAGACAGGTATAACCTCATTATAGACAGGTAAAACAGCATTACAGACAGGCAAAACCTCATTACAGACAGGTAAAGTGTTATTACAGACAGGTAAAACCTCATTACAGACAGGGGAAACATCATTACAGACAGGTAAAAACATCATTACAGACAGCTAATACATCATTACAGACAGGTAAAACATCATTACAGACAGGTAAAACATTATTACAGACAGGTAAACATCATTACAGACAGGTAAAAGATCATTATAGACAGGTAAAACTTCATTACAGACAGTTACAACATCGTTACACAAGGTAAAACATCATTACAGACAGGTAAAACATCATTACAGACAGGTAAAACATCATTACAGACAGGTAAAACATCATTACAGACAGGTAAAACATAATTATAGACAGCTAATACATCATTACAGACAGGTAACACATCATTACAGACAGGTAAAACATCATTACAGACAGGTAAAACATCATTACAAACAGGTAAAAGATCATTACAGACAGGTAAAACTTCATTACAGACAGTTGCAACATCATCACAGACAGGTAAAACATCATTACAGACAGGTAAAACATCATTACAGACAGGTAAAAACATCATTCATCATCATCTCAACCCGTAACCCGTCATGGGTCGTAGGGGTGCCATGGTGGAAGCATCAGCAGACAGGGTCCTCCACTGCTCTCTATTCTCAGCAATGCGTACAAGTGTGGAAAAACCGTGTCCTGCCCATTCTTTGATGTTATCAGCCCAGGATTTTCTTTGCCTTCCTCTTCTCCGTTTACCTTCGACTGTTCCTTGGAGGATCGTTTTCGAAAGGGAGTCATGACGAGTTACATGCCCAAACCAGGCAAGCTTTCGACGTTTCACTACTGACAAAAGTGGTTCTTGGTGGCCTGCAATATGTGTTTATCTTCTCTCTAACATAGACATTTGTTTTGTGCTCTTTATAACAAATGCGCAAAACATCATTACAGACAGCTAATACATCATTACAGCCAGGTAAAACATTATTACAGACAGGTAAAACATCATTACAGACAGGTAAAAGATCATTATAGACAGGTAAAACTTCATTACAGACAGTTGCAACATCATTACAGACAGGTAAAACATCATTACAGACAGGTAAAAACATCATTACAGACAGCTAATACATCATTACAGACAGGTAAAACATCATTACAGACAGGTAAAACATCATTACAGACAGGTAAAAACATCATTACAGACAGCTAATACATCATTACACACAGGTAAAACAGCATTACAGACAGGTAAAACAGCATTACAGACAGCTTAAACATCATTCATTCATCGCCATTAACATTTCAGTTCTTTGATGAGCATGGCCTTCAACAAATTAATGCCAAGCCTTGTCCGGTCTTGTCCCAACCACTCAAGGATTTTCCATGTCTTCCTTGTCCCTTACACGTCTGCATCTTGTTCCCTTCTTCTTGTGTTTTTTTTTTTGGCCTCTCTCTAACTCCCTTACCCTGGGGATTCTAGAACAAGGATTGCCCTGTATTGCAACATTTTTTTTAAAAAAGGTTTTGCCTCATTGTTCAACCTAGTCGGTTATATTAGGGCGCATGTCCAAATATAAAAGACCCCTAGGTCTGAGGTTATCTAATGCATCAACAGATTTCCTGTTGATAGACAACTAAACACAACTACAGAAAAAAATGTTCAGAGAGAGGCCAACAATCAACATCAATATTAGAATGAAGCATCCCAAAACAGGCAGCAAAAGAAGTCTTTTGCATCTCTGTAACGGCATAAGCACACAATCTTGACACCAATGTTGTAGTTATTATGACCCAGCGGCATTAGATCTCTCACCCAGCTGTCTTTAATATTAATATGATGCAAAAATATGCAGTCTTTTTACTAACAGAGCAATCTAAACAACATCAGGAAGTCTTATTACAGCATAAACATCAAATTAAAAGTATTTGAGAGTTGCGTACGTTCTATATGATGTTGTATTATGGACAGAACAGAAAAAGAAAAGTCCAAATTGTCCTCTTTACACTCAACCTGCCTAAGGAAAATTCTCAAAAATCACCACCAACCAAGAACTGCTTACTCTGAGCAATCAAGAAGATATGCACACCACCAATACAAGTAGATGCTGGAACTGGGTTGGCCCTGTCTTCAGAAGAGACCCAGACACCATCACCATGAACTGCTATCCTATGGATCCGAGAAGGAAGGTGAAAGAGAGGCTGACGAAAGAAAAACAAAATTGGTCGAGAACTGTGGAGGTCAAGATGAAAAGTGTGAACCAGAGTTGAGGCACAGCATGAAAGATGGCCACAGATCAAGCAAAGTGGAGACAGTTTGTTGCAGGCATACAAAGACACCACCAGGTGTGATAGCCACTGAATGCTGTGTCAATCAGCTGCTAAGGATTCAGAAGACGAATATCAACAAAAAGCCATCTTTACGTTAAGAAGAAGCATGCAATGCAATCTTTATACCGATAATGAGAAGCCAGAAATCTTTATATTAATAAGAAGCTTTCCCCGAGTGTACCATTAAGAAAAACTTGCAATCTTTATAATTATAAACAGCATAATCCAGAAAGCTTTACATTAATAAGAAGCTTTCCCCAAGCATACCATTAAAAAAAAAATGCAATCTTTATAACAATAATGAGAACAAGCCAGAAATCTTTACATCAATAAAGCTTTCCCAGAGTGTGCCATTAAAAAGAAAAACAAGCAATCTTTATAACAATAAAGAGAATAAACCAGAAATGTTTACATTAATATGAAGCACAAACCTGCAATCTTTATAACAATAGAGAGAACAAGCCAGAAATCTTTATATTAATAGAAGCACAAACCTGCAATCTTTATAACAATAAAGAGAACAAGCCAGAAATCTTTATATTAATAGAAGCACAAACCTGCAATCTTTATCAATCTGAATTAGTTGCTCATTATCCCTAAAAGTCCCACTCCACTCACTGTCAGGGTTAGGGTTTAAAGGCTGAAAACAAGAAAACTCAACAAGATAAATATCCTGAAAGAATGAAAATATTTCACTTCTTGTAAGAATTATCCTACCAACGTTGTAATGTCCTGTGGACAAATAAAACTTCATGCTTGAGCGTAGCAGGTAGAGTACATTTTCTAGGACCTCTTTATTTGTTTTCTTCTCTTTTCATGAGACATGCCCCATTCTTCTATAAATCCACATCTCAAGGGCCTCCATTCTTTCTTCTAACTGCCTGTACATTGTCCATGTTTCTAAAAAATATAATACTGAAGAATATATATTGCATTTGGTAATTCTGTTTGAATTTGTTAATTGTTTAGATTTTAGTATTCATCTCATGTTGTTGAATGTAGCTTTGATCACTCATATTCTCTTCTTGATTTCTGTTTTTGCAAAATATGCTAAGCAAGAAAAAAGGCTCAATACCTTCCATCTACAGTGTCTATGTCACATCCTCAGTATTTCATGGAAGGACAAAGTGACAAACGTCGAGGCGTTGTTACGTGCTGGCCTTCAAAGCATGTAGACACTGCTAGACAGCGCAGATGCTGGCATGGCCATGTTCGCCGCATAGAAGATGGTCGCATCCCAAAATATATCTTCTATGGACAACTGGCAGATGGCAAAAGAACAGTTGGGCAACCGCAGCTGAGGTTCAAAGATGTGTGCAACAGAAACATGAGGGCACTGGATATAAATCCAGCAACTTGGTAGGAAGCTGAGTGAAAAGGCCCTTGAGTATAAGAGTGAGATCCATCTTTGTTTCATAGACCTGGAAAAGGCGTTTGACAGGGTCCCCTGGAGCAAACTTTGGGACTGTTTGGCAAGGAAGAATATTCCAGCACTTCTGATTCATGCTATACAGAGCTTCTACAAGTCTTGCAGAAATTATGTGAGGACAGCAAACCATATGTCAGAAGAGTTCAGGACCACCACTGGTGTAAGACAAGGTGATATCCTATCACCTTACCTCTTCATACTCCTTATGGACGATGTCATCAAGGCATGTAAGGAGAGAACAAGAAAGTATTCAGTGGGGTACTGGAAGATGAGACAGGTCTATATTTCGGAGCTGACATTTGCTGATGATGTTGCCCTGATTGCTAAATCAGAGGCACATCTCCAATCCAACCTGCAAGTCTGGAAGGAAGAGCTGGAGAAGAGAGGGATGGTCATAAGCAGCTCTAAAACAATATCCATGGTGATATCACGAGAAGAAAGAAAGCATCAGATTAAGTTGGGAGAACAGGTCCTGGAGCAGGTCGACCACTTTAAATATCTCGGAGCTATTATAGACCGAAAGGTAGGCATCAAAGAAGAGTTGGCCACTCGAAAAGGGAAGAAGACAGCTGATAGAATGGTCTGGCGCTCTCTCTTCCAAACCTCTACACCTCACGGTAGAAGGGGAACGACTAAGTAAGTAAGTAACTTGGTAGGATGAAGCTGCAGATCACACCCTGTGACAATGCTGTCTACAGTGCAACCTCAGATTGGGCGAAAAGAAGCTCTCACGGCAAGCAGAAGAGAGGGGAAAACATCGAAAGGAACATGAGGAAAAAAAGCAGCTGAGAGTTGTCACCTCAGGGGCGCAGTCCCATAGTCAGTTATGACTGAAGGGGCTATTATTTGATTTCTGTTTCACATCTGCCATCTTAAAAATCTTCATGAGGCTAGCATGATGATATACACATTCATCATATAAAAATTGTGTGCTGTGTATTGCTATGCTGACAACTGCTGTTTTGTTTTAGTATTTGTCTTCTGTGGTTACTACTTCCAAATTTTGATGTTCCGACTTTGACATACGCCAGCTGATACTGCTATAGATTATGCTGCGGATTAAAAACGTGTGCACTGTGTTTGATTATAGGATATGTAGTTTTAAATGTTTTTGGTATTTGCGCCTATGGTACAAACAAAGGAAATGATGCTATACTTTATGCTTTTGAAAAACTATGCTAATCAAATGATGAAACAGTTGTTAAAAAAAAGGTTTAAAATAATTACTTGTTACTTTCTCTCTTACTCTGACTGCAAAATGTCCAACTCTGAGCAAACTCCTGATAAGCAGAATTTTGGATAAGCAGAATTTTGGATAAGCAGAAGTGTTTTAAATGGTCTCAGTGACTTCTCATCCAGACTGCATTGTATTCTTATCTTTAACATTTGCTCATTGTCTGTTTTGCTAATTATCAAGTAATTAATTTCTCAAAGTCCAATCCATATTCATCACTTATGTTGTTTACTTGTTTCACTAGCTCTTGTAGTTCCTCTACAACAAACCAACGATATGAAGACAGGACTTATATTAGTGAAAGAAATAAAAGAAAGAACCCTAATAAAAAGTGAGAAATAAGGGACATTCTAACTAATATGATCTTCTAGCTCCCACTACAAAGATAAACAGAAAATATTAGAAATCTAGTATAGCAAACTTTTGATGTGAAGAGATAACTCTGTAGGACTTTATTTATCTTATATAAGTATATAAACCAATAAAACGGTATTGAATCAGTTCTACAAATAACGGTTCACATGAAACAAGAGACGTTTCGGGTTTTACCCTTCGTCAGCCATAAACAGGTGACAAAGACAAGAATTACATATAGGTACTACAAAAACATACGATGATGAGAAATATACAACAAATGGGCGATACAAGCAGATGGAAAAAGTAAACAACAACAGTGATGAGAGAAAAAAGAACAATAATAATACAAGAAAATCATAAAATCTAAAAGAAATACCGAAACTAGAAAGTAAAAAATCAACGAAACGAAAAAAAGAGAATTAACAAAACTTTGGAACAAGTAAAAGTTCACTCGATCCTAAGATGCTGTGAAAGAAAGCCATAGTATTCCGTCACAGAAATCGCAAGAAAGTGACGTATGATAGCGACAAAACAAAAGATATAAAAGGATACGGAACGAACCAAAACTTAAGAAGATAGATCTAAAATATAATTTCAATATATACTGAAGCACATTAAAAACGCACCACTAATATATATACTGATGCCGAGAAGCTGGAAAAAAAAGTGTGGGAATGGATTTTCCCCATGTTTGTCATGAGGTAGAGAGTGAATGGCTGCTGGAATGGAAAGTGCATGATTCAACCCATGGGTTTGTGTACAGACTACATGAAAACAATGAAAGTTACACGTGCAACCCGATTCCCAACAGCTATGACCCTGAAAATGTGTACGCGTTGTGGCAGTATACTCAGTATAAAAAGGCCGTTGAGACAAAACACCCAGTACATGTGCTTGAAATGCCACGACTATCTGAAAACGACCGCCAACGAGCCATTGGTATGTTGGAGACCGGAATGATCTCGCGGGCCATTGCCAGAAGGATGAATTGCCACCACAGCACTATTGTATGTCTCAATGAACGTTACGGAACCACTGGCAGTGCCCGGGATACACTTCGGAGTGGCCAACCACGAATTACTACCCCTGCGCAAGATCGTCATATTGTGCTGAGTCACCTAAGGAATCGTTCTCTCCGGGCAAGTCAAACAGAAAGAGCAATAGTGGGTAGACGTGGGCAAGTCTCTCAAATGACAGTCATACGACGACTCAGAGATACAGGCCTTACTGCAAGATGACTTATGTTGGGCCAAACTTGACTCACAGACATCGTCAGCAGTGCCTGCAATGGGCAGAGCAACATGTCAGATGGACTAGACTGCAGTGGAATGCTGTCCTATTCGCAGACGAGAGCAGATTCAACATATCCTTTGCTGATGGGCGTATGCGGATTTGGCGACGGTGTGGAGAGCACTTTGCAGATTGCTGTGTTCATCAGCACAACCGATTTGGAGGTGGCAGTATTCACATTTGGGGAGGATTCAGTTTTCACCATAGCTTGCCTCTTCACGTCTTCCGTGGAAATGTTAATGCTGTGACATTTCGAGATGAGGTTCTGGATGCATTGGTTGCTCCTGCGTTCACAAATTACCCAGACTTGCAGCTTCTCCAGCAGGATAACGCACGTGCGCACACCGCATTCATTACGCAGCAGAACATTGTGACGATTGATTGGCCTGCCCTATCACCAGACATGTCCCCTATAGAACATCTGTAGGACGAGCTTGGACGCAGAGTCTACAGGCAAGGTTCTCCAGCTAATCTGCAACAGCTCGAAGCTGCTCTTACACATGAATGGGACTTGATTCCCCGGAATTTCCTTCAGAGACTTGTGCGTTCCATGCGGAGCCGCTGCCAAGCTTGTTTGCAAGCACACAGTGGACATACCAGATACTGAGGATAGTGTGAATGAATTTTTTTTATTGGTTGCATTTTTCGTTTTCTCCCTTGCCTGCACAGAATGCAATGAATTTCATGACAATCAAATGTACAAATTAATGACCAGCATGGATTCATAGGAAAATCAATAAAGATTCCAAATATGTAAACTCTTATATTTACATTTCACACTCTGTTCCTGGATTATACAGGTAAGGTAAAGGAACCCGTTACACGCCCATTGAGGCATATTGGGAATATGGTGTTAGGCCCATATTATCTTGACCGTCGGCACACTAGGGGTGATGTGGTCGGCATCACACCGGCCGCCTTAACCTTCCCAGAATTATACAGGTGGTGCATTTTTAATGTGCTTCAGTATATAAATCCAGAGCATGAGAAGCTCCTGCAGCTGGAGTCCAATCTTGTTTAGGTTTCTTAAAACGACGAAAGATATCATCAGTATCGGAAATCCTGGTAGAATCATTCCCTTTACGATGGTAATAATTGAGACGCATGAGGAATTTTAGGGATATTCTTGTACACAGTCGCTTGCAGCATACTAGCCCTTCATACTTTGGTACTAAACCGTGCCAACGCCGTATATATGTAAGAGCTGTCCGTTTGTACTCCAAACTCAGACAGTCACTTTTCCGAAAGGAAAATTTATCATTAGAGAGTCTTTCACGTGCGAATCCAGAAACCTGATTTATGCTATCATCTACAAGAGGTGTGGCATTACCTATATTGGTGAAACTGGCAGGCGTTTGGCAGACAGGTTTCGTGAGCACTTGAATGACATCTATCATGGCAAACATTTACCGGTGGCCCTTCATTTCAATAGGCCTGACCATTCAGGTAATTCCGATATTCATGTTACTGCCCTCCTTTCATGTGTCGGTGATGACAAGCATTTCGTTGGAGAATCGTATTATTTTTCAAATGGGCGTTTTAGCTCCTGATGGCTTGAATATCCAACATCATTTTGCATAAATTCTGGTAGCTTTTCTCTTTTTCATTCTTTATTCGTTGTATTTTAGATCTATCTTCTTATGTTTTTGTTTTGGTTCGTTTCGTATCCTTTTATATCTTTTGTTTTGTCACTATCATACGTCACTTCCTTGCGATTTCTGTGATGGAATACTACGGCTTTCTTTCACAGCATCTTCAGATCGAGCTCAGTGAACTTTTACTTGTTCCAAAGTTTTGTTAATTCTCTTTTTTTCGTTTCCTTGATTATTTACTTTCTTGTTTCAGTATTTCTTTTAGATTTTACGATTTTCTTGTATTATTATTATTCTTTTTTCTCTCATCACTGTTGTTGTTTACTTTTTCCATCTGCTTGTATCGCCCATTTGTTGTATATTTCTCATCATCGTATGTTTTTGTAGTACCTATATGTAATTCTTGTCTTTGTCACCTGTTTGTGGCTGACAAAGGGTAAAACCCGAAACGTCCCTTGTTTCATGTGAACCGTTATTTGTAGAACTGATTCAATACCGTTTTATTGGTTTATATACTTATATTCCTTACCAGTTTTACAGCAGCCCCTTAATTTATTTATTTATCTTTTACTTTCAGGCGTCAACCTGAAAAAGTTTAAAGAAAGCAGTGGTCAACCTGAGGTTGGTGGCATCTCCATAGAGTTTGTCCTGGAATGGTACTGGTGACGGCCACATGTGGTACTGGTGACGGCCTGGAATGGTACTGGTGACGGCCACATGTGCTTTCTCTGGTCCTCATATGCTGTGCACTTTTGCAGCAGATGTTCAGTAGTCACTTTATTGGTGCCACAGTTACAACTCATTGGTACTTTCTTTCTTTAGCTTGATGAATTGATGGTATCTCAGTCTGTTGTGGTCTGTGCAGAGTCTTCTTCTTCTTTGTACACTTACATAGACGTCTCCTTGAATGTTTTCAAAGAAAGTAGTAGTCAGCTTGAAGCTATTTGCATCTCTGTAGACCTTTTCCAGAGAGTCTGAAGATTATCGCTTGTTCACTTCTGCTGAGCTGGTAACATGCATTATTTTGTTTAGTGGACTGGATGCTGCCCACATATTTCTGTATTTGCTCCTGGCCTTTTCAGAAGTTATGCTTGTATCAGGCTGAGGTAGCTTTCCACCTTCCTTTGCCAATTGATCAGCCTCTTCATTGCCTGGGATGTTGCTATAAGATGGGATCCACAGTATCATAACTCTTTTGAGTCCCTGACATAGTTTGTACAGTATTGCTCTGACGTCAGTTAGGTCAGCATCCTTTTGGCTCATCAGCGCTGCCACTACTGACAGGGCATCTGTAAAGAATAATCTACCTGTGTCTTAGTGCTTTCCTGCCATTAGGACTACAGTTTTCAATGCCTCTGCTTTTTTTGAATCGCTAACAGTTTGTAGAGTACAGCTCCTAGGTCTGGATTATTTTGGCGCCTGTGGGCTGCAACACCTGACAGCTCATACGTGAAGAAAGCCACTTGTCTCTCGAGGCTTTTTTTCTGTACAATCTGATATTACACTAGTTAAAGAAATAAAATCCGAACCCACACTAAAGGCAGAAATCGGGGACATTCTACTTACATAATCTTCTAGTTCATTCTACTTACATGATCTTCTAGCTCACCACTAGCTGACTCCTTTGACTTCATCTTCTTGCTTGGAAGGATGATAATCTCTTCTAGGTACTGTTTGTACAGATTCCTTTAAGGAAAAAAAAAATGATATAAAACGTGTGCTAAGAATTAAGAAAACAGAAAAAAACTATGCCAGGAAGGCTGACAGAGGTAATGTGCCTATTGTGCAGCAATTCAAATTCTGGCTTTGTAGTGCAGAAGGTAGGAGGAACACAATCAATAAGCCCATAAAACATACAGAATACTTACTTACTTAGTCGTTCCCCTTCTACCGTTAGGTGTTGAGGTTTGGAAGAGAGAGCGCCAGACTATCCTATCGGTTGTCTTCCTCCTGGCCTGGTTCCATTCTAGTCCTCGGTCCTTCAAAGATTGTCTAATGTTGTCCTCCCAGCGGACACATACAGAATACAACTATTTATATTTGAAAAATTATATGGAGAACCCGTTTTTAAGTAGCACTGGGGGGTGTGGGGGGGGGGGGGGGGGTGTCCCTGATGAGACAAAGAAAGAACAAGACTACGGCTCCACCAGGATTGCTGTATAAGGCAAATAAAATGAGGTTGTGCTGGGGGGTTGCCAATCTCAATATGTAAAACTAATTGCTACAGAAACCCCCCCACTGCAGGAGCATGTAAATGCTTGGTGCTGGCTTCCTACAAGATGATCAGTGGTAAGGGTTGCCTCCCATAAGGAGAAAACAGGAAATTGTTGATGATGATCACTCAATGCTATGTACCAGTATTATCACTCAATGCTATGTACCAGCATTATCACTCAATGCCATGTACCAGCATTTTTCACACAACATGCCTAAGAAAAATTCTTCCGAATCTTTTTGGCCGAATACCATCACCAACCAAGATCTGCTAACTCGAAGCAAGCAGGAGGACATGCACACCATCATAGCTGGCAGACGCTGGAGCTGGGTTGGCCATGTCCTCAGAAGAGACCCCAATGCCATCACAAGAACAGCTTTGCTATGGACCCCTGAAGGAAAATGAAAGAGAGGCCAGGCCGACCAAAAACAACTTGACGGAGGACTGTGGAGGCTGAGATGCAAAGAATGAACCAGAGTTGGGGCACTGTACGAAGGATTGCCACCGACCGAGCAAAGTGGAATTAATTTGTTGTTGCCCTACAAGACGCCACCAGGTGTGATGGCCACTGACTGCTTTGACAGTTGGCGGCTAAGGATCAAAGAAGAAGAATGTACCAGCATGATCGCCCAATGCTATGTACCAGCATGATCACCCAATGCTATGTACCAGCATGATCACCCAATGCTATGTAACAGCATGATCACCCAATGCTATGTACCAGCATGATCACTCAATGCTATGTACCAGCATGATCACCCAATGCTATGTACCAGCATGATCACTAGTGCTATGTACCAGCATGATCACTCAATGCTATGTACCAGCATGATCACTCAATGCTATGTACCAGCATGATCACTCAATGCTATGTACCAGCATGATCACTCAATACTATGTACCAGCAAATTACGAAGGAAGAATCTGTGAAAGAACTTTAAATCAAATATTATATATCACTAACAGAATCAACCCAGCGATGTCTACCACACTCTTGACCGGCAGGGGCAGATCACCATTCTTTGCCTCAGGACAGGGCATAACAAATTGAATAAACACATGTACAAGCTACGACTGTCTGCTTCACCACTGTGCCCATGTGGATTAAACGAACAAACTGCTGAGCATGTTCTACAGGATTGTCCTCTGTACGACCAGTTAAGAAAGATATACTGGCCCAATGACTCAACACTAAACTCAAAGCTGTATGGAGCTAAAGAGGAACTCCAGACAACAGTCGAATACATCATGAAAACTCGACTGATGGTGTAAACATCAAAGATGCGATCACAAGAAGAAGATATATCATGGTTTTAAAAAGAAAGGAACCCCAAGATGCAGCAATAGTGAATGCAGTCAGCGACCCATAGCTGTACTGCTTGCATCAGGACCAGCGAACCAGAGCTGGTCAAGACCGCACTCCACCTCCACGTGGTGGTCCTGGAAACAGTCTGCAGCAGTGCAGTCTGGCTGAGCGAGTGCGGATCGCAATGGGAAGGCAAACCCCGTCCCTAAAAAATGCCGTGCTGAAGTCGGATGTGTCGACCGAAAGGTGCAGATATCACAGCTTAGGCATAAACAGACACAACGCAACCACCGTCCTTTTCAGGGCGAACGAAGAAGAAGAAGAAAAAAGAAAGGAAGCGAAGTCATCAGAGTAAAGATCATCTTATGGATGAGATACTGAGAACAATTAATGCTTGCCTGTTAGAGAATGACACTGCAACAGGTTAATCATCAAAGATAAGACTGTTGGAATTTGGCATCAAACGCAAGGCTAGCAGAGATGGATGTATGAGAGGAAGCATCCGCCATGTATATAACCAACAAGCTACAGGAACAGTTAGCATTCACACTCTTCGACATGTGCTGAGGGAGACTGAGCACCTATGGGTTTGCCCGGCGTATAATGATGATGATTCTGTTCAATAATAACAATAACAAAGCAGATAGTGACACCTTTACAGAGATTTTACACAAACTGCTATTGAAAAGTCTGGGAGAGAGAAGAAACAGAAGTTATCTGGAGGGGAGGATATCTGATCAAGCTGCTAAGTAAGAGAGAGGTTGGTAAGAAAACGAAGATGGCTCCACCTATGTCCCAGTCTTGACATATGGATGCGAGTCATGGGCAATGACTACAACCCACAAAAGCCAGATCCAAACCTCAGAAATGAGGTATCTGAGGAAAGTGGTTGAAGTAACAAGAAGAGACATGGTACGCAACCAGACGATACGTCAAGGCCTTAAATCCTACCCCCTGCAGACGCAAGTAGAACAGTCCCAATTAAGATGGTTTGGCCATGTCTGCAGAATGGGAAAAGATCGGCTACCACGACAAGCATGGGAAACAAAGAGCCAAGGATCCAGACCCCCAGGACGACCCAGAGTCCGCTGGGAGGACAACATTAGACAATCTTTGAAGGACCGAGGACTAGAATGGAACCAGGCCAGGAGGAAGACAGCCGATAGGATAGTCTGGCGCTCTCTCTTCCAAACCTCTACACCTCACGGTAGAAGGGGAATGACTAAGTAAGTAAGTAAGTAAGCTGCTAAAGAAGGGAGATTTGTAAGACGGCAAAAATTACGAGGATTAATGTCACTATCAGTGCCACGGGACCATCCTTCAGAGATTAAACGAAGCCATATACAAGAAAATGATGCCAAGCAGGTTTTCAGCACAACAGATCCTGTAAAGACCAAACAGGCACACTGCACATAACAGTAGAACATGACTTGGAACTGAGCTCACCACTTTACAATGGAATTCTGGACCATGAAAAGGTTTTAAATAAGGCTGGGATCTTTACTGGTTAATTAATCGGTTTAAATTAGTAAAAATCCATTAATTGATCAAACAAATTTTAATCGCTTATTCCATTTTTAGCAATTTTTATGTTTTTTTTGTGCTAAAATGTGAGAGCATTTGCAATATTAGAGGTTTGTGATATGTAATTTGGCAAGTATGGCCAATAATAATAATCAACTGTTAGGTTGTAATATTTCTGTATTTTCGTTACATTTTCTCGAAGATGGTGCCTTACAACATGTAAAATAAATAAAGTCCCTAGTAATAAAAAAAAAAAAAAAGAAGTTATTAATGATTTTTTTTTATTTTTTTTTTTATATTTTTTCAAATCATTTGACATTGATTGATTAATCTTCGATTAAAGAAATTCAATTAATCAATTACAATGGTTCTAGTCAATTCAATCCCTAGTTTTAACAGTTTATATCAGGGTTTCTTAACCTTTCTTAGGCCATGGACTCTTTTGATTGTCCAGAGAAGTCTATGGGCCCCTTTGAATTGTCATCTGAACGCTACAGACCCCTTCTAGAAAATTTTTTTGTTAACACACAATTAAAATTTGTGCATTCTTCTTCTTCATCGTTCGTCCTGAAAAGGACGTTGGTTGCGTTGTGCCTGTTTACACCGGAGCTGCGATATCTGCGCCTTTTGGCCAATACATCCGACTTCAGCACGGCATTTTTTGGGACCGGGTTTGCCTTCCCTCTTCGATCCCTACTCTCTCAGCCAGACTGCAGTGATGCAGCCTGTTTCCAGGACCACCACGTGGAGGTGGAGTAGGGTCTTGGTCAGTTCTGGTTCGCTGACCCAGACGCAAGCAGTCAAGCCATGGGTCGCTGACTGCATTCTCTATTGCTGCATCTTTGGGTCCCAAATTTGTGCATTCAAACAATACATTTTATTACAAAGAAAAATAGTTAAGCTTACATTTGGTAACAATGAAATAAAAAAAACAGTCAGTAAAACAAATAAATTTCTTTAAATAAAAAAATCTATGATAATTTCCAAGTAAACACTGTGATGAAAATAAAATTCACATTTTTAGGTTATTTACACAGACATCAACTCCGCCAATGCCGGTCCCAAGCCCGGATGAAAAAGGAGGAGGGCGGCCTGCATGGAGGCCGTAAGGAGGCAGCCCCTCCACCATGCAAAGGCACAACAGGCCAATCACCTGTTTGCTTTAAATCACGATTACTAGCAACACAAGAGAGAAAACTGGACTGATTCTAAAGGCGACGAACTGGAACGGACTACGGACTACGACTTATGGAACTTGGAACACAAGAAGTATAAATGGGAAGGAAGAGGAGCTGGTGGAAGAGATGAGGAAAGCAAAACTAGAAATCCTGGCTATAACGGAAACAAAGAAAAAAGGACAAGGAGTCATGGATCTCGATGGCAACACGCTGCTCTACAGTGGTGTACCCATGTCTGAAAGAGCTAAAGGGGGCGTGGGTTGCATTGTGGCCCAAAATCAAAAAGATAGTATCAAGGGATGGAACTTTGTCTCGGAGCGCATTATGGTTGTTAAACTAAAAGAAGGAGAAACCATAGTCAACCTGGTCATAGTGTATGGGCCAAATGAGGATGAGAGAGCAGAGGTCAAGGAGGAATTCTTCGAGCTGCTTCAAAGGACAGTGGATGACTGCCTAGATGAAGTTATCATGCTCGGAGATTTTAATGCCAGAGTTGGAAATGACCATGCTAGATGGGGTGGAGTTATCGGAAGATGTGGAGAAGATACTCTCAATGACAATGGAAAGCGACTCCTTAGATTCTGCAGTGAGCAGAATCTGATCATTACAAACACAAAGTTCCCCCATAAGCGCATACATGCATACACTAGATGTGAACCAACAAAGAATGAGAAGTCAGTGATCGACTATGCCATTGTTCGGAGAAGCTCATTCAAATATGTCCGAGATGCTAGAGTCTGGAGGGGGCCAGAGATTGGAAGTGATCACTACCTGCTAACAATCAAAAGAACAACTGAAAGAGTTGCTCAGCCTAGGAACTGTCCAACATCACGCAAGAAACCAAGTAAACGAGCAGGAGAAATGAGCATTAGGACCTACAAGCTGAGAGAGCCAGAAATTAAGACCAGATATCAGGGGCTTATTGCTGCAGCGGTGAGCAACACAGAAGAACGACCTGATGACTTGGAAACCCTCTGGATTAAATTCAAGGATATCATAAAGACAGCTGCTGCAGAAGCATGCGGTGAAGTCCGACTTGGGAACAAGAGAAAGAGGACACCTTGGTGGACAGAGGAAGTCAAAGAGAAAATAAGAGAGAAGAAAATGGCATGGAAACAATACTTAGGAGCTAAAAACACAACAGGACAAATGGAAAAACATAGAGAATATGTGACACTTAGAACAGAAGCAAAGAACAAAGTGCTAGCAGCAAAACAGAAGTCCTGGGAAGAATTTGGAGAAAAGCTAGAAAAAGATGCACAAGAAAACCAGAAATTGTTCTATAAGACCCTAAAGAACATGAGGAAGGAAAAACAATGCCCTCTCAAATTTATAAAGGACAAGCAAGGCAAATTGCTTACTGCCCCGAAGGAAGTAATGGGAAGATGGAAAGAATATTTCTCAGAACTCCTGGATGGTGAGCATGGTGAAGCATCAGAAATGATAAACTCTAGCACAGAAGAGAAAACCAATGATGGTGAAGATGACATAAAGATGGAAGAACTGAAGGCAGCACTGGAGAAAATCAAGATGGGCAAAGCAGCAGGGCATGATGGTATAACACCAGAAATGGTTAAGTTCATGGGAGCATCAGGCGACCTATTACTCTTAAGGGTTTTACAGGCAGCGTGGTACAACAAGACCATACCAAAGGATTGGGAGATTGCCATCATAACACCAATTTTCAAAAAGGGTGACAATCGACAGTGTGGAAACCATAGAGGCATATCCCTTCTCAGTGTCCCTGGTAAAATCTACTCTAGAATCCTAGAGCAGAGACTCCGATGCCTAGCTGAGCCACAATTGGATGAGGTACAGTGCGGATTCCGAGCAAACCGAAGTACTCAAGACCTAATCTTCACACTCAGACAGCTGAGTGAAAAGGTCCGTGAGTATAAGAGTGAGATGCATCTTTGTTTCATAGATCTGGAAAAGGCGTTTGACAGGGTCCCCTGGAGCAAACTTTGGGACTGTTTGGCAAGGAAGAATATTCCAGCACCTCTGATTCATGCTATACAGAGCTTCTACAAGTCTTGCAGAAATAATGTGAGGACAGCAAACTATAAGTCAGAAGAGTTCAGAACCACCACTGGTGTAAGACAAGGTGATATCCTATCACCTTACCTCTTCATACTCCTTATGGACGATGTCATCAAGGCATGTAAGGAGAGAACAAGAAAGTATTCAGTGGGGTACTGGAAGATGAGACAGGTCTATATTTCGGAGCTGGCATTTGCTGATGATGTTGCCCTGATTGCTAAATCAGAGGCACATCTCCAATTCAACCTGCAAGTCTGGAAGGAAGAGCTGGAGAAGAGAGGGATGGTCATAAGCAGCTCTAAAACAAAAACCATGGTGATATCACGAGAAGAAAGAAAACATCAGATTAAGCTGGGAGAACAGGTCCTGGAGCAGGTCGACCACTTTAAATACCTCGGAGCTATTACAGACCGAAAGGGAGGCATCAAAGAAGAGTTGGCCACTCGAAAAGCAGCAGCTGGGAGACTTTTTCAGGCCATAAATCGAGGATTCCTCAGTAAGAGAGAGGTTGGTAAGAAAACGAAGATGGCTGTATACCGCTCCACCTATGTCCCAGTCTTGACATACGGATGCGAGTCATGGGCAATGACTCAACCCATAAAAGCCAGATCCAAACCTCAGAAATGAGGTATCTGAGGAAGGTGGTTGAAGTAACAAGAAGAGACATGGTACGCAACCAGACGATACGTCAAGGCCTTAAATCCTACCCCCTGCAGACCCAAGTAGAACAGTCCCAATTAAGATGGTTTGGCCATGTCTGCAGAATGGGAGAAGATCGGATACCACGACAAGCATGGGAAACAAAGAGCCAAGGATCCAGACCCCCAGGACGACCCAGAGTCCGCTGGGAGGACAACATTAGACAATCTTTGAAGGATCGAGGACTAGAATGGAACCAGGCCAGGAGGAAGACAGCCGATAGGATAGTCTGGCGCTCTCTCTTCCAAACCTCTACACCTCACGGTAGAAGGGGAACGACTAAGTAAGTAAGTAAGTACACAGACATCTAGCGTCAATGTACCACAGGTTAAGAAACTCCCGGTTTAAACAGACCATCACTTTGGAAACTGAAGAAGCACTAGGGAATCCCCCCAAAAGTAGATTAAACTAACCTGATCACATGATGCTGGCAGTAATTAAGTATCATCAAGACCTGAAGGTCTTTTATATTTGGACATGCGCCCTAATATAACCGACTAGGCTGAACGTGTGGGACACGCCTTGCCAATTCAAGGCGAAATTTTTTTTTTTTTTTTTTAAACATGTGCTGGCATATAAAAACACAGCTATGACACCAAACATCTTACCTCTGGTACCGCAAAGTGCTCTTCCATTTGCTCTTCTCGGGAGGCAGATAATTTAACAAGATCTATTGAAAATTAGGAAAAAAAAATTGACATCTCTTTCATACTGAAAACAGAGACTACTTATTTAAGATCCACTGTTAATGTTGATCAGAATCGACGTCACTGCACTCCGGGCAAACCCATAGGTGCTCAGTCTCCCTCAGCAAATGTTGAAGGGTATGAATGCTAATTGTTCCTGTTGCGCACTGGTTGTCTGCTGGTCTTATGTTTGATACCAAATTCCAGCAATCTTAGCCTTGATGATTCAACCATTACAGTGTCATTCTCTAATAGACGAACATGAATTGCCCTCAGTATTTCTTGTCTTATCCATGGCCAATGCATATTTAAGATCTACTGAAAATAAGGCAACAACACAAATGCCTTCTTCTGTTCTAATTCCACTCCTTCTTGAGCAGGGAGCCACAATGAAGCTGACCCCCCCCCCCCCCCTTGCAGAAAGCCTGCGTCAAAGTATTCTTGTACTCTTACAGTGGTGGTTTTTTTTTTTTAAAACGTACGCCCGCTATTACTCGAGGCAAAATCTCCGGTTGATATGTCTAACCTGAGACTGATTTTACGTGAGTATCCCTTTTTTCCCCTGTACAATGACAGATGTCCTCTCGCCATTGAGGCAGATACTCGCCGATTTCGGAGGTACCCATTAGAGCTGGGTCGGCTCAGGAGCCGTTCAGGTTATTCCAGTCCCTGGTCGACGACACTACTTCAAATGTCTTCGCCAGGGCTCGATTTATTCCAGTCCAGGTCCCCGTCGACGACACTACTTCAAATGTCCTTGCCCGGGCTTGAACCTGGATGACCCGATCGCCAGCGCAGTGTGGTAACCATTACACCAGCGCGGCTCCCCAGTGGTGGTTTCTGTAGCTCTTGTTTTACATAATGAGGCTGCTGCCGGTCCCATGCACAACCTCATCTTAGTTGCTTCTTACTACAAGCTCGAGGGAGCTGTAGCCCTATTTCTTTCTTTGTCTCCTCAGAGACCCTGGGGGAAGTAACACAGCCGTCTCAAGTCCGACTAACTCATTCACTGCCGTTCAGCTCCGCACGGAGCATAGGCCTTCAACAAACGTTTACCAAGTTCTCCTGTCCCGTGCCCTCCGCTCAAGGTCTTTCCATGTCTTCCTCACACCCTTTAATTTCTGTCTCCAGCTCTCTTCTCCATGTGTCTGCCTTTATCCTCTCTTATATTGGTGATTCCAGAATAAGGACTACCATGTAAGGCTATCAACAGGTTCTCTCAATGTGTGTACTATGGCGTAACAGAATTCAATAACTGAAGATCTCCTGAAACAAAGAAAACTAAAGGTCTGTATCCTTTTATCTCAAATCCTCGTGGACAACTTTGTTTCGGAAACCGGATTTTGGTCGGTTTTCAGATGTCGCCCAAATTTGTGTTTAAAAAAAGTAGTCAAAATGAGCCAAAATAGTCCAAGTCACAGAAAGTGTATTTGAAAAATAGCCCAAAGTCACACAAAATAGTCAGAAATCGACCACACTGAGATCCCAAAGAATATTTTTTTCCAGTGTTCAGATAAAAGAATACGGACTTTTGCAACCATCTCTTATAATTCTTTGTTTGCTCTCATATAACCAAAAATGCATTCCTCTCATCAAATAGGTGATCTCAGGCTGTTCCTACTACCATACAGTTTTCTTCCTCAAAGGAGGGGGGGGGGGGGGGGGGTCAGTGAAGACAATGTTATCTATCTGCATCTTTCATGGAACTGACAGTCTTGGAGAAAATAGAATTCCCTTAATCAAGAAGATCTAATAAGAACAGATAAAATATAATAACTGATGTGGCATGGCAAATCACCTGTGTGTTAGCAGGGCCCGAAAGGGGAGCAATGAACAGTATCACTGTAACCTACCAAAAGAGGCAACTAAGGAGAGATGGTGTGGCGTCAAAGTTATATTATTCAGTTGAGTATTATGCTCGTTTGCTCACTGTGTCTAGGGTTAATAGATATAATGTCCTCAAGGTTCATAACAGCCACAATACAACTCAGTAACAGTAATTCCAATGGCCCAATTCAACGATAAATATATCGACTTGGAAACTCTGTTGACATTCCAACATTTAATATAACGTAGACTGAACATCATCACAAGGCATTGCAAGACAGGTTAATTTCATTAAATTCCACATCCCGTGTGTCCACATAAGCATTATCTGATCCCATTTCATTTGTTAATTTCTGTGTACACATTGATGTCTTTCCAGACATTATCCATTGAACATTTTCCAAATATCTACCATCTGGTAGAAAACACAAGCGAACCCTTCAGGGTAAACACCAGCTCTGTTCGTTTCTATCCCAAACATGTTTACGTCATGTGCGAAATACAGTGATAATTCTTTATCGTGCCGTACTCACCAGCACCAAACTCTTGGTTATTCTCTGCCATGTGTGCAATAGCCAACGCAACATTACCCCCCCCCCCCCCCCCCCCCGCTTCTCCCCCCCCCCCCCCCCCCCCCCCCGCGAACGACTGAAAACATAGTTTTCAGACAGGCAATTACCAGATGAAGCGAGATCAAATTTTTAAGATCACCGCTAATCTAACTCATGATTATACACTGACAAATTAAATAATAAAGACGTTTCAACTTATTGTAAATCATGCATTGAATGTCAAAGTGTTGCACGCAAGGGCGCGCATCAGTTAGCACCCTTACAGGTCACAGATATCGCAGTACGCCCTTTTTTCAAAATGGCTGTCGATATCATCGGACCTCTATCTGTGAGGTCCACCAGAGGTTTTCAATACATATTAACATGTATTGACCTCTGCACAAGATGGCCAGAAGCCATTCCTTTAAAAAATATTACCACAGTATCAGTAACAGATGCGTTGCTATCTATATTCTCACGCATAGGATTTCCGGAGGAAATCCTATCTGATCATGGATCTCAGTTCGTGTCAGGTATGATGTCTGATGTTTTCAACACACTTCGTATCCGTCATACTCTTTGTGCTAGATTTCACCTTAGTTCAAACGGGGTCGTGGAACGCTGGAATGGTACGTTAAAACAATTGTTGGGTAAGGTAACTACATCGTATCATGAATGGGATCGTTTCATTCCGGCTGTATTGTTTGTGTACAGAGAGGTGCCTAATCAACAAACAGAATTTTCACATTTTCAGTTAGTATTTGGGGCTAACCCAAGAGGTCTAAAGTCTCTCTTACATGATTTACTGATAGAACCTGATGTAACAAAAATAGGGAATCTAGTTATCAATACGTCACAGACTTACGCCAACATCTGGTTGATGCATGTCAGGTGGCAACTGAAGCATCCGAGTTGGCAAAATATAAAACCAGATCTCGCATTAATCGGGATAGACGACTAACTTCTTTCTCAATTGATGACGATGTTTTTGTTCTCCTGCCACTCAAGGTAGATCACTTGCTAGTAACATGGCAAGGTCCTTTTAAAGTGGTTGTGAAGAAAACTGACGTGGACTACGTCATCGATATAAGGGGTAAACGAAAAACATTCCATGTTAACATGCTCCTACCATACATCACACGTCCTCCTCAGTTACAATTCATTTGTGATGCTATCATAAACAAACCTACACATCATGCATCTATCGCTTTGGTTGATGAGGTACAGACTAGCTTTGCTGATGTACTGTCCACGTTTCCGGTAGCACCTATCCAGTCTTCAGAAACATGGAATGATGTTATAATCTGTATAAATTTACCAACAAGCCATAGGGATCAGATTCGTTCTATGTTGGAATCATTTCAAGATGTTCTGTCTGATCTTCCTAGACGTACCAACATTATCACTCATGAAATCAAATTATCAGATTACACTCCAATTTCATTACGACCATATGCGGTTCCTTTACACGTTAGAGATCAGGTTGAAAGTGAGGTGGATGGTATGTTAAAACTGGGTATTATTTCACCGTCAGATTCACCTTTCTGTTTTCCTATGGTGGCGGTTCAAAAGAAAGATAAATCCATTCGTATCTGCATTGACTTTCGTCACCTTAACAAGGTGACCATATCGGATTCCGAACCAATGGCTTTGCTGGAGAATTTGTTGCCACGCTTATCATCCGCCGCTTTCTTCAGCAAGTTTGACCAGTCTAAAGGTTACTGGCAGATTCCTTTGGCTGAGGTATTGAAACCTTTGACTGCCTTTGCCACTCCTTGGGGATTGTTTCAATACAGTGTCATGTGTTTCGGTTGGCGGAACGCTCCAGCGACATTTGTAATACACCGATCAAAGATCACTCACATATCTACAGACTTTTAAATCGTAAAATGCACATCTTACCATATGATCTTTACAAATACAAGGCTACGATTTTGACGTTCTCCCGATAGCGGGAAAGGACAATGTCCTAGCGGACACCCTATCCAGGGTTATGTAATAACTCAAATACATACGTGGTTCATACCCTCCATATTTAACAATGTTAATAATGCATAGTGTTTTGTAACAATGGTCACTATAGGGAGTATAGATCACTATGCGAACATAGACCATGGTGTTTAACAGTGATGATCACATTTATGAGACAATATGCAAATATTTACTTATTTATCCATATTTTTTTTTCTTTCTTTCATTTGTCATATCCATGTCTCAAAACTTGCATTACTTGCAGTACTATTTTCCTAATAAGTTAATTGCAATCTATGTCTATATAATTTAATTTGTCTGTGTATAATCATGAGTTGGATTAGCGGTGATCTTAAAAATTTGATCTCACTTCATCTGGTAATTGCCTGTCTGAAAACTATGTTTTCAGTCATTCACAGGGGGATAATGTGGCGTTGGCTATTGCACACATCGACATGATGTGGTAGGTAGACCCATGTCCATCTATGGCGTGCAATAGCCAACACCACAGATGGACATGGGTCTACCTACCACATCATGTCGAATATGTTAAGCCAGAAAACATGTCAACAAAACAACATGGACAAAGATCACTAATGTGGAACTGATGACATGTACCAGTGGAACAAGTGGTGAGAAGAAGGCGCAGGAGATGGATAGGATACACACTGCAAAAAAACCTGCTGATAGCATTACAAGGTGGTCCTTCCTGTGAAATCCCCAAGGGTAAGAAATGTAGAGTGAGATCAAAGAACACATGGAGAAGAGAGCTGGAGACAGACATGAAGGGGATGAAGAACACATGGGAAGACCTTGAGCTGATGGCACAGGACAGGAGGACTTGGCAGACATTTGATGAAGGCCTTTGCTCCTAGGGAAGCTGAAGAGGTGATGAGAAATTAAAAAAAAAATACATCCCTCCACTGATGCTTATACATGCTCACACACACATATAAACACACAAGATGCCTCTCACCTTCCAGCATATAGGTCTAATGCCTTTCTCATGAGGACATCCTGTAGAATAAGATAAGATATTGTTCCAGAAAATTCTTCCTAAAGTAGAAAAAAAAAACATCCTGCAACTCCCTACCTGACATATGCTGTCACTTCTCTTGTGACTTACTTACTTACTTAGTCGTTCCTCTTCTACCGTGAGGTGTAGAGGTTTGGAAGAGAGAGCGCCAGACTATCCTATCGGCTGTCTTCCTCCTGGCCTGGTTCCATTCTAGTCCTCGGTCCTTTAAAGATTGTCTAATGTTGTCCTCCCAGCGGACTCTGGGTTGTCCTGGGGGATCTGGATCCCTGGCTCTTTGTTTCCCATGCTTGTCGTGGTAGCCGATCTTCTCCCATTTTATTATTCTCTTGTGACACCGTGTACTGTTGTGTTGTATGTTGTATTTATGAAAGTCTGAAGCTTTTTTTGGTTGTTGCTTTTGCTGTTCTCCATGTTTCAGAGCCATACAACAGGACTGACTTGACATTTGAGTTGAAAATTGAACATACACATTTACATACACTAAATATTACTCTATGCTACTAATCTGAACAATGCAACAGCAGAGAAGGTGAAATTCTTTCTTTCTTCCTCCTTCCTTCCACTTTTTATTTTTTCAAATTAAAATTGAAACATCTCCAAATAGTTATTTTCATCAGACAGGCTGACAGATGTAGAATCAAACGTATATTTTGGCAGCAATATAGTCAAAGTTGGAGGGACAGACAGTGATGTCAAACAGAATATAAAAGGGTAGAAGCCCTGTCACTAAATTGGGAAATACATAGAAAACAACAGAAGTAAAACAACATAAAAATCAGAATCTTTAACTGAAGAGTCAAGTCAGTTCTATTGTATGGCTCTGAAACATGGAGAATAACAAAAACAACAGCCTAGAAGTTACAAACTTCCATAAATGGATGCTTGAGTAGAATAGAAGGATTGAATTGGTATGAAAAGATCACTAATGTGGAAGTGATGACGAGAAACCAGACAAGTGCCAGTGGAACAAGACGATGGTGATGGAAAGGACACACATTGAGGAAACCGTAACCCTAACACACTGAGGACTGTTGCAAGGCAGTCCTTGTTCTCGAATCCCTAGTGTAAGAGAGTTAGAGGGAGTTTAAAAAAAAACCGCATGGAGAAGAGAACTGGAGGTAGAAGTGAAAGAGATAAAGAAGATATGAAAAGACCTTCAGGGGATGGCACTGGACAGGAGGACGTCATGAATTTGTTGAAGGCCCAAGCTCTGTGGAGGAGCCATGGTAGCGCAGTGGTTAGTGCACTGGCTTCCTAGCTCGGTGGTCCATGGTTCGATCCCCAGTTGAGGTGGGATTTTTTTAGACCGCAAACAGCTTCGGTAGTCAACCCAGCCTCATGAATTGGGTACCAGAGCAACTCTGGGAAGGTTAAGGCGGCCGGCGTGATGCTGACCACAACACCCCTAATGAGCCGATGGTCAAGAAAATATGGGCCTAACACCATATTCCCAATATGCCTCAATGGCCATGTAACAGGATCCTTTACCTACCACACCCCCCCCCCCCCCCAGCTCCGTGGGGAGCTGAAGGGGATAATGAATGAATGAGATGAGCTGAATGAGTCAAGTTTTCTTTGTAACATGCCACAATGCCACATGTTCCGATATGATAGGTAAATGGAAGTGTTCGCCAAATAGGCTTGTCCTACTTTGCTATGGTTTATCTGGAACTCTTAGCAGGTGTTCTCATAGTCACTACATCAGTGGTTCTTAAACTGATTAACATGAATAACCTTTTTTTATGCACAGAAAAAAAATAATTTTTTTAATGCTTTCCCAGTTCTCTCCAATAAACACCCGCCCCTCGACCCCAACCCCCCCCCCTTCCCCCCCCCCCCCCCCCCCCCCCCCCCCCCCCCCCCCCAGTGGCGTCTTGTAGGGCAGCAACAAACTGTCCCCATTTTTCTCCGTCGGTGGCCATCCTTCATGCTGTGCCCCAACTCTGGTTCATGCTTGGCATCTCAGCCTCCATTGTTCTCCGCCAGACTGTCTTTGGTCTGCATCTCTTTTGCCATCCTACTGGGGTCCATAGCATAGCAGTTCTAGTGATGGTGTCAAGGTCCCTTCTGAGGACATGGCCAACCCAGTTCCAGCGTCTGCCCGCAATGATGGTGTGCATGCCTTTTTGACTGTGCCGTGTAGGCAGTTCCTATTTGAAGATGGTATTTGGTCAAATAATTTGAAGAATTTTCCTTACACAGGTTGTGTGGAAAGAGGATAATTTGAACATTTCATTTTCTGTTACTCTCCTGCACTCCACGTCATACAAAAATACAGAAAGTACGCAGCTCTTGTATAATCTTAATTTGGTGTTTGTGCTGTACTGAGATTTCCAAATGTTGTTTAGATTTGCAAAGGCTGTTCTGGCTTTATTCACTATGTTACTGATGTTATTGCTTGTTCCGCCGTCTGGTGTTACTATGCTTCCTATATATGTAAATGTTTCTGTTTGTTCCAGTTTCGGTTACTAATTTTTTGGGCTCAGGATTTATAACATTGAGTGTCATGACCTCTGTCTGCATTAGGTTGATGTTCAGTCCCACTTGTTGGCTATATATATATATTCAGTCTGTCTGTGCATTTTGAGAATAACATAGGAAACTAAGAGGTGATTGAGGAAGCAAGACTTGGCCTACTCAAAAGTTTCCGGAAAGTCAACATTCCTTGACGCAAGTCACGGAAATTCCGTGCAAATTCATGTTTCTATTTTGTTTAGGGATGATTACGATAGTTTAAAAAATAATGTTACAGCTATTATTGAAAAGCAATATAAACTTATTTTGTATTTAAAATTCATAACCATATATCACAGGCATACCATGGTCAGCTGATAATTTGAGCGAGGTCAGCCGCAAGCTTAAAAGAGCGAAAAGATAATTATGCAACTTACCACCAGAAAAGCAAAGCTTTCTTATCTTTTGCACATCTATCACATCTGCGTCTAGAATGTCTTGGAAACATTTTAACCTGGAAATAAAAAAATAGCTCTCAATGTATCCTCTAGTTACAGTATGGGAAGTGTTTCTAATTTTAACATACAAGTTTCTTCCACGAACTGTTGTTTTACCTCTGTTGATGTCCTGCCATTTTGTTTGTTGACATTTTCCACGCATGCGCAAGGGCCACACAGTTACCGGGAATTAGGCGAGAATATTGTAATACGTTTAAAGCAGATGTTTTCAAACTGTGCGTCGCGGCTCCCAGGGGCGTCGCGGCCCTTGGCTAAGGGCGTCGCGGTGGCTTGGGAAAAGTATTGGGCTCGATATTATGAGCCAAGGTCCATCAATAAATATAGATCTTCGTAGTACAGAGAGGAGCCGCGGTGATTTATGCACAGGTCAAGGGAGCCGCGGACCAAAAAAGTTTGAAAACCTCTGGCTTAAAGCATTCATGGATGACACAACAATTCTGACATCAATGAACACCAGGCCCGGAGAATGTTAGCAAGCCTGGATGAACTGGTCAGCTGGTGCAGAATGAGCTTCAAACCTAAGAAGTCTAGAAGCCTATCAGTCAGGAAAGGGAAGATATCTGAGGTCGCATTCATGGTTTCAAACCAAAGAATCATTACTGTCATTGAGGAACCTGTGAAAAGTCTTGGCAGGGTGTATGATGCCTCATTAAAAGACTCAAAGGCAGTTCAACAGACAATAGAAATGGCAGACAGAAGATTACAGATCATAGACCAAAGCAGACTCCTAGGAAAGTTCACACTGTTGTGCTTTCAGTTCATGTTGATACCTAAATAGCTGTGGCCACTGCTTATATATGAAATAATTACCAGTACATTGGAAGCTATAGAGCAAAAGGTCAACAAGTTCATGAGGAAATGGCTAGGAGTACCAATAGGTCTGTCAGACGTAGCACTGTACTGCAAGAAGGCAAAGCTTGTGCTTCCCTTCAAGTCAGCTGTTGAAGACTAAAAAGCAGGAAAGGCAAGGCTCGCAATGATGCTGTGCGAGTCAGCAGATGACGTAGTTAAGTCCATTCAGCCGACACTGAACACTGGAAGGAAGTGGAAAGCGGATGAAGCTGTTGGTGCTGCCCAAGAGTCGCTCAAGCTGAGGGAGGTAATCGGATACACACAGACGAATAGATGGGGATTTGGCCATGGTGACATCCGCAGGTGGTCCAAGGCATGAAACAGGGAACGCAGAGATATGGTAATTCAGGAGATACGAGGAGCTGAGAATGATAAGAGGATGCTAAAAGCGGTGCAGCAGGCCCAACAAGGCCAATGGACTACGTGGGAAGGAGCCCCGCAAAGGTCATTGGCATGGAATGATATATGGCATATCTTAGACTCAGCTTCATTATCAGATCAATGTATGACCTCCTGCCATCGTCCGCACACCTTGTGAGATGGGGAAAATCTGATGATGCTTAGTGCCCCCTGTGCCATGAGAGGCAGACAATGGAACACGTGCTCTCAGCTTGCAAGGTATCATTAGGGCAAGGGCGATACACATGGCGCCACAACAAAGTATTAAATGAGCTGGCTACTACAATAGACCTGGCAAGGGTGAAGGCGAACAGGAAAGTCAGCACATCCCAAACCAAGTAAATCAAGTAGCAGTTTACCATCTCTTCTTGGCTGTGCAAATGACTGGGAGACTGCAGTAGACCTACCTGGTTAGGGGCATATCCAGAGAGTATCAGAAGATCTCGAAGACGGCCAGATATGGTGTTGCATTCCTCATCATCGCACTAGATTATAATGATTGAGCTGACCGTGCCATTTGAATCTAGATTGGACGAGCAACACTCGTTCAAAGTAGCCAAGTATAATAATCTGGCCGCGGACTTGAGACGCGATGGGTTCATGGCTGTTGAAGTGAGTGCAAGAGGTCTCGCGGCTGCCTCAGTGTATGATCTACTGAAACTGTTGGAGTTGAGGGGACGGTCAGAACAACAGCACTTAAGAGCCTCAGCGAAACTGCGGAAAAGGCATCATGCTAGCTGTGGAACAACCGCAACGGGCTATGGAACTCGAGACAGTAATTTGTTTTCAACATAGGGGTTACTTTCACATTTGCCTCCAGCTGGCAGAAAATAGGAGTGAATTTGAAAGCTGCAACCAAGGTGCAGTGGGTTCAATTCTCTGCACTAGACAAGTGAAAAAAAAAAAAAAACACACACACCCACACAAATAGTAATACGTCTTACAAGGAGAAGGACAAGAAAAACCTACGTTGCGGCCACAAGGCCTTCGTCAGGGACAGACAAACAAGAGACAGGAGGGAAAGAAAATGAGAATTAAGTAGAGAACATGAAACTATAAAAATAAGAGAAAAAAACTCCCTTAATATTAAGTCCAGTCACATGTGAAGCAAAGCAGGATGGCTGCCACTAAACCGGAAAGAGGAAGTTGACAGTACATAAAGATAAGAAATAATAAAAACAAGGACTGGGAAAGAGTGAGAAAAAAGTAATCAATAAATAATAAATAAAATAAAATAAATAAATAAAAAATAAATAAATAATAATAATAAATATATTTAAAACAAATAAATAAATAAATAAAAATAAAAACTAAATAAAGAAATAAATAAAATAAAAAATAATAAAGGAAAAAAATAATTTAAAAAAAAAAATAAATTAAAAAAACATAATAAAATAAAATAAAATAAAATAAATAAACAAATTTAAAAAAAAATAAAATAAATAAATAAAATTATTAAATTAAAAAAAAAGGGTAATTTTTAAAAAAAAAAAAAAAAAAAAAAAAAAGGGTGATCGCATCAAAGTAGAAAGTCATAATACAACAGGGACTCGATAGAGAAAGGCGTCTCAGACAAAAGAATGTTGGGTATTCAAACCGTGTGGTTTGAGGCAACCCATAAGATGGATGAGGCGTTGTTCCTGGCGAAACCGACTGTTGGCGTCCGAGGAACAGTATCTGATGGCACTAGACAACAGGAGGCTGACACGTGGGAGTCATGACCTAAGTGGGCCCGCCCCCCTTAGAGTGTAAAGGAGATTAAAGGGCCGAAACTCTTGATCGACGGGGGGAACTATTTCTGATGATCAGATTGCCTCCTGTTGTATCACTCTGTATAGAGTTTCATATCATAATACCCGGCAACTTTCTCGAGTTAAACCACTAGACCTTAGTTGAAAGAGAATTTTACCGCGACGGGAAATTGCCACATTCAAAAGGAAATATTTTAATCGCCGCCGTTGATTTAGTATGGAGACTGTGTCCCAGCCCCAGAGATCTCACAAATCTCGAAACGACAAACTGATCATGTGACGTTTAATGCATTCTTCTTCATCCTAGGGTATGATGCCACTTTCCCATATCGGCAGTTGTTCATATTATTTGGAATTTAAAACAAAATATATATATATATATATATATATATATATATATATATATATAAATATATATATATATATATATATATATATATATATATATATATATATATATATATATATATATATATATATATATATCCTACTTATAACCCACCTGAGGTTGAAGGGATATTTTTCCTCATTAATATTTAAAACAAAATAATTTTCATCTTCAAGTAGGGTACCATGCCTAGTGGCGTAGGAGATCATGTCTCTCCACAACTTCCTGTCTCCAGTACAATTTATCAGTTCTGCTGTTGACTTCTTTCCATGCCACGATGTCAAACTGTCCATTATTTGCTCTCTTTGTCTTCCCCTATCTCTTTTCCCTTCAATCTTACCTGTTGTTACGATATATTCTAGCTTTCCTCTTCTCTTAACATGCCCAAAAAAGTGGATTGCTTCTTTCTAACTTGTGAAATAAGTTTCCTTTGCGCATTAACCTCTTTCATGACATCCTCATTACTCTTTGTTGCTGCCGATTGTATTTTTAACATTCTTCTGTAAAACCATATCTCTGTGCTGGAGAGAGGGTACTCTCTGTAAAATGAAGAAGATAGGAGTAACTGTTAAATATATATTTATATAATTTCCTGCAAGATAGATATTTCACTGTTCAGGTAAACAATGATAGATCAGAACTGTATGAACAACAAAATGGAATACACAAGGATCAGTAATATCTCCTTCAATGTTTACAATAATGGCAAATGATTTAGGTGAAGAATTTAATGATTTAACAAATAAATTGTCACAGTTCGCAGATGATGTTGCTTTATGGAAAACTGGGAAACATCTGCCAAAATTACATAAGGATCTACAAAAGCAAATAAATAAAGTATGTAAATGGATGACTAAATGGGAATTTCAGCTGAATACAAATAAAACAATGGGAATGATCTTCGGGGTTGTTAAAAATAAAATTATAGACATAAATATCCAAGGGCAAAACATTAATACAGTGCAAACCACTCGATATCTGGGAATGACATTGGACCAACCGCTAAACTAGAATAAACTCATAGATAAACTAGTGGAGTCTTGCAGAGGATTAACTTAACTTGTTAAGATATTTGAAAGGTAATGGATGGGGTGCAAGCACTAAGACAATGCTCGCTTTTTATAAATCTTTTATTAGAGGAAAAATAGATTATGGAAGAATAATATATGACTCTGCTGCACACAGTAACAAGATTAAATTAGACTTAATTCAGCATCAAGCTTTATGTACAATAGCATGTGCAATCAGATCAACATCAATGGGAGCTCTAGAGATAGCTTTAAGGATTCTACCCTTATAATTACGGAGAAATGAGTTAAGACTAAATTACATGAACAAAGTTATGTTAGATAAGTCTCACCCAGCACATACAGCTTTTACCAAATGTCAACTAACAACTCAGGCTAACCAAATGAATACCAATAGATACCCAACAGTAGAGATGGCTACTCTGTGTGTGTGTGTCGAAACAATGCTTCGAAACAGCGCTGTCCGAAAGATCCGAAACACAGCCTGCTTCTTGTTTCGAAACAGTTTCAGTTCCTGTCTGCCTCGCTGTTTTGCAAAGAGGCACACTGTCTCACTGTCTCACCTTCCGTGGGCCTTTGTAAAATTTGAGTCAAGCGTCCAGGACATTAGTCGTTCATAGATAGTATGGAAGATCAAACAAGTCATAATTTTTTTTTTTATAATTCCTCAGAACTGAAAGAGGCTTACTACTACTAGATGTCTGCTCGGTTTGAGTTGAATCATTGTCGCTGACTGTACCTATTCTAGTTTTATATAATGTGTCATTATTACTGTTTTTATTATTATTATTTTCACATATACTGCAACTATCATCATATCTCCGTTTTATTTCATCATAATGAAGACTTGTGTAAAAATATTGAATTGTGGTCATACGAAACGCCATAGATTTTCCCACACGCCAGTCCAAGCAGACCGCATGCCAGTAGCGCGCAAGAAAAACGGCGGAGATTGTCTCACACAGTTCATGTATACTGTCTATTGCTAGAGACTTCTCCCGACACGGGAAAAAGTGCCGTTGTGTCGAAACAGTGTGTCGATACAGTTTAAATAACTGTGCCGAATGTCTCGATACAGCGGAGTGTGTCGATTTGCCCACCTCTACCCTACATGATGGAAGTGTATGGAGGAAATTGTCCCTTGGGTGTGTTACGCTTCGTTCTTGCACACAGACATATGCCCGTTTAGGAGATATATCTGTGCGCACCAACGAGTAGTACGATAAAGCACTATTTGTGAACAGCGCACCATTGGCGTTGGTGTGACGTAATAGGTAGTCGAAGTGTGACGTATGCAACGTCTGCTCTTGGAAGCAACTTCTTAACTTTCAGTCTCTTTTTGGCTGTGTCCGTTAGACTGTGTGGAAGTGTATTTCATGTGCTCCGTGAATATGGAGATATTTAATAAGTGCTTATAGCCTTCTTCGATATGATGATGATCACTACCGATATATTTATTGGCCAGTGCTGGTTCGCTACTCTCAAGAAGGTACCGTAACCCTTTTAACAGTTTTACGATGTCAGAATTTTATGAAGCTCTATTTCATGTAAGTCCGGAGTGGACTTGGAAGAATATTGTCGGCCAGATCAAACTAAGCAGATATCATATGGTAAAGGACGGACAGTGGCACTGTATCAGTACATTATTACTGATTATATTTTTATTCAAGAATGTGGAGGCAAAAATGTTCCTGTATTTGAAACGTCATTAAACGTTAAAAAATCGTTGGACAGTCTTCGCTGCATATTTGAGTCCAGTTACAAGTTTTCTATGATGTTCGATGTTTGCCTGTTGAATCTGCTTTTAACCTTCGCAACCCACGACATGTATACAAATTCCAGTAATACATCGTAACAGGGTACTTTAATTACATCAATTAATAACAATTGTGAATACAAGCCCGTGGTTCCACCCTGGGAGATGAAGAAACCAGACACGGACTGCTACCTAGCAGAAATACTTACGAAACAAATAATATAGGAAATATTCAAAACACAGCAAATAAACATATACAACAACTATCAAAGGACAGCATTACTATACACAGAGGGATCCAAGGGAGAGGATGGCAAATTGGGAATAAGAATATATATTTCAAAAAAGGCAAAAGAGTATGTATCTAGGTTAATTCTTTTTTTTCCTGTTGATCGCCTTAAGTTCTACCAAATGATGCATTGGGATCTATGAGTAGATCATGTTGTAAGTTGATATTGGTGTAGCTATAATAGTAGTTGTAAACATTTAACACTGACATCAAGAGTGATACATTAACGAACTTGATAATGATCAAACGGTTACTGGGTTTATTAATTAAATATCTACACATATAGGGTTAGTAGTAATTACAACGTGATGGTGGTGAAGACAATTCACACAAAACACACAGATGAGATATAAATAATGTAGTTAGTTAAATAGGAGAATGAACCTATGGGAAGCTAAATGAGGATGTGATATGACACTTGTTACCAAACTGATGTCTAATCTACACTGTCCATGTTTCTCTTCATGCTATTCCCGTGTATGATGATACACATGTATGCGTAGACTGTCCCAGGTAGGTGAATGGTATGTTATGTGGGTTATCTCCAAGACGAGAACGTAATGATTAAAGCTTTTGTGTAATAAGAACTTTGACGAAATACAGTCCTTTAATGTTTGGCACTATCTCTGTAGCGTTGACTGTTGTCTTAAGAAAATAACTGCTGTCTAATCCTTGAAAGGCACTGCCTAGACTGGCGCTTTTACACGAAATGATCTTGGTATGTAGACTCAACAACTTGAGTATGTACTCTTGATTCATAAAATATGCTTTGGTGTAAGGTAAGCTTGCTAGCTGTATATGAGAATCAGCTTGTAAATATGGAATCTTGATTCTCAAAATGCACTCTTCTGAGTGTGTTGAACTTGCTATAAATATGAGAGTCAACTAGCGCGTGCTTTAGCTTGACTCATGCAGTAAGCTTTCGAGTGAGTTGAACTTGATATTTGAATATGTAATCAACTTGTGAGCAATTGATAAGCAGGTGAATAAAACGCTGTGCAATCCCAGTGTAAAACGTGGGCGAGAAATCTTACTTCTTACTTGAGGAAGTGAAGGATGTCCTAAATTGCGAATTCTGCTATCCAGCCGTACGCTTTGCTAGTTTTTTTTTCCTGGTAGATCCCAAAACACGTAATGTGTAAACTCAGACTTCTGTTGGACTGAAGACACACAAACTTTTTCGTAAGGTTTCTCACTTACTATCATTGGGTGACTTTCTTTTATACTACTCCTTCTAATGATGAGTTCAATTCTCTAGTAATTCTATATGACACGAGACGGACATGAGAAGTGTTAAATATATTGCGCATGAGAGTGTGTATAAGTCTGACATGATAATCTAGCAAACTAGATAAAGATGAAGTATGAACTATTGTCACATAAATTTTGGGTCGCTCTCCTAATCTCGGGTGTGGCCGACATCAGACTACAGATTAACCCTAAAATCGCCCCAGTGACTATGGTTAAGTATTGAAAAGGCGAACGTGTCGCACTTGCCAAGATGGTAAAGAGACGGATTTTGTGTGCACAAGCGACGGATAAAGAGATTACTTGTCTGTGCGACACATTTTGGACAGACATGAATGACATCATCCTTCATTGCTTTAGATAAAAGTAAGATGTTGTATTTGAACACATTGTCGAGTGTACGGACGTGTCACTTCCATATATGGGAGACGTGACCTTTTGCATCATGCATAGAATTTCAGGCAGAAATAATTTTGAATTACCCCACAAAACACGCATGTTTGAAACCATTGGAGCCCTGCTTAGCATCGTAACAAACACATGCGGGGGAAGACAGGGCCATATAACCTGACGAGTTTGCAGTTTTAAGACTGTGAGAATCGCTGGTCAAGACGAAAACCAGACTGCCAGAGTTAGAATCAGAATTCCATTTATCAGACCGGACTTTATTGGAGCATTTCGAAGGACTTAAACAGACACGGAAATCTCTATCATTTTAATAAGGAAAACCGAGATCTCAGCAAACTGAACACAAGGAGTCATAGTGGGAATTTATTGTTAAAGTAACAACCCACAAGAACACGTGAAAAAAGGCATCTGCTAGTGCCTTAATCTACTTCTCTGAGCAAAGAGTCTGTGAGCCAAGATTGGCGTAAGTTGTACATTTTACATTCTATATTTTTCATGACTAACGGGAAATAATATGTACATTTTGCCATATGAATATTAATATGTGAAAGTGCTAGTGGATGTCAAAGTCATTTGAGGCTGGCAACTTCAGCGTATAGAATGATGATTTAATGAACCACCACTGCAAGGGCTGGTGACTGCTGTATTGTTAGCTTCTTAAAGAGAACTAAAAGCATAGGTAGTCCCAAGTTCCATGTGGAGCAAGGAGGGAATTATGAAAGAAATGATGTACATTCTATTTATAATATTTACAGTTTCAAACCAGTGTAAATGCCTATGTAAACATATTCACTTTAAAATTAATGAAAGTTTTCAAGCTTTTCAACCAGTGTAGATGTAACTGAAAACATATTCAATCTACATTGTGAACATTTTTCAACCAGTGTAGATGTAAATGTAAACATATTTAATCTATACTATTAACATTTTCATTTAAATGTAAAGAAAGTTTTCTTTCGAGGGATTAAGTTTAATTCTCATCGAGGGTAAAGTCGGAGGCAGATGGGATGGTGGAATAGGAAGAAGGGGACTCATAACTATGTGTTGGGAAACTCAATACTCGGACGGTATTTTTTTCTATTCTTTAACTAAACTAGTTGGTGGTACTAGCTGAGGGTACTATCTCTGGAACAAGAAGGGTACAAGTGGCCTGACGTCGAAGCTAGATACCATCATCAGACGGGGCTTAAAGACGAGGGATCAACTTCGTAGACACTCCCTGACACTTCTGGGAATGTGCTGCGCCCTACAACCTTGATCAGTGTCGAGCGGGATCAGCGATCCAGTCTACCAAGAACCAAAACCATCAGAAGAAGAAGCAGAAACCGTTAATTAATCATTTATGAGAAGGATTTATTGAAAAACTGTCTTCCGCACATTTAGCTATGATGCTGAGTGCAAAGGTGATCTTAACTAAAGACAAAGAAAACATTTTAATAGTTTTTAAAAGATTCACTAACCTCCTTTTCCCATTCACAAACTCCTTTAAGAACACAATACACCACAGATGTGAATTATTTTATACACACTGAATTAATTGCAGGCTATGCTCTGGGATATTATCTACACCATGCTGTTAACTGTAACTGCTCTCTGGCAGATTCCACAGTACATTATATTCCTAAATCACCCATATGTTCCCAAATCTTGCCTGTAACGTGAAACTACGCCTCTAAACCAATCGCTAGGCCTCCATATTGCGGCTTAGGTCTTGGCACTCTCTTGTCCCCAGTCAGGGCGTGTCACTGGCTTAAAAAAAAGGGGGGGGCCTCCGCTACAAACTTTAATTCCATGCTATGGGTTTTTGGATTGGCCAGTTTATGAATAAATCACCTGCCTTCTCCTGTCACAAGTGTTGCGTCCATTGTCGCTTTCTTGTATTTCCTGTCATACTTTGTGAGACAGTTTTCCCTAATCTCCTTGTTCACATCTAAGACACATGCCGCTCTCTTTTTGCCATCTGGAAACAAACGTTGTCGTGCCCTGACGCGCCAGCCATTGTGTCGCCAAGTATTGACTGTCTTTTGTTTAAACAGCGGTTTAGCCATGAAAAGACTACCATATCGTGTCGGCCGGGCGTATTCTAAAATAATCAATATTCCAAGGTGGCATGTCTGACAATATTTACACGGTTACTTAGATATCAAAGAAGTTGTCTAAGACCAAGCTGGTGTTTCACAAGATAACAATGAAGCCAGGTGTGTTCCGCAAGGTGGGAACATGAATCAAAGGAGTGTCAAGTTAGATCCCAGTCGTGATCAAGAAAGAATACTTTAACCATAATGAAAGAGGAAAATATGGGTGAAAATGAAATAAGAAAGATGTTGGAAAAGATAGAGAGTGATAAAGATAGATCTACTATACGACAATCAAGATTGACTGGTTGCCAACCCCTGCTCTAGAGGATGTTCTGTTCTAATAGCTTGGATACCTTCACATGTTGGCATAGAAGGAAATAAAAAGGCGAATAAATAAGCTAAGAAAAGTTGATCTAATAGAAACAAAACGTGGGGATGAGTAAAACAGATCAAAAGCTTAATTAAAAGAATACCGATGAATAGACAGTAGAGTGGGATGGATGCCTGAAGGGCAGACATGCATATAAATTGTTCAAAACTCCAACAAGAACGTGTCAGGTATCTAGAGAACTAAAAATTCCTAGCATAAAGAAAATTCTTAGACTGCAACTAAGAATGCGATATTTTAGAATAGAAGAACCTTACTGTGCAGAGTGTCTACAAGGAAAATAATATAGAGAAATTCCTACTAAAATGTAGACGTATGAACAACAGAGAAAACCAATATTAGATTATTTACAGGCATGCAATTCAGCCATAACTGTGAAACAGGTGTTGAGAATAGATAGACCTAGAGAATTTCACAATATGGTAAAACAGTATATAACAAGAACAAAAATTAATATTTAAGGATCAGTGATATGGGAAGGGGGAATCTGGTGGTGGTAGTGGGGCCAAAATGATTTGTGGATTGGGTGTCATCCCGGACACCCCTAGGCCTTCAGCGCTTTTTAAGAACAAGGCAGTTGTGGGAGACTTGTTAAACGCACAATATACCCCAATTATAACCAACTTTCAGGTTGAACAGGGTATAACAGCAATATAGCAGACAAAATAACGAACGAACGAGACTTGTTTTTTTTTCTTTATGTTTTGTATTTGTTTATTTTTATTTGTATTTTTTTTTTTTTTTTTTTTTGGAAAGGGCAGGGCACACACACGTGCATTCAGAGTTTTACGGTTTTTATTTACTCTATTTGGACTGAGTTAAGTGGGGAGATACCATATTTAGATATTACAATTTTTATCTTGAATTTACTACACTATATATCCTAATTATAACCAATCAAGGTTTGAACGGGATACTTTTTCTTTAAATAAAAAAGTCGATTTCAATGTATTTAACCATTATAATATGGTGTTAGCACTGTGCGTGATGCTGACCATATCACCCCTAGTGTGCCGATGGTAAAAAAAATATGGGCCTAACACCATATTCCCAATATGCCTCAATAGGCATGTAACGGGATCCTTTTTTACCTTACTGTGCTGTCGTAGATTTTTGATAGGAAAATTAAGACTTGGGTTGGTCCCTTCTGAATAGATTAGAATAAGTGATAGTCACAATGAGAGGTAGTAAATAGAAATAGATTTCCACGAGTGAGATGGTAGAAATTTATAGAGGCTGTTCCGGAACTCGAGAATCTCTCTCTCTTTCCACCTATCTTCTACAACAGATTCAGAGGAGTCAGACAGTCTATAAAAAATTATGTATATATTAATATATCTCTATCCACTCACGTGCCCGCACATACAAGTGACGACAGTTAGACACACAGACGTGGGAAAACTATACAAGGATTATATAGATATTATGGGAACGAACTGACCACCACACTGAAATAAATGTAGGTATAGTTTAATTATCATAGTAAACTTACATCACAACATATAAAATACAACAAAAGCATATACACATAGTCATAAGAATCAAGGAATGCTACAATAGTGATAGACCCGGTTGTATGGTCCTTCCCCTGGATATATAGCTCACAGTCCCGTTAGAAGAAAGTGATAACCCCAAGGAGTTACAGATACATATGATTGAGTCTATGGTTTCCCCCTTTTAAGGTATGGACAGACTTGATACTCTGCTTTATTCTAAGGGAAAATATAGTTAGCAATAACTTGCATAAAGAAAGTTACAACGTGGGTGACTCAAACAAAGAACATCCTTCAGTCTACTTTCACTCGGTTCTTTCATCAGGGCCCTGACTCACACAACCTTACCTAAACTCGTGCTGTTGTTCGCCGTCTGGCGCAAACTTTGGGACACACACACTTTTTATCTGTTTCTGTCGTTTAATGAAGCGGATCCCAGCTCTGCAGATTTGTTTGTTGGTTTCATCAAAATGGATCCGGGGAGCGTCTGCTTCATGCGATAGTTATTTCAGACTAAAGTTAGTGTCACTTGACTCACGAGGTAAGAATTAGGCTTAAGCGGGCACACAATGTCAGAACACGAGGTTTCCCTTGATTAGGGAGATGACCGGTGGACAACTTCTCTCAACAGATAATCTAGGTTCACCACACACTTTGTCAACAATGTCGGAAAGTTAATGTTTTAGATTTCTGTAATTATTCTCGCCACAAAGTAGCCTCAACACAGAGTTCGAGGAGAATATGATCTGCCTCAAAGGCCCAGTATAAACATTTATTCTTTAAAAAAAACCTGTTAGTGGGATTGATATTCTGTCTATCTCTGAAGGCATACGCACTGTCAGACAGGTGGTACTTGAAAAAAACCCACGTGGTTAAAGATATAAAATGTTTATGTTTCTCACAGGTATGTCTCTGTACTAAACGCCGGCAAAATTTGGGTTACCCCAGTATTCACCGAATATGAAATAGTTTACATATTATGTACTCAATATAACTTACGTTTTGAACTGCAAGCATAAAGCTTGACTTATCATTTAAACTTTCCCGTGAAATAAGTTATATATAAAAAAATCAATCAACATGAATTAGGAATACCTACGTATTCCGTCAACACTCATGAGGCATCTAGCATTTATAAGTTAGTTTAGAAAAACTATTCTCGTCTGATTATTTAGAAGTTAAATTTAATTCATTAATAGCCGACTGAGTTTAAGTTAGAAATTATAATTTCTGTTTTCCACTGTAACTCGTCACTATAAAATAATACAGACTATATAAATTAAGCACTCTGCACCAAATGTAACTAGTGAAATATGAAATAAGCGATTATCACTTAATCACTCACAAAATCTATATATATATATATATATATATATATATATATATATAGCGATATATATATATATATATATATATATATATATATATTATATAGATATATATATATATATATATATATATATATATATATATATTTACCTCAACACAGAACTACAGGTGGTTGCACAACTTTAGAATCATACGCTGATATATTTATTGAAGTCTAGAAGTTCGACAAATTGTCGAAACAAACTGAGAAACTTCACTATACAGCTTATTCTATTCACGAGCAACCTGTCTACTGCGAATTTGGAGAATGAATGAAAATAAAGTTTAACATTCTGGTTATATCTATTACCAGACAAAGGGGTCCCAACGTATTTCGCAAAACGAAATAATCTCCCCTTTTCCGTCTTACACCTTACATAAACTTAGAAGACTACCATGAACTGACACTCGTGCGTTTTCACACCTCACGCTGACCAGGGCCAACAGTGAGTGCCTTGTCAGCTGGGATTTCCAGACAAATGTCTCAAACTGCGCCGAGGAGATATCGGTTATCGCGCCTCACCTAAGCGCTCAGCCGATGCAACTCGTTGTGGCAGGTGAAAATGCAGACAAAATGTCGCCTATAGGTCTGGCGAAAGCGAATATTCACAGTTTCGTCCACTACGCAATAACCTCCCGAGCCTGGCATCTACGTAATAACATCACTAGTGCGTTTCTAAATGAGAACAGACACTCGGCGAAAGTTTGAATGGGAAAATAGTAATGTTTAAGTCGCAAACGAACGAATGCGAAAAATTACAAAAAGGATAAAAGAGTGATAATAAAATAGAGGACACGGGTGAAGAAAAGAAGAGTATATAGAGAATTTAATGATCATAACTCTCTGTGACAGAACGTCCCCCATTTAAGATATGGAAGCACTCCATGTCTACGTTATGGAATTAAATTTCCTTTATCCGTAGCTTCAGGGTGTCTGTCTTCTTCTCTCTCATCTCCCCCCTCCATCTCTCTCCAATTCCTACTCAGGTCTACTCCCCAAAGTTTCCTTTCTCTGGAATGTCTCCCATGCGCGCTTGAAAGAGCGTCGCCGCTTCTGACATTTTTGAAACATTTCGTGTGTGTGCAGTGGAATTTCCCTGCCACTATCGTCATCTTCGTCAGTTTTGGCGATCGTCAGGAGATGGTCGGAGGTTGGCACCCGTCTTTCCAAGTATCTCTTTAACAGATTTAAATGGAAAACTTTCTCCTTTCCTTGAATAGAGATCTGGTAGTTAGCCTTAGAAATCTTTTTCAGGACGGTAAACGGCACTTGCCATCCGATCCTCAGTTGGTTGTTTCCAGTAGGGAGTAACACCAAAACTTTCTCTCCTGCTTCCAGTTCTCTCTCTTTCGCGACTTTCCTATATCGGTTAGCGTGCTTTGTGCGTGCTCGTTTAAAGTTAGTCGTTGCTAGGTCCCATCCTAGTTTCAACCTATCCTTTAAATCCGATACGTATTTACTGGCTGAGACAACTGTCTCATCAGCCTTCTGGTCTGTCAGCGACCAAAGTAAGGCTTCAAGCGGGCCCTTAATGGGTCTGTCGAATAAAAGCGTAGCTGGCGGAAATCCTGTGGAAGTATGAGGAGATTCTCTGTAGCCAAATAAAGCTGCCGGAAAGCAACAATCCCAATTTTCAGGTTTCACTTGTGCCAGTTTACTTAACATCATGTTGAGGTTTCCGTTAACACGTTCCACGAGCACATTTCCGGCCGGAGTATAAGGCTTTGTGTAGATGTGTTTGGTCCCCAAGATCTTCACGATCTCATCCATCAACAGGTTTCGGTATGGAGATCCGTTTCCTTCAACACTTGCTGAGGGAATCCCAACCGAGTGAAAATCTGCACGAGGGCTTCTGCGACATGCTTGGCATCCTCGCATGTTAGAGGTATAGCTTCTGCCCATAAAGTGCATGTGTCGACTAAGGTCAGGATAAACCTGTTCCTTCTTTTAGTCCTTTCTAAGGGTCCTAAAATGTCGATCACAACCCGTTCGAATGGTGTTCCCGCTATTGGCATTTCACCCAAACAGACTGGAGGTGTCCGTTGCTTGGGTGGTACACGTTGGCACTGGGCACAGGATTTGACATACCTGATAATATCAGTGTTTACTCCTGGCCACCAATAATGAGTGGTTATCCGTTGGTTTGTGGCGTTCTGTCCCATATGTCCGCTGAAGGGAAGTGCCCCATTTCTAGGATATGGCTTCTGTACTGTTTCGGTACTAGGAGCTGATTGTAACCTTGGTCAGGCTTGCCCGTTCTGCGATAAAGTACGCCATCCTTAGAGAAAATGTCCCCGTGCTGTCTGGGTTCCTTAGCCATGGGCAGTTTCCTCAAGCAGGGTGCCAAAGTAGGGTCCTTTTGTTGCGCTTCTTTAAGTTCCATAGGTAACAAATTAGGCACAGACTCCCGTTCTTTCTTGGTTTGCCCTCTTGTAGTTACTGCTGCCACAATCGGCTCTTCCGGTTTCCCAATAGACACATATCTACCGCCAAGTATGACTGGGTAGATGGGGTCATCCATAACAGCCGCTTTGATCACGCCTCTGACAAAATCAGAGTGGATCTCCATCAATGCGATGGGAAGCGCTGTAGGTGCATCACTCTTACGAACTCCACAAAATTGGACGGTCTCTGCTGTCTCTTGACCGGGTTTGACCAGGTTTCTGGCAACAATGCAATCATAAGAAAGCCCCGTGTCAAATAAACAAAGACTTTGAGAACCGTTCAATGTAACAGTACCTCGCGTTGAGGGTGTATCCCCAACAGGTTGGGAATCACTATCAATAATTCCGCCTTGCGAGACTGTTAGTAAGGATCCGATGCGTTTAGGCTCGGTGTGCTCGCTCTGATCATTAGTCCCGTGCTCAAGGGTTCTCCCTTTGCCACCTTGTCCTTTCTGGCTGCGCTGCCATGTAGGGCGGTCGGGTTGATCAGACTGTTTACTGTGGTTACTGGGGTACTTGGTTTTGTAGAACTTAGACTTTTCAGGAGGGGGTTTTGAGGTCCAGTTTCTCTGTGGTTATTCTGATTAGAAGTATGAGAAGATTGGTCTAGATTATTCTTTCGAAAATGCTCTTCTGTCGGTTTACGTTTTGTGGCCGGCAGTCCGGCCAGCGCATTTTGATAACGCTCAGACTTTTGTAAGATGTCTTCCAGCTTTTCTGCACCTTGCTCAGCTAGAAATCTCCGGGTGTCAGCAGACAAAGTGTTCTTTATTTGTTCGGTTAAAACAAATTCCTCATGACCTTCATAGGTAGAGGGGAGCTGCGAGAGCTCTAGGCACTTTGTCAGATATCCCTTTAGACGAGAGGAGAACTGCTGAAAAGTTTCAGAATTCTCCTTTCTGCTGTTGCGAAACAGTTGCAAAAATTTGCGAGCATTCATTTCCAAGCGCTCCAGTAACGCTTTCTTCAACACATCATAGTTGTCTTGTTGGCTGCTTTCCAGTTTGGCGTAAACATCATACGCACTGCTTTTCAGCGCCTGAGAAAGCTTCATATTCCAACGCGACCTCTCTAAACCGTACAGAGTTGCAATTTTCTCAAATTTTTCTAGATACGTGTCAATCTTCTCATTTGGACAATGGAAAGATTCTAGCGGAAAAGACATAGCGTTGAGATGAGTAGATTGCGTGCTAGAAGGATCAGTTAAGGAAGAATGAGGAGAAGACTCTCCATTGCTGGAGGTAGAGGCAGCGCCACGACTTTGGAATTCTAGAGTTTTAAGAGCCAACTCATGCTGTCTCTCCTTCTCTCTTTCCTCATGCTGTCTCTCCTCCTTCTCTCTTTCCACATGCTGTCTCTCATTTTCTCTTTCCTCATGCTGTCTCTCCTTCTCTCTTTCGTTCGCCCTGCGGATTTCCATTTCCTCATCCATCTTCCTCTGTTGTAAAGCTTCTGCTGCTTTCCTCTCCGACGCTTTTTCCTTCTGCTCCGCATCATATCTGTCCAGTTTTTTGTTGACAAACGCTTTCGCTTCTTCGCCGTCAATTCCCTCTTCCCTTGCTTCCTGTCTGAGCATCTGCCTCAGTTTCACCCTCTCGGCCATAATAAATCAGTGACTGAGACTACTCAAGGAAGAAAGAAGAAAAAGGATACTCTGGTTCCTACCACTTGCGAGAAAATACCAACACAAAAGATGATATCCTTTAACCTGGAATACCTCCTCCAAAATATAGTGTATAACTATCGCTGCTATTAATCGGCAATAAAGCACCTAATGCAGACGACTACGCCAAATAATTGGTAGTAAGATTTCTCCCTGAAAAAAAAAACGTTGCTACAGTGGAAGCAAAATAATTATTGCAAAATTTTTAAGGAGAAAAAAAAATCCCTTAATTTTTTATCTACTATACGTTTACCCCTGAAGACAGTTCGGGTAAGGGAGGCAATTAATCTGGACGAGATAGTCCGAAACGCACTCCTTACCCTGTGAATGTTATACACTCACAAACTTTACCAGCGTTTAGTATTACAAAATCAGTAATTAACATATATTTCGACAAAATCAACCTGTAACTCAAATGTATAATGCTCAAAATGCTGTGGAAAAACAATGATTAATTGTGTGGTCAGCACGCCCATAAACAGATCGTTACGTCTAGGGGATATTTTTTTAAAAGATACCAAACTCACAAGACATCACATTCTTACTCTATATCAGAATACAGAATCTTAAGTTCAAAATCCCGATAGACGAGACCCCATTCTGTCGTAGATTTTTGATAGGAAAATTGAGACTTGGGTTGGTCCCTTCTGAATAGATTAGAATAAGTGATAGTCACAGTGAGAGGTAGTAAATAGAAATAGATTTCCACGAGTGAGATGGTAGAAATTTATAGAGGCTGTCCCGGAACTCGAGAATCTCTCTCTCTCTCTTTCCGCCTATCTTCTACAACAGATCCAGAGGAGTCAGACAGTCTATAAAAAATTATGTATATATTAATATATCTCTATCCACTCACGTGCCCGCACATACAAGTGACGACAGTTAGACACACAGACGTGGGAAAACTATACAAGGATTATATAGATATTATGGGAACGAACTGACCACCACACTGAAATAAATGTAGGTATAGTTTAATTATCATAGTAAACTTACATCACAACATATAAAATACATCAAAAGCATACACACATAGTCATAAGAATCAAGGAATGCTACAATAGTGATAGACCCGGTTGTATGGTCCTTCCCCTGGATATATAGCTCACAGTCCCGTTAGAAGAAAGTGATAACCCCAAGGAGTTACAGATACATATGATTGAGTCTATGGTTTCCCCCTTTTAAGGTATGGACAGACTTGATACTCTGCTTTATTCTAAGGGAAAATATAGTTAGCAATAACTTGCATAAAGAAAGTTACAACGTGGGTGACTCAAACAAAGAACATCCTTCAGTCTACTTTCACTCGGTTCTTTCATCTGGGCCCTGACTCACACAACCTTACCTAAACTCGTGCTGTTGTTCGCCGTCTGGCGCAAACTTTGGGACACTCACACACTTTTTATCTGTTTCTGTCGTTTAATGAAGCGGATCCCAGCTCTACAAATTTGTTTGTTGGTTTCATCAAAATGGATTCGGGGAGCGTCTGCTTCATGCGATAGTTATTTCAGACTAAAGTTAGTGTCACTTGACTCACGAGGTAAGAATTAGGCTTAAGCGGGCACACAGTGTCAGAACACGAGGTTTCCCTTGATTAGGGAGATGACCGGTGGACATCTCTCAAAAGATAATCTAGGTTCACCACACACTTTGTCAACAATGTCGGAAAGTTAATGTTTTAGATTTCTGTAATTATTCTCGCCACAAAGTAGCCTCAACACAGAGTTCGAGGAGAATATGATCTGCCTCAAAGGCCCAGTATAAACATTTATTCTTTAAAAAAAACCTGTTAGTGGGATTGGTATTCTGTCTATCTCTGAAGGCACATGTACTGTCAGACAGGTGGTACTTGAAAAAACCCACATGGTTAAAGATATAAAATGTTTATGTTTCTCACAGGTATGTCTCTGTACTAAACCCCGGCAAAATTTGGGTTACCCCAATATTCACTGAATAAAGAAAAACACATATGAAATAGTTTACATATTATGTACTCAATATAACTTACGTTTTGAACTGCAAGCATAAAGCTTGACTTATCATTTAAACTTTCCCGTGAAATAAGTTATATATATAAAAAATTAATCAACATGAATTAGGAATACCTACGTATTCCGTCAACACTCATGAGGCATCTAGCATCTATAAGTTAGTTTAGAAAAATTATTCTCGTCTGATTATTTAGAAGTTAAATTTAATTCATTAATAGCCGACTGAGTTTAAGCTAGAAATTATAATTTCTGTTTTCCACTGTAACTCGTCACTATAAAATAATACAGACTATATAAATTAAGCACTCTGTATATATATATATATATATATATATATATATATATATATATAATATATATATATATATATATAATATATATATATATATATATATATATATATATATATATATATATATATATATATATATATATATATATATATATATATACCTCAACACAGAACTACAGGTGGTCGCACAACTTTAGAATCATACGCTGATATATTTATTGAAGTCTAGAAGTTCGACAAATTGTCGAAACAAACTGAGAAACTTCGCTATACAGCTTATTCTATTCACGAACAACCTGTCTACTGCGAATTTGGAGAATGAATGAAAATAAAGTTTAACATTCTGGTTATATCTATTACCAGACAAAGGGGTCCCAACTTATTTCGCAAAACGAAATAATCTCCCCTTTTCCGTCTTACACCTTACATAAACTTAGAAGACTACCATGAACTGACACTCGTGCGTTTTCACACCTCACGCTGACCAGGGCCAACAGTGAGTGCCTTGTCAACTGGGATTTCCAGACAAATGTCTCAAACTGCGCCGAGGAGATGTCGGTTATCGCGCCTCACCTAAGCGCTCAGCCGATGCAACTCGTTGTGGCAGGTGAAAATGCAGACAAAATGTCGCCTATAGGTCTGGCGAAAGCGAATATTCACAGTTTCGTCCACTACGCAATAACCTCCCGAGCCTGGCATCTACGTAATAACATCACTAGTGCGTTTCTAAATGAGAACAGACACTCGGCGAAAGTTTGAATGGGAAAATAGTAATGTTTAAGTCGCAAACGAACGAATGCGAAAAATTACAAAAAGGATAAAAGAGTGATAATAAAATAGAGGACACGGGTGAAGAAAAGAAGAGTATATAGAGAATTTAATGATCATAACTCTCTGTGACATGTGCATGGGTCATGAATTATTATCCATTAAATTAAAATAGCAAATATTAAGACATTTTGGGCAGTAGAAAGGTAAATGATAAAAATAAACACAATATTTTGTTTATCTGATGAATATTTTGATTATGTTTTGAATAATATTAAACAAATTAAGACACATATCTCATTAAACTTCTGATGGGTTTAATTAGGATATATAGTGTCTGTAATTCCAGATAACATGTTCAGTTCCTATATATGTGTGTACATATAAATATATAAATATATAAATATATAAATATATAAATATATATATATATATATATATATATATATATATATATATATATATATATATATATATATATATATATATATATATATATATATATATATATATATATATATATATATATATATATATATATATATATATACACACACACACACATATATATAAATATGTGTGTGTGTGCAAACAGTAGTAGCCGTTATCAGAGCTTGGGAATGCGCCCTAGAGGTGATAGCCCTCAGCTGCCTTTTGTTTCCTAGTGTCTCTTTTGGTGTGTTCTTTTCTCATCTGCTTTTTGTGAGATCTTCCTTTTGCCCAATCTGAGATGGTGCCATGGGGATCTTCATCCTCCCACGTTGCTGGATTTATATCGAGTGAAAGGGCTATTACACTCTGTGGATCAAGCATAAACATTTCCTAATCTGTGTTTATCTGCATGATATTTTTTTCCCCTCCAGCTCTGTATTAAAAAGTTAGTTGCTTATCTTTTACAGGACGTGGCAATCAACCCCAACTTTTATTGGCTGTTTGTGATTTTTCTAGGCAATTTTTTCATTCAGTAGTTTGTCATTGCTTTCTGAACGGTACGACGCTTATACCATTGTTAAAAATCCACACAAAGCGATCTGCTACCAAACCGCCTGCAGCAGGTTTCGAACCTGGTATATCTGGATTATGAAACTGCGTTCATATCCATTAGGCCACAAACGCCGACAGCTCTGTATTACTGAGTATTTAATGTATTTGTGTCAATTTTTATATTTTATTTCTGGCTTGTATGAAGATTATACAAGGTATAATAGCTACATCTTTGTCTCATAATTGTAGACTACAACGTGCCCTTAGAGGTTCTAAATATATTGTGAGAAGAGTGAAGCATTTTGTGCATAAAACTGTGGGGAAGTTGGTTGAATGTTTGATGTATAGATAATATTGCTTTTGTTATTTGTGTGTTGGATAAGGTAAAGACAGTTTCACAGAGGACAATGCCAGAGGGAAGGAAATATGTGCCTTTATTTGAGAAAAAATGAAAAAGAAATAAATTGCTTACCTGTACATTGAGTTGAGTAAGTATAGAAAAACGAAAGAGGTAAACGTTAGAAGTAAGCAAGTTATAAGAAAATTTGTAACATAAAACAAGATAAACTCATAGTTTTCTTCATGGAAAAATTTATTAAGAAAATACAATTTGTAAAATCAAAATACATGTAATTAAAATGTGTTCTGACAAATGATTTTGACATATTTAGATTCAGGAGAATATATATTATCAGAAGAGAAAGTAATCACAATTTTTCATTTTTATCCTGTTTGTCTTAAAACCATATGGCCCTGAGGTTTACATTATCAAAGAAATGTTAGTGCAAGGATTATGTAGGTAAAAGAATGTATGCTGTGCTTCGGAATGCAATTACTGATTCCTGCAAGCAAAAATTAACGTTTTAAGGATGTGGTTGCAGCTGACTGATTGATGCAGCCATCCGAAAACTAGGTATTTATTGTTAAAGAGTCATCAGGGAACATGCAGCTGCTGATGATATAAAGAATTCTATCATGGCTAGTCTTCATCACTGCTATTCTACTGACAATTATCCCCAGCATCAGTATTGTCCCGCTGGCCAAGATGTTTTAGTGATGTAACCTAATTTAGAAATGGGTATGCTACTGGGCATAAACAATTTATCCACACACCCCTAGCCTTTAAACTGTTAAACACAACACTTGACACCAGAATATGACAAGCTAACAAATCTGAAACTGTTGAGTCCCTGTGAAAAAAGGTTGCCCAAAACTCAAATGAGAGTCTTCGTTCAGTAATTTGGAGTAAAGTGCGAAAGCGTGTCTTTCATTCAAAGAAGGTTTATGGAATTCTGCCTTCTAAGTGCTTAGCAGAGTTTAATGAAGGACCTAAGGCTGCTGCTACACTTTTGAAGCAAGCTCTAGGTTGAACAGTGGAAAAAAGGTTTATTGACTGGTAAGAGCAAGAAAGTGAAAAAGACAGGCGCTTAGCTCTAAAAAGGCGGAAATTGTGTTAAGACAAAGAAGGCATTGAGGCAATAATCTCAACAAAAAGCAAGACAGGAATATTCAAAGAAAGCTAGACATGCTGCTGGTATATTCTGAATTAAAGTGAAGTAATTTTTTGGGGGATAATATATTTTTCTGTGGTTATAGTTTTATTATAGAGAAAAATTAGATTTTCTCCAAATCTGTTTTTCTGTTCTTAAATTTCTTATAACTTGCACATGTATTAATTAATTGCCTTGAGAGTTGGCACATATACTGCCCATAACATTTTAAAACGTTTGTCAGATCAATTTTTTGATAGCTCGTCAAACTTTTGATTTATTGAAACAATGAATGTAAAATTTAGCAAAATTTGTTACTATTTTAAGACACTAAATTCAAAGCCGTGTAACTTTATATCTACTATAGTTATCATAAATCCAATCTGGTAAAAGTTTTACAATATAACCATAAACATTGTGTTGAAATTTGGTATTCCTAGCTTAATAAATAAAAAAGCCTTAGCAAATTGAAATAGAACAATAGAATTCAATATGGCCGCCATTTCCATGGCAACCAATGAAGCACTACCATCAAACTCTTTATTATACTCTGTATTATTTATGGTTGATGTAGGTAAGTCTGTGTATCCTATGATTAATAACGAAAATAGCATTTAGGTGTAGCTCCTCCCCTTATTATTTTGTGATTAAAGATGTCTAAAGTATGGGGTAACCACCACTATGCCACTCCTTGGTGGGGTTTTTTTTTGTTTAAACGACATGGAAGGTTACAGTATTATTCTTTGCACACCTCTCTCTCGGGCCCCAGTAACACAAGGAGAATAACAAAAACAGTAACCAAGAAGCTGCAGACTTTTATGAATGGGTGCTTATCACAATCCATACTTCTCGCCGTTTGTACGTCGGTCACACCTAAGGGATGCAACTGTGGTTGAAAGTTAGACATTAATTGTATTGTTTCCCTTACATGTACTCTCCCGAAAATAGTAACACTTATTTGTAGAATGCGCAAATGACGGTGTGCACAAAAAATATTTATAGAATGTGTGATCCCGTATACACCCATTGGGATCCTCACTGCTGCTACGTAGTTCGTGTACTGTGGTGATGCACAGCAGTTTTTTCAATACTTTTGAATAAGTAAAATTACCGTTAGGTATTGGCGCTTTTGAATTTAATTCCAGTCTTATGACGGGCTTTTACACTAGTACTTTCTTAGTTGTTCCTCTTCTACCCTGGGGTGTAGAGGTTTGCCAAAGAAAGCACCTCACTATTCTATCAGCTGTTTTCCTCCCGGCCTGGTTCCAATCTAGTCGTCGGTCCTTCAGAGATTGTCTAATGTTGTCCTCCCAGCGAACTCTGGGGCGGTCTGGATCCATGGCTCTTGGTTTCCCATATTTCTCGTGGTAGCCGATTGTCACAGGGATAGTGACATATTATTTTGATGACGTAAAAAGGGGTTATTTGAGGCTGTCAAAAGAATAAAAGGTAGAGATACTCTCAGAGCTACATGCAGGAGATAGTAGCTAATTGGCACGTCATGGTAGCTAATTGGCACGTCATGGTAGCTAATTGGTACGTCATGGTAGCTAATTGGTACGTCATGGTAGCTAATTGGTACGTCATGGTAGCTAATTGGTACGTCATGGTAGCTAATTGGTACGTCATGGTAGCTAATTGGTACGTCATGGTAGCTAATTGGTACGTCATGGTAGCTAATTGGTACGTCATGGTAGCTAATTGGTACGTCATGGTAGCTAATTGGTACGTCATGGTAGCTAATTGGTACGTCATGGTAGCTAATTGGTACGTCATGGTAGCTAATTAGTATGTCATGGCAGCTAATTAGTACGTCATGGTAGCTAATTAGTACATCAGGGTAGCTAATTAGTACGTCACAAGAAAAAGAGTGACATAAAAGATAACAGATAAGGCAATAAGAGAATCTAGAGACGAAGATGGTGATAGGAATGATAAGAACCCCAACAACCTGGGCTGAATTAATTTACATAGGATTTTCATGGTAAATTCATGTTCAAATTGTGAAACATCTCAGTGATAACTGATTTGCGAAGGAAATTACGAATAGGAACTATCGACAACCATGCTTACTTCCACTATAGAAGTTTGGTTACAAGAAAAGGCCAATCAGGCATAGACGCCGTTCTGGCATGAGTGGTATCACTCACAGTTGAGTAACTTTTTGCCAAGATAAAACGTATAATATCCTATAGATTCCCTCGAGAAAATTATGATAATCAAAATGTAACTATCCCGGGAAACACCCCGTATACCTTGCTTCGTCCCATAATCATAAGCCCATGAAATTTCCCAGGAGAGGGAAAGAAAGGAGCAATAAAACAAATCAATATTGTTGGATATGAATACCTACCTGGTAATGTTTCCGCATCAAGAATGATTCTCGGCAAAGTTTTAAGTTGTTGGCTTTATCCACGATTTTTTTTATTGTAAGAACTTGTTTTCCCAAGTACATCGTTTATAGATAATGAATGAAACAAAAATATAACGAGAAGAAAGAAGGCCTGGAAATGAATAAAGTGACAGTCGAAATCAGATCCATAGACTTTTGTACAATTGAACTAACGAATTGTCATTGTTCAAGCTCACGTTTTATGTTTTACGTATTGGCTCACTTGATTTTTGTTGTTGAGAACAGTAACAACTAAATGAAAATACTGAAGAATGAAGAACATTAACGATCAGGTTCATAACAAATAAATAATCATCTCAGAGGTCACAGAAGAAGTACTACCCTTTACATCACGAACATTATCTTTGATTTTAGATAACAAAAATCATTCCTCACACGGCCTTTAGTCAAGATGAACAAATATACATAAAAAACCTGTGGCACCAATAAATAAAACGTTGGTTCGCGATCACAACCTATCTGTAACTGTGACACCGATCTTCTCCCATTCTGCAGACATGGCCAAACCATCGAAATTGGGAACTGTTCGACTTGGGTCTGCTGGGGCTAGGTTTCGAGGCCATGACATATTGTAAGGAAATTGTGGGTTAGGTTGCAGGCATGGGTACAGGGTCATTTATTCACGTTTATTTATGCACTAGTATTAATGTAAATAAGCATGGCAATGCAAATCAAAAGCGACTAAAACAAATGTTAAAATAAATAAGTAACTTTTGGTTATTACTGCACCTCTCTGATACATTAAAAGTGTAAAAATATTATATGAATATAACAGCTCAATCACACAGACCTAATTAGAGGCAGATTCTGTATTAGTTTCCAGCATAGAAGGGCATGCTGTTCCTGAAGGTCATGGTTGGTTGTCTATCAAAGAAGCTGAAAACTGAGATTCTGAAGTTTCAGAAATACCGCAGAGCCAACCTGTGATCTCCAATAGCGTTAGTTGTCATGCTTTTTCCTCTTCTAAGTGGGAAGATAACATCAAGAGATGGACAGGCAAGAGTCTATAAGAGTCCACGATCAAGACAAGAGACAGAAAACTTTGGAGGTTCATTGCAGTTGACCTGTATTGAGAAGATGCCAGCTGATGGTGATGATGAAGTTCTTTTATGTCAACCATGGCTTGATACAAGTTTCAAATACGTATTTCTCAGCAGGCCACTTCTTATGTATTATTCCTGGTAAAGTATACTTATGAATCCGTCCTTGAGAGTTCAAAGTCTTTAGGCCAAATGCATCGTTTTGATACCACTGAAAGTAAGAAAGCAAAGACTAAGCTCATTACTAAAAATAAGAAATGAAAAAGGAAATTAGAGGCATCAAATGAATACATATTAGTTATTAATTTAAAGTACTTCTATGGTACTCTGTTAAACTTTCTCTCTATCTTGCACTCTTTCCACAAACATTTTAAGTTACCTTTCAATTAATTCTTAAAATCTCTCAGCCTAATCTGATAATACCGCATTCCAATCTTATCATCTCTCTAATCTGTCCATCTCTCCTTGAAATCTGATCATCTCTCAGTCTAATCTGATAATCTCTCTCACTAATCTGATCAACTCTTTACCTCTCAACCTAATCTGATCATCTCTGTCTAATCTGATAATCTCCCTTACTAATCTGATCACCTCTCAGCCTAATCTGATCATTCTCAGTCTAATCTGATAACATCCCAGTCTAATCTGATCTGATCACCTCTCAGGTTAACCTGTCCACTTCTCAGTCTAAATTGACCCTCTCTCAGCCTAACGTGACCATCTCTCAGGCTAACATGACCATCTATCAGTCTAATGTGACCATCTCTCAGTCTAACCTGACCATCTCTCAGTCTAACGTGACCATCTCTCAGTCTAATGTGACCATCTCTCAGTCTAACGTAACTATCTCTATCTAACCTGACCATCTCCCAGTCCAACGTGACAACCAATCAGTCTAATGTGACCATCTCTCAGTCTAACATGACCATCTCTCAGTTTAATGTGACCATCTGTCAGTCTAACGTGACCATCGCTCAGGTCTAACCTGACCATCTCTCAGTCTTACGTGACCATCTCAGTCTAACGTGACTATCTCTGTCTAGCCTGACCATCTCCAAGTCCATTGTGACCATCTCTCAGTCTAATGTGACCACCTCTCAGTCTAATGTGACTATCTCTCAGTCTAATGTGACCATCTCTTAGTCTAACGTGACCATCGCTCAAGTCTAACCTGACCATCTCTCAGTCTAACGTGACCATGTCTCAGTCTAACCTGACTATCTCTCAGTCTAACTTGACCATCTCTCAGTATAATCTGAACATCTCTCAGTCTAACTTGACCATCTCTCAGTCTAATGTGACCATCTCTCTGTCCAACTTGATTATCTCTGTCTAACCTAACCATCTTTCAGTCTAATGTGACCATCTCTCAGTTTAACATGGCTATCTCTGTCTAACCTGACCATCTCTGTCTATCATGACCAGCTCTCAGTCTAATGGGACCAGCTCTCAGTCTAATGGGACCAGCTCTCAGTCTAACGTGACCGTCTCTCAGTCTAACATGACCATCTCTCAGTCTAACATGACCATCTCTCAGTCTAACGTGACCATCTCTCAGTCTAACGTGACCATCTGTCAGTCTAACGTGATCATCTCTGTCCAATCTGACCATCTCTCATGCTAATAAGATATAAAAGTTTAATAATTATTTCTCAGTCTAATCTGAAGATCTATACCACACTGCAGGTTCTTCTTCATCTTTGTTGGCCTTTATATAACTACATCTAATTCTCTCTTATAGCACTTTGCTGTTCCTGGCCTTTACATAGCCATATATATTTCTCTATGTTGTTTCCTGCGGATATAACATCTTATTCTCTAATATTACTTTTTGTTGTTCCCTGCTTTTATATAACTACATCTAATTCTCTCTTTTTACCCTTTGTTGTTCCCTGCCTTTATATAACCACATCTAATTCTCTCTTATTGCCCTATGTTGTTCCCTGCCTTTATATAACCACATCTAATTCTCTCTTATTGCCCTATGTTGTTCCCTGCCTTTATATAACCACATCTAATTCTCTCTTATTGCCCTATGTTGTTCCCTGCCTTTATATAACCACATCTAATTCTCTCTTATTGCCATATGTTGTTCTCTGCCTTTATATAACCACATCTAATTCTCTCATATCCCTATGTTGTTTCCTGCCTTTATATAATTAAGGGTATTCAGGCAGATACTCGCCATCTTCGGAGGGTACTCATTAGAGCTGGATCGGCTCAAGAGCCGTTCAGGTTATTCCAGTCCCTGGTCGACAACACTATTTCAAATGTCTTCGCCAGGGGCTCGAATTATCCAAGTCCTGGTCGGCTCAAACGTCCTCGCCTGGGCTTGAACCTGGATCACCCAATCACCAGCGCAGTGTGGTAACCACTACACCAGCGCGGCTCCCTAGAACAGGACTACTGCCTCCTCAGACATGTCATAAGAGACGACTAATACGAGGTTGTTTTAAGAGGCTGACAACCTCATCATGTAACAATACATGGCTGTAGAAGCCACCCCTGTAACAGCATATGCACGCTTTGGTGCGAGTGTCCGACAAAAAAAAGGTGACCACTTTCTGGTGGCTCCCTGCTTCATTGGAAGTAAAATAGGACAAGTTAGGGTGAAGAAGAAGAAGAAGCCTTTCTGTATATCAACTTTTTGCAACATCTTTCTTAGACCTCACCTTCTGTTCCTCCATCGGCAAGACAGCTTCGGAAGCATTGTACATACCAAACTGACTGTAAATACAAAGAATCAAATGCACTTATTAATAGGTTAGTCTATCAGTTAACGTATACTGTACTTTATGGTGTACAGTTGACATTCAAAAATCCGGCCATCCGGTTCCTTCAGATTTCCGGCATGGATTTCGGAGCGCATTTTTAAATTTGCCGCGTTGGCGTGCCACTGTTTTCTGGAGCAGTTTATGTTTTGATGCAGCTGTTGGGTCTTGCTTGCATGTGTTAACAGGCATTCCTGCTCATTCCTTCTCATTTTATCATTTATTTGCTGCTGTTTAGCCCCATTATGGATTCAGCAAATAAAAGAAGTGGTGTAAAACGTAAACATCGTGCATTGTCGATCGCAGATAAAGTGTACAGGTAGTCATTTTCTGTTAAATATATACAGAATATATAACCATAAAAAATCCGGCATTTTCAAAAATCCGGCACTCCTCAGGTCCGGAGGTTGCCGGATTTTTGAATGTCTACTGTATTAGAATTCAGAATCTTCAACTCAGATGTCGTCAGTCCTACTGTATGACTTTGAAAAATGGAGGACAACAAAAACAACAACCATGAGACTACAGACTTTAATTTTTAAAAGTTCTTGCGTAGAACAGAAGGTTTGAAATGGTATGGCAAGCAGAGGCGCCCCTAAAGTATTTGGCACCTGGGGCGGATTCTACCTTTGATACTCCGTCCCATAAAGAATCACACTTGCAAGTGTATTTTTAACAGTAAGTAGGTAAAGGATCCCGTTACACGCCCATTGAAGCATACTGGGAATATGGTGTTAGACCCGTATTTTCTTGACCATCGGCACACTAGGGGTGATGTGATCAGTATCACGCCCGCCGCCTTAACCTTCCCAAATGTTGCTCTGGTACCCAAGTCATGAGGCTGGGTCCACCCCGGAGCCGTTTGCGGTCTAAAAACATCCCACCTCAACAGTAAGTACTATCATTAAAAAAATATTATCCGATGGCACCCTCTCCTGTCTGTCACCTGGGGCGGTCCTCCCCCCTCCACCTCATACACCCTTAGTACGCCACTGATGGCAAGATCACAAATGTGGAACTGATGAAAAAAGCCAGACAAGTGCCAGTGGAATCAAGAGATGAGAAGAAGACGCTGGTGATGGATAGGACACACACTAATTAAACCTGTTAATACATTACAATGCAGTTCTGGATCAGGAATCCCAAGGGGTAAGAGAGGTAGAGGATGACAGAGGAACACATGGAGAAGAGAACTGGAGACAGAAAAGATAGACATGAGAAATATAGGACAAGATCTTGAGCTGCTGGCATGGGACAGGGGGACTTGGCATAAATATGTTGTCATAAAGACCTATAGTTCCAAGCTGCATAGTGTCAATCATAAAAAGTCTCTATGCCAACTTTTCGTGTAGTGTTGGGCAGAGCAACCTAACCTTTGAGGTGAAGACAGGAGTACGACAGGGATGCCCCTTATCAACCACTCTATTTTTAACAGTCATAGACTGGGTGATGCGCCAGACAACAGAGGGCAGTCCAAGAGGAATAAGATGGACTACATTTTCTACATTGGAAGATCTGGAATATGCAGATGACATTGCACTACTAGCACATTCACATCAACACATCCAGGAAAAAACGGATAGACTTAATAAGTTTAGCCAGCAGGTGGGCTTGAACATCAATTTAAAGAAGTCAGAGATCATGACGCTCAATGTGAGCAACCCTGAGCCCATATCAGTAAGGAATCAGCAACTGGTACAGACAGACACCTTCACATACCTAGGATGCATAGTAACACCAGACGGCGGGGCAGGCAAAGACATCAACATCAGAATGAATAAGGCAAGAACCGCCTTTTTTAGCCTAAACAACATCTGGAAGTCCTCCCAATACAGCACAAGCACAAAATTAAGATTATATCAGAGCTGTGTGCTTTCTGTGCTTCTCTATGGTGCGGAATGCTGGAGAGTTACAGAGAAGGAAATGTCGAAATTGTCCTCTTTTCACACAACATGCCTAAGAAAAAATTCACCGAATCTTTTGGCCGAATACCATCACCAACCAAGATCTGCTTACTCGGAGCAAGCGAGAGGACATGCACACCATCATAGCTGGCAGACGCTGGAGCTGGGTTGGCCATGTCCTCAGAAGAGACCCCGATGCCATCACAAGAACAGCTATGCTTTGGACCCCTGAAAGAAAACGAAAGAGAGGCCGACCAAAAACAACCTGGTGGAGGACTGTGGAGGCTGAGATGCAAAGAATGAACCAGAGTTGGGGCACTGTACGAAGGATGGCCACCGACAGAGCAAAGTGGAATCAATTTGTTGTTGCTCTACAAGACGCCACTAGGCGTGATGGCCACTGGCTGCTTTGACGGTCCAAGTTAAGTATCAAAGAAGAAGAAGAAAGACCTATAGCCATTGAAGGGGGGAGGGGGGGGAAGCCTAGATCTATGGTGCATATCAACGGCTCTTGAAATGTGGTCCGCAGACCCCTGGGGGTCCCCGAGATCCTTTCAGAGGGTTCACGAGGTCAAAACAATTTTCATAATAATTTAAGTTTGTCACTCTCATTCTCTCACGAGTGTCCAGAGGAATTTTCCAGAGGCTACACAACCTGTGATGACATCATCCCTCTGATAGCTAATGGAATGTGTGCTTGTGTATTCTTTTGTTTCCCAGAAGTTCCTAAGAAAGTTTAGCATACAAATATGTGCGTTTTCTAATACGGTAAATAATGATAGGCATAACCCACATTAACAAAAGCTCTCTGGGGTCCTCAATAATTGTTAAGATTGTAAAGGGGTCCTGAGACAAAAAAGTTTGAGAAACGCTGGTGTGGATAATACCAAGGAGTCTTCAACTTGGTACTGGCTGCAAAACAGTGAGAAGCTCAGCAGCCCTAGTTAAACGACAACAATACTGCACTGGTGAAGGCATTTTAAATGTTTCACTTGCCTGGCTTGTTAATTTGGATTCATTTTAGCTTTTAAGTGGCAGAGTGGGTTTAGACTGCTTGTTGCTTGAGGCTAAGGGATCACGTATGAAACCAGGGCATGTCATGCTCCATCCTACTTGTTGCTTAAAGACATGATAGGAAACTCTATACAGAGCGATACAATAGGAGGCAATCTGATCATCAGAAGAGTCCCCCCATCGATCAAGTGTTTCGGCCCTTTTTTTCCTTTACACTCTAAGGGGGGCAGGCCCACCTGGTTCATGACTCCCAAGTGTCTCCGCCTCGTGTTGTCTTTAAAATCAATAATTCCGCCAGACTGAGGCAATTGTGAAAGTAACCCCTATGTTGGAAACAAATTATTGCGGTCGTTCCGCAGTACACCACAACTAGTAGTGAGACAAAGAACTGGTCACCCCACCACATACAAACAAACGAACGAACACAGCCGATACCTAGAATAGTATAGAAATATAGGTATACTCAGGTATAGTAAAGAAACGACCACGGCTCTCAGGCAGTTGAGAAGAGGCGACTAATATGAGCCTGTGAATGGAGCAGGCAACTTCATCATGTAAAACATATTGCTACAAAAATTACTGCTGCGGCAGTACATCAATACTTTTATGTAGGTTTCCTGCCAGGGGCCCAGCTGCAGACCTTGTTCTAAAACCCCCTAGGTTACAGTGGTAGATTTTCTCTCTCTCAGACAAAATAAAAACAATTAGAGAAGAGAGCTGCAGACAGAAAAGAAAGAGATAAACAAGACATGCTTAATAAGGAGTGAAGCACTATAGGGGAAGTCTCTTAGCACTTCAATACCCTATGGCAGTATATAGATATGTAAGGTAAGGTAAGGATCCCGTTACACGCCCATTGAGGCATATCGGGAATATAGTGTTAGGCCCATATTTTCTTGACCATCGACACACTCAGGGTGATGTGGTCAGCATCACGCCGGCCGCCTTAACCTTCCCAGAGTTGCTCTGGTACCCAATTCATGAGGCTGGGTCAACCCCGGAGCCGTTTGCGGTCTAAAAATTCCCACCTCAACTGGGGATCGAACCATGGACCACCGAGCTAGGAAGCCAGTGCACTACCCACTGTGCTACCGCGGCTCCGTATCTGCTATGGGACCTACCTTTACCTTTCCAAGCTACTACATATACGAGATATGTGATATTTAATTTGTCTACTAGTTAGTTTCATACCCACATAGAACATAGATTTATCATATAAACATATAGAGAGTGGACATATGAAAAGATTCTGTGCTATTATTTCTTTAAATTCAAGACAACCAATCTGAAGACCAGAAGCAAATTTCTAGCAAAGGATAGGTCACACTGAGCATACTAGTTGACAGTATTACAAGGTAGTCCTTGTTCTGAAACCCCTAGGTTACAGTGATAGATTTTCTCTCTCTCAGACAAAATAAAAACACTTAGAGAAGAGAGCTGCAGACAGAATAGAAAGAGATAAACAAGACATGGAAAGACCTTGTGAGGATGGCACAGGACAGAAGGGTTTGAAAGGTGTTTGTTGAGTTCCTATGCCCCTCTGGGAGCTGAAGGTTCATGAACGAATCTGAAAAATGAGATGATTCTCAAGGCTGTTATCAAGAGATTCCTTTTCCTGTCATCCTCTTTATTAGCTGAATTTACATATCTTTACCAGTTTTTTTCTGTTTTTGTTTTGCTTCCCCGTGGGGGTCAAAGTGGCTAATTCTAAAGGTACCTGTTTCGTACAGGGAATATAATTGACATACATTTTTTTTTCAGAACCAGTGGCTCCTAATGATGTCATACTCCCCCCCACCCCCCGATCTCCTGGGTAGTGAGATCAGATGCCTATCTTTCTGGGATAAGGGTGTAAAAAAATAGGAGGTCCCGTGTGCAAGTTGCGCACGTAAAAAAATTCCTTGGCAGTTGGAAATCGTAAAGAGTAGGCCATACGGCTGCTTCCCTGGCAAAATTTAAAAATTAGGAAACCTGCCCACTATAAAAATATTTATAGAATGTGATTCCTGTTTACACACTGGGATCCTCGCCGGTGTTATGGAGTTCATGCACTGTGCTGAGATCTTCCTTGTGTGATATAAGAGAGGAGATCAGAGCACTGATGGAGTTGTCCGTTTGCAATGAAGATGGCCCTCAAAACCAAATAAAATCAAAATTTGTTTTCCCCCCCCCCTTTCTTGTTATATATCCAATAAATGTCTTCGCCCTTCGCTCTCAAATAACCACTTCTACCTCTCTTATAAAGCTGCCAGTCCGTCTCAGGCTTCTCTTGTCAATAAACAGTTTCTCCTTCAACTGGGGTGGAGAAGGTCATGCTACCACCCTGCTTCTCTCATGGATCCTGGCAGTTTTGGAGTACATGTTCTACTGTCTGTCTGTCCTCCCCACATGGGCACATTTCTGTCTGTCCTCCCCACCTTGGCACATATCTGTCTGTCCTCCCCACATGGGCACATTTCTGTCTGTCCTCCCCACATGGGCACATATCTGTCTGTCCTCCCCACATGGGCACATTTCTGTCTGTCCTCCCCACATGGGCACATTTCTGTCTGTCCTCCCCACATGGGCACATTTCTGTCTGTCCTCCCCACATGGGCACATTTCTGTCTGTCCTCCCCACGTGGGCACATTTCTGTCTGTCCTCCCCACATGGGCACATTTCTGTCTGTCCTCCCCACATGGGCACATTTCTGTCTGTCCTCCCCACATGGGCACATTTCTGTCTGTCCTCCCCACATGGGCACATTTCTGTCTGTCCGATTTTCAATTAGTTGTAGTAGATTGTCTGCATCTAAACTGTGAACAGCGTGAGGTCACGTAAGACTAGGTATCTTAACCTATGGTGCAAAGACCACTTAGTGATCCATGAATGGATTCTAGGGGGCGCATATACATAATCTAAAATTAAGGGTTTTTTTTGTACATTATTTTTCTAGAAGGGGTCAATAGCCTTCATTGAATAATAAAGGGGTCCACAGTGTTCATGAGACTATTAAAGGCAAAAATCCGTAAGAAACTCTGATGTAATAGTTAGTATATATATATATATATACCTGGACTGCCAGGGGGTAATAACTCCATCATCTGGGCCACCGATGAGAACCAAATTCTTCAGCCTCAGGAAATTATTACGGAACTCTGAAAAGAAAGGGTAAAGGTTAAATCTTACAGCTTTCAGAAAAGTTATACAATGCAAAACATCATACTTTCTAAACCATTGGTTGGCAACTAGGGGTAAATTACCCCTTTGGGGTAATTTTGGGTTTCAAAGGGGTTGTGTTGTTTAACTAAGACGGGACCCAAAGACGCAACAATAGAGAATGCAGTCAGCGACCCATAGCTTGACTGCTTGCGTCAGGGTCAGCGAACCAGAGCTGACCAAGATCCTACTTCACCTCCAAGTGGTGGTCCTGGAAACAGGCTGCATCACTGCAGTCTGGCTGAGATAGTAGGGATCGAAGAGGGAAGGCTAACTCGGTCCCAAAAAATGCCGTGCGGAAGTCGGTTGTGTCGGCTGAAAGGCGCAAATATCGCAGCTCCGCTGTAAACGGGCACAACGCAACCAACGTCCTTTTCAGGACGAACGAGGAAGAAGAAGTTTAACTAAGACTGCAAAGCTCGTCACGTTTTTGCAGCTAATGTCTAGTTGAAAAATTTGCAAGCGATCTGTAGCTGCTGAGTGGTGCTCAGTTTGTGATTGCTGGGGAACTCAGCAGTAGCTTTCTTCTTTCTGTGGAGAGTTCTGGGCATGTGAGCAGCATATGCTGAACTATCTCATATGGATGGGTACAGCTGTGGCAGTTAGTGTTGGGGTAAATAGCAAATATAGTTGGGCAGTACCAATCCTTTACTATTTTTTCCGAAGATCTTGGCTGTTTCCTTCCAATCTTGATTTGTGAGTTTTCGAGGTCAACATGAAGTACACCAAGCATCATTTTAGCCATTGACTTGCTAGGGCTAGAGTTTGATTCTGTAGATTTACCAATAAATAAAAGAACCTGTTTTTTTTTTTTTTTTTTAGCTTTGTTGTTGCCATCATTACAACACGTAATTTCTGTTGACAGAGGTTCTAGCAGTGCATCTAGCTACTGACATGGTGGTATTGGTCACACCTAGTAGCTGACCACTGTTCTAGACCATGATGTGCAAAAATATTTCAGAGGGCGAATTCAGAGATAAAATATTTACCTCAAATGTAAAGTTCAATGAAACTTTCTCCACTCACAAATTATTTTCTTGACTGGAGGGCACCCGAAAGTTCTTTCATCTGAACTCCTATTGTGCTCCTTAGTATATTTTATTTCATTGTACTTAAAGCCATTTTTTTAAAATATAATGTTTTTTACTTAAAAAAAATAAAATCGAAACCTGTCTAAAATAAATTTGTTTTCAATAACATTTTTATCCAAAGGAATACACGGAGAAGATTAACAGATGAGAAGATGAAAAGCTTGGGATCCCGTTACACACCCACTGAGGCATATTGGGAATTTGGTTTTAGGCCCATATTTTCTTGGCCATGAAAAGCTTGGGATCCTGTTACACGACCATTGAAGCACATAGGGAATATGGTGGTAGGCCCATATTCTCTTGGCCATGAAAAGCTTGGGATCCCGTTACACACCCACTGAGGCATATTGGGAATTTGGTTTTAGGCCCATATTTTCTTGGCCATGAAAAGCTTGGGATCCTGTTACACGACCATTGAAGCACATAGGGAATATGGTGGTAGGCCCATATTCTCTTGGCCATGAAAAGCTTGGGATCCCGTTACACACCCACTGAGGCATATTGGGAATTTGGTTTTAGGCCCATATTTTCTTGGCCATGAAAAGCTTGGGATCCTGTTACACGCCCATTGAAGCACATTGGGAATATGGTGGTAGGCCCATATTCTCTTGGCCATGAAAAGCTTGGGATCCCGTTACACACCCACTGAGGCATATTGGGAATATGGTTTTAGGCCCATATTCTCTTGGCCATGAAAAGCTTGGGATCCCGTTACACACCCACTGAGGCATATTGGGAGTTTGGTTTTAGGCCCATATTTTCTTGACCATGAAAAGCTTGGGATCCTGTTACACGCCCATTGAAGCACATTGGGAATATGGTGGTAGGCCCATATTCTCTTGGCCATGAAAAGCTTGGTATCCCGTTACACACCCACTGAGGCATATTGGGAATTTGGTTTTAGGCCCATATTTTCTTGGCCATGAAAAGCTTGGGATCCTGTTACACGCCCATTGAAGCACATTGGGAATATGGTGGTAGGCCCATATTCTCTTGGCCATGAAAAGCTTGGGATCCCGTTACACACCCACTGAGGCATATTGGGAATATGGTTTTAGGCCTATATTTTCTTCACCATGAAAAACTTCGGATCCTGTTACACGCCCATTGAAGCATATTGGGAATATGGTGTTAAGCCCATATTTTCTTGACCATGAAAAGCTTGAGTATGTCTGAAATAATCTTCTGTAACATATATCGAACTTCAGTGTGTGAAGAAAGCAGTGATGAGTCTGAGGTTGTTGACATCTCCAAGGAGCTTGTCCTGGACTAGTTCCATGATGACCTTACGCACTTTCTCTGATCATAAAAAAAAAAAAAAATTTAACAAAAAAATACCTCACACCTTAAGGTCTTTTATATTTGGACATGCGCCCTAATATAACCGACTAGGTTAAACGGGACGCGCCTCGCCAAAACGAGACAAAAATTTAAAAAAAAAAAAGATCATAAGTCCAGGCACTCTTGCAGTTTGTGTCATTCATTACCTTTCAGCTCCCAAAGAAGCATAGGCCTTCAACAAACACATGCTAAGTTTTTTTTGTCGCCTGTCACCGAATCAAGATCTGTCCATGTCATCCTTATTATTTTTTTAATCAGTCACCAGTTCTCTTCTCTATGTGTTGTTTTGTCTCTGTTTCTCTTACCCTGGTAACTCAGAACAAGGACTTCTTGGTAATTTTATCAGCAGGTTTTCCTTCATGTGGGTTCCCATTCATTGCCAGCTTCCACTTCTCATCTCTGTCCCACCTGGCCCCCTTCACCAGCTTCACAATTGGGGGGGGGGGGGGGGGAAAGACATTGTAGCACCATCTCAATCCTTCTATTCCATGCAAGCACCCATTTATCTTTTTCTTCATCGTTAGCCATCAGACTTCTACATTAATGACTCTAATAAAGGCAGTAGTCAGCTCCAGGTTCCTGACATCTCGTTCGCCCTCAGACTTCCGGGTGGATTTGTGCTGAAGTGGTAACTTGCCACCCTTATCGACACCTGGTGTTAAAGTGTAAGATGTAGGTGTCTTCTCTGATTTAGGATGTTGCTGTGTATGTGGTAGTGGAACAGTTCAATGGGTTATCACACAGGCAACATGACGTGTAGAGTCATAGAAAGGGTAACTTCGTTGTATAAGTTTCTTTCATTTATTGCACGCCACAAAACAGTCATGATACTTATGACATCAACATGGTTAACGAGTTCAGCAAGATGATATGGCACATTGAAAACAATTTCTGTAGTCAGCAATGATAGCTGTTGTATATATGCGTCATAAGACATCACAGTTCAATAGATTCAGAAATTCATCAATCATCGAGTGCTAGTTCGTGAAGCTGTATAAATAATAATAATTTCTATAACTTCTGCAACAGTGTCAGCTACAGATCTTCAATGTTCATAAACAATAATAAATGCCCCCATTCTGATGCTAGCAGATCAGTTGTATACAATAAGTCCGTTCACTGTCTGCACGTGAATAGCATACATGGGCTACAGGTCAGCTCGACCTTTATAATGTTCCTAAGTCTAACCATCTGACTTGGACGTGATCTCTGATATAACGAATCCTGGAACACAGACAACAGTCTTGTTGGTCTAGAGCGACCCATATATATTTAACTAGTTCAGGTATACAGATACCGGTGACTTAATCCTAGTCAAAGTACCTCTCCATTTTGCATCACACAGGCGAGCAAATAGGCGACAAAATGACGAACCTCTAGACGATAGCATAAAGTTCGATACAAGAGGAATTACCTTATTTCGGAAAATCAACCATGAACATATGCCTCCAGGCAGGCTGCATAATACTGGGAAATAGTCTAGTTAGCTAACTAACTCACTAAGACACTGTATTTCCCTCAGAGAATCACAAGACGCAGTTGCGTCTGCTCGCTTCTTAAACCATTTCTAAACTCCCCAACTGGGCGGAACACACAGAACGAACTCCCGGTTTGACATGCGCAGAACGACAATCTCTGAGTTGCCGTTCACAATAAGACGATTCGAAGAACATTCGAGATAAAAGTCTTACACAGTCGCGCCTTTTATGGTCATGAAAAGAAGCGTTAAGAAAGGTTTCAGACATCTACCATAGTTGACTGATACTACCAAATAAGGAGATGTGGTCACGCTTCGTTCAAGAAATTATAGACCGAACGTGTCTCTATACAAGAGAAGGCAACTCCTAACAAATTGTAGTCTCGATAACTCGGATTATGTCCCTTTGACCATAGAAAACATAATACACACTTCAGTCAAAAAAAAATGATCATACATATGAAAAAATGTTTATACAAACGAAAAATAATAATGATCCGTGCGTAACATTACCGCACCCTCCCTGGAAAAAAAAAAAATGGGACATTTTTTTTTTTTTTAAATCCTGGAGCCGGAAAAAAATCTAGGCTCCTAACGCACGTATGATGCGTGGATATATACCTAACAAATTAGCTCAACGCATGGAGCGACACTGAGATCATATCTCAGATCCTTAGAGAAAAAATTTATCTAAGTATACGCTGATATATTCCAGGAAGGTGCCACCAACACACGCCACAATGATGGCAACAACATAATGACAATCAAATTATACTCATACCAATATATGAAATTAAATATATTATGTGTTATCATACAATGTGTTGCAAATAGCGGTGTAATTTACTAATATACCGCACTATATTATTACATTATATAAAGTAACAGTAATTAATAAGTAATACATGTGTTGCTCTTCGGTGACATAAAACATTCAATAGAAGAAGATGTGGACATCATCCGCTCCCAATGTAGGACAGGACTTGATATCCTCAAAGTTCCACAATGGACATAAACTCGCAGACTTCAATGATGTGCTGCGAAAATATCAATAACACAAATCTTAAAGACAACTGGTAAATTTCTTAATACAATCCTGAAAATAATTTATTTAAATGTGGCCGAGTGATCTTTTGGCCCGTATATCACTAACTAAGCCTTCTTAGATAATTACATGGTACAATGTTATAAATTTCCCTCAAAAAAAAAAAAAAGTGAGACAAAATCTACTAACATGTCATTATAACATTGGACTGTATATCAGGAAATATATATATATATGACAGAAGAATCATGTGGAATCGTGTGGACATCTGGACAGAATGTCTGCCATTACATTATCCGAACCACGGATAGCTCGAACCGAGAAATGAAATGGTTGAAGAGCTATGGCATAACGAGTGGACCTCGAGCTCTTCAAGTTTTTGCTCTGAATAGCAGTAAGCGCTTTCTGGTCGGTTTCCACAATGAAATGTGCGCCTAGAAGAAATCTTTGTAACTTCAGAATAGACCATACCATAGCCAATAACTCACGGTCTAAAACCGAGTAATTCTTTTTCTGCAGCGTTTAATTTCCTAGAGATATACATCACCGGATGCAAAGTATCAGAATACTCCTGCATTAGTGCTGCCCCAATCCCTGTTGACGAGGCGTCACTTCGAAGAACAAAAGTCTTCTCAATAGTAGGTAACTTAAGAATAGGTGGAGATGAAAAATAGGGTTTTAACCTGGTCCAATGAGGATTGACATTCTTTAGACCAGCGGATCAGATTAGGCGACCCTTTCTTCAATAAAGTAGAAAGCGGTGCCATAATGGAGGACAGATTCGGAATGAATCGTCCGTAGAATTGAATCAAACCTAATAGACTCCTTACTTGTTTCTTCGTCTTAGGGACCGAAATGTTAAGTATTTTTGAAACATTGTGGTCCTCTGTCTTTAAAAGACCATGACCAACCCGATGACCTAGGAAAGAAATCTCGCTAAATCCTATAAAGGCTTTAGAGGGTTTTGCAGTCAAGTTATACTCGCGAAGAGTAGACAGTAATTCGTATAAACCCAAATAGTGATCTTCCCAAGAATCACTGAATAGACAGATATCATCTAGGTATGCTATGACATCTGTACGATATGCGAGAATTCGCCGCATCATGCGTACGAATGTAGCAGGGGCGTTCATAAGACCAAAAGGCATGAAATTCCATTGGAATAACCCCTAGGTGTAGAAAAAGCTGTAAAAGGTTTGGCACGTTCAGTTAGCGGGACTTGCCAATAACCTTTAGACAAATCTAGTTTGGTAAAGAATCTAGAATTAGAAAGTTTATTGAGTAGCTCTTCTAATGAAGGCATAGGTTCAGCATCGAACTTCGTAACTTGGTTCAATTTGCGATAATCTACGCAAATGCGAATGTTATTATCCTTCTTTCGAACAATAACCATAGACGAAGAGTATGCTGAAGTGGATGGTTCAATGATTTCCAAACGTATCATTTCATCCAACTCTTTTTCGACTTGAGACTGGAAATGAATAGGTATTGGATATGGTCTGACTCTGATAGGATTGTGATCAGTTAGCACAATGTCATGTTCTATGACATGTGTGTGTCCCGGGATGTCTGTAAGAACATCCTGAAATGTTTGCAACATCGAAGAAACTTGTCGATGTTCCTCAGCGGAAAGATTTGGAGAAACGGTCACGTTTTTCCAAGATTCCGTAGAATAAAGTGGGACCATAGAAAGAGGAAGATTGACATCAGAAAAAGTAGTTTCCTCATCCTGTATAACTGACAGAGATGAGTACTGACCACGAGTTGCTTGTGAATTGTCCGTAGCCTGGAAAATAGGCTGCAAATAGTCAGGTCTTTCATAAAATTCTGTGAGCATATTTATGTGGAAAGTTTTATGCTTTCCATCAATATCGACAACATAGTCGACATCAGAAATTTTGGAGACTATTGCATATGGACCTTTCCATGCAATTAGAAGTCTGTTCTCCCTTGAAGGAAGTAGAACGAGAGCTTTGTCACCTGGACAAAGTTGTCGTAGACATCTATTCTTATTTGCAAACTGCCTTGCCTTTTCTTTAGCAAATTCTGAAGACGAAGTTGCTAGTTTGCATGCCTCGATGATCTTTTGCCTAAGAGCAATGACGTACTCATAAGAAGATTGAGTCTCATCGCTAATATTATCGTCAGTGATTAGATCGTGAAGTAAAGACATAGGGCCGCGCGGTTGCGCGCCAAAGACAAGTTCAAAAGGGGAAAACCCCGTATGTTCATTGGGGACCTCTCTATACGCAAAGAGAGCCGCGGGTAAGACCCTGTCCCAATCCTGAGGATGATCCTCAGTTATTTTACCAAGTAAAGTTTTCAGAGTCCTATTTAAACGTTCGACCAACCCATTAGACATTGGGTGATAGATACTGCTGAGAGACCTTTTAATGTGTAGCATAGACATTACCTGTGACATAGTGTCTGATATAAGTTGAGTGCCATGGTCTGACAATATTTCTCCGGGAAAACCCAAGCGAGAAAATATCAGCCAAAGAGCGTCTGCGATATCAGCAGTTGAGATGCTCTTGAGAGGTATTGCCTCTGGCCAACGTGTGCACATATCGACACATGTAAGGATAAATTGATGTCCTCTAGCCGACTTAATTCTAAAAGGACCGATAATATCTATTGCCATTTTTTGAAAAGGGCGAATAGGAATGTCAGCAGCCTGGATAGGCGCAGCATGTCGTGGTCCTTTAGATTTGACCTCCTGACATACTTTGCAAGAGCGACAGTACATTCGTATGTCCTTGCTCACAAATGGCCAAAAGAAAGCCGCAAGAACCCTCGACTTTGTACGGGAAAAACCCATATGTCCAGCACATTGCGAGTCATGAGCATGTTGCAATATTTGCAATCTCATGCTCTTAGGCACAAGAATTTGTGAATGAGTGGACGTAGTCGAGTCTTGTACCATACGTACAAGTACGCCGTTCTTCATAGAAATCCAAGATTTCCTATTAGTGTTCTGATTAGGATCACCTTTTTTTGCTAGAATGAAGAATTTTTGTAAAGAAGGATCTTCTTCTTGCAATTTGATAAATGAGTCACGTGTAATAGTCAAGTGACTATCTTGGTCATTTACTTCATCATTATTAGTTAATGAAGTTTGAGGTGGATCCAGAGCATGTGCTCTTGTGACCACCGCATTGGTAGCTTCAATGTTTTGCTCTTCCCAAACAGCAATCTGCTGTGGGGTACATTCCCTAACTCCGTGAATACGACCAATAATAAGGTCCGCAATAGGGTTTGGAAGTAGACACGCGTGGACCTCTCCCGTGAAGAAAGGAGTAGCAATGTGTATTATAGCAGTAGGATACTTTTCTAACGTGCCACCAAATGTGACACATTTGATGACTTTTCCTGTAGCACAGGATGGATCTACAAGAGATTGCCTAACGCCGACAGTAGTACATCCAGAATCAAACAACACTGAGACTGGATTACTATTTACTAGCCCCTTATGTAATATAAGAGACCCTCTCCCATCATGAGCAACATTAGCAGGAAGAGCGGGCAAAGGATGACCACAGCTTAAAGTACTAACGGTTTTCGGATCAAATAAAGTACTGCATGGATACATTTATTTGCCCTACCAAAATCAAAAGATGAGCATCCGATAGCATTATGGTCTTTATCATTATTAACCTGTTTATCTGCTCCCTGAGATTCTTGTTGAACAGAGTTTGTCTGTTGATATCTTTTTCTCTTATGTTGCGATCTACCGCGACCATTATTGCCTCTGCAATTATCATTAAAGTCCCTACTGTAATTTTTATCCTGGTTTGAGTTCCAGTTTCCATAACTGTCATTACTATCTCTATGCTGTTGAGAACCTCTATTATCTTGGTATTGAGGTCTCTGCATAAAATATTTTCCTCTATACCGATTACCTTTGTGAAAATTTCTAAAGTTAACCGGAGTAGAATAACGTGTAGTATTAGGTTGTCTCCAGTTCTGGGAAGAAGAATCACCCTGGAATTGATCACTATGGTTCTGGGCATAATTACGATTACTCTTTTTATTGAAATTTTTCTGGCTACCCTGAAATTTACGCATAAAATTTGGGCCATAAGGTGCTGCCGAAGCAACTGGCAGACCTTCTTTCACCTTAGAGTTACTAATGGTTATGTGCGGATGCGCAGTAACATACTGGCTACAGTATTCTTCCATTTCTTTTATGTTTTTAGGCTTACGCTCATGAAGAAAAGATAGAAAAGCTTCATTAACAGAAGACATAACCTTATCTCTAAGTAGTAAATCCATAAGAGCTTCAAATGTATTTTCTGTCTTAGACAACTCAACCCATCGTAAAAAAGTAAGACGGATGCCTGAGATGAATTCAGAGAATTCAACTCCAGTTTCTGGTAACATGGTTTTAAATTTAAGACGATATCCGTCCTCGTTAAGTTGGTACTTCTTTAACAATGCCGCCCTGACAACCTCATAGTTGTTTTTGTCAGGCACATCTACCATACTCAACAAAGTCAAAGCATCACCTCTAAGTATCTTGGACAGATGATACACATATAATGTTTTATCTATATTATGCACATTACATGCACTTTCAAATCTATCTAGATAAAATGTTATATCATCGATTGAGGGATTAAATGCTGGTAGATTAAGCTTGAAATCCTTAGCATTAGTCTTATTTGACACCTTATTTGCATCATTAGCATTACCAGTGTTCAATAACTTTAACTTCTCTAACTCTAAAGCTAAGATTTTTTCATCATGTTCCATTTTTGCTTTTCTCTCATCAGCCTCTCTTTGTAACCTTCTTTCTTCAGCCTCAGCCTGTAACTTTCTTTCTTCAGCCTGGGCCTGTAACTTTTTTCCTTCAGCCTCTATTTCAAGTCTCTTATTTTCAGCTTCTTTTTCAAGTCTCTTATTTTCAGCTTCTTTTTCAAGTCTCTTATTTTCAGCTTCTTTTTCAAGTCTCTTATTTTCAGCTTCTCTTTTTTGTTTTTTCCATTTCCATTTGAAATCTTTTTTCCTCCACCTGCATCTGCAGTTTCTTTTGTTCTATTTCAGCCTCTATTCTCTTTTGTTCAGTTTGTTCTTTCATTTTCTTTTCTTCCGACTTCAATGCCTTGGCATATTGAACAGTCGCAAATTCTTCTAATTTATCACCTGTCTTCCCAAGGGCTTTACCCTGCTCAATAAAGTACTCAAATGTAGACATGATGTCTAAAATGTGAGTACAGAACCTGAAATAATTAATTATCTTATTTCAATGTTAAATAGCAACAAGACTTAATAAAGTGCTTGTATAATCTCTATGTTGAACCCAATCTCTGTGGGAAACAGGAGTTGACACCAACTTGTATTATCAAATGTATAATAATATCACAAGTCACCTCTTAATTAACAGTGCACTACCCAAATCAGTGCATAATCATCAGTTATTTATCATAACTGCACTACAATAGTGCATAAGCAAAAAACACCAGTTTGTTATGATAAGTGCACTATAGACCAATAGTGCATGAGCATATATCAACAATAGTGAAAGCTAACTATGCAAGAACTATGTAAACAATAACAAGACAATGTAAACAATAACAAAGGTCATCAACAATGTAAACAATAACAAAGATCAAAGTCAATGTAAACAACAACAAAGATCAGAGTCAATGTAAACAATAACAAAGATCAGAGTCAATGTAAACAATAACAAAGATCAGAGTCAATGTAAACAATCAACAAAGATCAAACAATACGAAAACATTCGCATAAGTCAAATACACAAACAGCAAAACTAAAAAGAAATATGCGAAGATATGACTAACAAATGACGCTACAGTGTATACACAAAAATATACGTAAAGAAATGAATAATAGCAAAGGGGAGACCTACAAATACAAACAATCGAAATCGAAACTAAAAACACAAAGAAAGAGAGAGAAGAAAAAAAGAAAAAAAATATATATATACAAGAAACAAAAATAAAGCACAACTCGTCACAACTAAACAGATATAGCAACGATTGTCGCTAGCAAATTTCACTGTAGGAAATTCGCACAGTCCCTAACGAAAACGCTAACAGTAGAACCTCTGTGACGTGGTATCTTCTACTGTAAGACTCCGCCCAACCGAGAAAACCCGCTGAAATATAAACATATAAATATACAAATAACAAATAACATATAACATATAAACATGTATCATGAAAACAATAGGAGAAAGTGTGAAAGTACAGAAGGCTCAGTTAGAACATAAGGGCACAGTTCACAAACAAAACAGGCCACTTAACTTCTATAAATCCAGCGTCAGCACGGTGCAGAACAGGATGTAATCAGCATTCTGAGGATAATGATCCAACGTTGATTAACTTCTGCTCCCATAAACAGCCATGACGAAGGAAAAGAGCTTCTAATACTGCAACAGTTGTTACGGCACTTGACCTTCTGAATCTTCTAAATTGATTTAACCGGCACTTGACCTTCTGAACCCGCAACAGTACCCCTGAGACCGGAACAGTTGTTACGGCACTTGTCCTTCTTTTCACCAGATCAGGAAATCCATTCGCTCGGTACTTGTCCTTCTAATTTTACATAAACTTCAATATTGCCGAGCAGCGCCGGGTAGTTTCAAAATCAGCAACTGTCAGAAAATCCGGATACTTTCAATAAAATTTCTTGTAAGGTGGTAGTTGATGCTGTAGTTGTATCTAGTATGATGATGATGTCTGGGTTTGCTGACCCCCTTGATAGCTGGAATCAGAGTGAACCAACCTATGGCCACCAAAAATGATATGGTGCGCCAAAATATCAGATGATAGAACCAGCTCTGGCCACCAAAAATGATAAGGGTGGATTTGTGCTGAAGTGGTAACTTGCCACCCTTATCGACACCTGGTGTTAAAGTGTAAGATGTAGGTGTCTTCTCTGATTTAGGATGTTGCTGTGTATGTGGTAGTGGAACAGTTCAATGGGTTATCACACAGGCAACATGACGTGTAGAGTCATAGAAAGGGTAACTTCGTTGTATAAGTTTCTTTCATTTATTGCACGCCACAAAACAGTCATGATACTTATGACATCAACATGGTTAACGAGTTCAGCAAGATGATATGGCACATTGAAAACAATTTCTGTAGTCAGCAATGATAGCTGTTGTATATATGCGTCATAAGACATCACAGTTCAATAGATTCAGAAATTCATCAATCATCGAGTGCTAGTTCGTGAAGCTGTATAAATAATAATAATTTCTATAACTTCTGCAACAGTGTCAGCTACAGATCTTCAATGTTCATAAACAATAATAAATGCCCCCATTCTGATGCTAGCAGATCAGTTGTATACAATAAGTCCGTTCACTGTCTGCACGTGAATAGCATACATGGGCTACAGGTCAGCTCGACCTTTATAATGTTCCTAAGTCTAACCATCTGACTTGGACGTGATCTCTGATATAACGAATCCTGGAACACAGACAACAGTCTTGTTGGTCTAGAGCGACCCATATATATTTAACTAGTTCAGGTATACAGATACCGGTGACTCAGCGGAAAATGATGACCTGCTCTCGCCTACATAGCTGGTGATAGGCATAATTATTTATATCGCCTGGGTGCTCTTTTCCCATTGACTATTGCTGAATAAATAAAAGCCAAGTCAATCATAACTCTTCGTCAAAAAAATCGATAAAAGGTGATTAATCTTACTATGACAAAAAACAAAGAAAATAACCAACGTTGCGGCTCCACGGCCTTTGTCAGGAAAATAACACAGAGCCAGAGCTAACCAGGGTACTACCCATACGAAATGCGAAAGTATTACCCATTGCTACTTATTTTTACACGTTTCCTACTTAGCTCTGACTCTCTTTCCTTTCCCTGACGAAGGCCTTGTAGCTGCAACATTGGCTATTTTCTTTGTCTTTTTAGTAAGACAAATCACCTTTTATTGATTTTTTTTTGTCATATCCATCCACCCTACCCCACATCTTACTATAGTCCTCCTCATCTTTCTCTTTGGCAAAATAAATATGTCCAACAGAAAAATAAGAACCACCAACTCAAATGTTAAATCAACATTAGTGTATGGCTCTGAAACATGATTAACAATAAACATACAACTAAGACCTTGTGGTCTTTCATAAATGGGTGCTTGCAAACAACAGAAGGATTGAAATGGCATGGCAAGATCACCGGTGTGGAACTGATGACAAGATCACGAATGTGGAACTTGACAAGATCACCAATGTAGAATGATGACAAGATCACCTATGTAGAATGATGACAAGATCATCAATGTGGAACTGATGACAAGATCACCAATGTGGAACTGATGACAAGATCACCAATGTAGAATGATGACAAGACCACCAATGTGGAACTGATGACAAGATCACCAATGTGGAACTGATGACAAGATCACCAATGTGGAAATGATGACAAGATCACCAATGTGGAACTGGTGATAAGTGCCAGTGGAACAAGAGATGTGAAGATGCTGCTGGCTTTGGATATGACATAGACAGATATTGAAAAAAACCAAAACCCTGCTGTTAGAATTACAAGGTAGTCCCCGTTCTGGAATTCCCCAGAATGAGAGAAACAGATGGAGATCACACAAAAACACAGACACACATGGAGAAGAGAACTGAGACATATATGAAATGGTTTTAGACATGGAAAGACAATGACTGGATGGCATATGACAGGAGGGCTTAGTATACTTTTGTTATCTCCTCTATAAGTAGATAACATCTACTGATTGACTCTTTGGATTGACTCGATGTTTAAATAAAAACCTAGTCAACAACAACATTTCTTCCAACATACCACTGCTCCTAGGACTGACCACTGCAGACTGGTTGTTGAGGACAGCTAAGTAGGTGGAAAACTTTTCAAACAGTGGCTGTTGATGGGGATCTGTTGATAAAATTGACCAAGGGTGATGAGACCATGGTGTGGACGGTGATCGAACCATGGGTGATAACGATGACGGAAGTGGTGATACTAGGGTTTTTTTCAAGAAAGGAACCTTTTTCTTCTGGTAAAAAAATGTTTAATTAAATAAAACTGACAATTCATTCATCGCCCGTCAGCTCCCCAAGAAGGATAAGCCTTCAACAAACTTATGCCAAGTCTTCCTGTCCTGTGCCATTACCTCAAGGTCTTTCCATGTCTTCTTAATGTCTGTCTCCAGTTCTCTTCACCGTGTGCTCTTTGCTCTTCATCTACCTCTCTTTCCCTGGGGATTCTAGAACAAGGACTGCATGGTAATGCTATCAATAGGTTTCCTCAACGTGTGTCCTATCCATCTCCAGCGTCTGCTTCTGATCTCTTGCTCCGCAGCCACTTGTCTGATTCTTGTCATCAGTTCCTCATTTGCGATCTTTGTCATACCACTTTAATCCTTCTATTCTGTGCAAGAATCCATTTATGAAAGTCTGTAAAACTATCAATCAATCAATACCCTTTAGCTTCCCAAGAAGCACAGGCCTTCAACAAGCACATGCCGAGTCCTCCTGTCACGTGCCATCCGCTCAAGGTCATTCCATGTTTTCCTCATCATTTTTTACTTCTGTATCTGGCTCTCTCGGAGGCTGGAGTGGCTAAGAGGTATGGTGTCCGCCTCGAGTTCTTGAGGTACCGGGTTCGATTCTCAGGAACATAATTTATGGACATTGTTTTCGGAGCCAATGGTCCTAATGATGTCATACTCCCCCCTGGTCTTCTGGGTAGTGAGATCGGATGCCTAGCCTTCTTGGATAAGGACGAAAAAACAGGAGGTCCCGTGTGCAAGTTGCGGATGTTAAAAATCACATGACAGTACAAAATCGTAAAGAGTAGGCCATAAAGCCAACGCCCTGGCAAAATTTTAAAATTAGAAACCTACACACCACAAAAATATTTATACAGGGTGTTCCACGAAAAAGCGGCCCCATTCACAAAGTGAAAGTAGCCAGTTTTCCTTTCTTAATAACGTACATTATTGCCATAACCATGACGTCACAGGCCGCTTTTTCGTGGAACACCCTGTAGAATGTGTGATTCCTATATGCACACACTGGGATTCTAGCCAGTGCTAAGGTGTTTGTGCTCTGTGTTGAGATCCCCCTTGTGTAATGTAAGGGAGAAGATCGGAGCACTGATGGAGTTGTCCGTGTGCAATGAAGATAGTCCTTGAAACCAAACCAAACCTTATTTTTTAGAAACACCTTGTATACTCTGATAAACATTTTAAACAAATAAAGAGGCCTGTAAACAGTGTTACCGGGGCCCGAAAGGGGAGCAAAGAATGGTAACACTGTACCCTACCAGGCATGTCGTAAAAAGCGAATAAGGAGGGTTGGGCATGGGGCTAGTTACCCCATTCCGTAAAAAACTTTTTACCACAAAAACTTCAACAAAAATGGACAAGTCAAATACAGAATATAAATCAGCTCAGCCGCCCAAGACAGAAAAAGGTCATCTGGAAAGGAGGCGCATGAAGCGACCCAGAGAAAGCCGAAAGGAGTCTGGGTAGACGACTAACCTTTTTTCGTCTAAGAAAATCTCCAGGATTGGCACCTAGAATGTTCGCACTCTACATGAACAAGGAAAAACTGCACAGGTAGCAGCAGAAATGTCAAATTACAGGATTGATATCCTGGGTCTCTGCAAGACACGAATGGGAAGCAATGGGACCCCGATTTATAACAGGAAGGTTTACATCAATGGAAAGAGACATGTGAAGAAGTACTGAGAAAAAGAGAACATCGGCACAAAGCAGGGATAACAACAGAAACCATTAGCAAGATAGAAGACAATAAAAACATAAAAGCAGATTTAAACAGAAGCAAAAGCAGAAGCTCCAAAGCCAAAGCTCATGAACTGTACATAGAAGCAAACAAAGAAGTAAGAAGAAACGTCTAAAGAGACAAGAGGAAATATATTGAAGAGTTGGTAAGGGAACAAACGAACGAACAAACTTTATTTTCAAAGGGTTGAGAATTGGAAAAAGGGAAGCAGAGGAAGCTGCAGCCAAAGGAAATATGAGGGACCTGTACAATAACACAATGAAGCTAACAGGGAAATATAAGCAAGCAAATGGCCTCATAAAAGATAAGAATGGAAAATTGCTTAGTAATACACAAGAACAAATGAAGAGATGGACAGAACATTTTGAGGAACTTCTCAATAGACCAGCTCCAACTAATCCCCTAGACATCCAGCCAGCAGAAGAGGAGCTACAAATCAACTGTGAACGACCAAGTAGAGAAGAAATAAAAAAAAGCCATAAAGCTTCTGAAAGATGGAAAAGCAAATGGTCCAGATGGAATTCCAGCAGAGGCCATCAAAACAGATATTGATACCTCTACAGAGATATTATACAAACTACTTGGCAAAGTCTGGGAGAGAGAGGAAATACCAGCAGAATGGAAGAAAGGTTATCTGGTCAAGTTGCCTAAGAAGGGAAATTTACAAGAGTGTACAAATTATAGGGGAATAATGCTACAATCAGTGCCAGGAAAAGTATTAAACAGAATCATCCTTGAGAGATTAAAAGAGTCCATAGACAAGCAACTGAGAGATGAACAAGCAGGTTTTCGACAAAACAGATCCTGTACACACCAGATATCTACATTGAGAATAATAGTTGAACAAAGTCTGGAATGGAATTCACCGATTTACATCAGATTCGTGGACAATGAAAAGACATTTGACAGTGTAGACAGAGAATCACTTTGGAAATTGATGAGACATAATGGAGTTCCTGTAGTGAAATTGACAGAGATACAACGGTAAAATACCTCCAAAGATAACATGTAAGGATAAAAACATAATGCGTAGGCTGCTGATAGTACATGATCGCCCAGACCGCGGGTCATCACCCTCCATAAAAATTGACTTGCTAGACAGGAGGGGAACGGCGGATAAAAAGGAAAAAATATGACTGGAAAGATTGCGTGAGACTAGAAAGGCTAAGGAGACGCAATTGGGGGGGGGAGGGAGAGAAAAGGGGGGAAGGGGGGGGGGGGGGGGGGGGGGGGGGGGGGGGGGGGGGGGGGGGGGGGGGGGGGGGAGGGGGGTGGGAAACGGAGAAAAGTCACGTTTCCCAAGTTGACATAAAGTAAGGAACTCGACAGAAGGGACCTTGGATATGTTACGCCACAGTCATTTATTGGTCGCTTTTGCGATACCAAGCCTTTGATTTGAATTCAGCGGCAGAACGCAGATGTTTGGAATATTACAAAAATTAAAAAGTAACTTTTTCGTAATATTAATGTTAGGAATATAAAAATTAGCTGGCCGGATGGCCCATTCTGAGCAGTGAACTAATATGTTCTTAATTTTACAGACGGATAGATAATATTGAAGATAATGACAAAAGACAGTGTTGTTCACATCAGCGACAGACTGTATGGAATAAAAAGTGTCGCTATTTGCACAAAAAAACACGACCTTGAGACGCAGGTGTTCAAATCTACTTAGTAGGGAAGCGAAGGGACATTGGTGGGAGCTGTGTCTAAATATAACTTTTAACGACAAAATTTTGGAGGGGAGAGAAAGGTTGGTTCAAAAATCAAGTACGTTTTTGAAAAAAACAAGTAGAGACGGACAGACTAACAGATAAACATCCATACTTGACTGAAGCATGACTGAAATGACTTTAGGGTAGGAAATTTGAATTTGAAATAAACCTAGGCAGTGATTGGCCACAGACAATCATTTTATCGGCGCTCAGACGCGCAAGTGGGGCCATTCCTCAATAGTTGTTCGATGATAGACACAGTATTTTAAAGTGTGGTGATTTCCAAATGAAAGAAAGTGAAATAAGTTCAGGGACGCCATACTATAGCCAGCAGCTCAGCTGAGTTTTGCTAGCATTTCTGTGTTCTTTATTCATAATCTGAGCTGTGAGTTTCAGTTGTCAACAAGGCGGTGTCCATTCAGTTGGTGATTTTACTCGAGTGTATCTGTGCAGTACGTTGTGACAGAGACCACTATTATTGCCCGCCAGCACGGAGAGGTGGGACCACCAGATTTCAGCACCAGAGCTACATATGCAAGTTGAGTGAGCCTCTGGTCTGCTGGAAGTTCACCAACGCCTTTTAGTTACTAATACCCCATAAAATTCCTGTAATTTACTGGACACTGTGTAGTCAATATAGACAGGTGTGATGAGGCCACCCCAACAGCACAAGCATTAACTATCCTCCCAAGTAGATGACTACTAGAACATTTTAATAAAACTAACTAGTCTAGTACTTATATATGTACACTCTTGCATTTATTATGTAACATTCCATGCATTTCTTTCATAATTTTTAAATCCTTTTTTTAAAAAAAAAAAAATGTTCTGGTCAACATAAAACTTGATCCAGAACAAATAAATGTAATATAATTCTATCAAAAATTTTACACTCTTGAGTTAGTTCAGTGTATTATAATATTTGTTAAATATTATTAGTCTGCTTAAATATCTGTGGGTGTATCTATAACTATCACACCACATTACATATCATTACCCTAGACATTTTACATAGCTACATTCATTAAGAAAAAAAATTGAGTGTGAGGTCGTAGTGGTAGCAAGAAAGGCCTTCTGACAATTCACAACTACATTTTATCTCAGGAGCCTTCACAGCTGGCCTCATACATTACATTTAGTAATATCACCATCATACAATACCATCAAACCCACTACATACATTGGGGGTCTTGTCCAGGGATAATTAGCCCAACAGTAATATTAGGATCTCCTGGTTGGAGAAATAAAATTAGGGGGAAAAAAAAAAAAAAAAAAAAAAAAAAAAAAAATTGTGAAATTCCCTTTAAAATTAAAAGTGTCCCTGCAGATAAAAGTTGGTGAATCTTCACAGCCAGTGATAATTAATTAGTTAACTGGTTAGTTAGAATTAGTTAGACTATAGTCATAAGAAGTACTTAGTGTATTTACTGGTTAGAGATTTAGCTTGTATATTATTATATTGTCTGAAAAGTATGGCGGAGCTAGCAAAATTCCGATCAGCTGCTGTGCTGACCGCAAAGGAGATGGGAATGGATGGTCAGATTTTAATTCAATATGTAACGGCTGAATGTGATAAATATATTGAAAGGGAAGATAGAAAGGTAGCTGAAGAGAAGAGGTTACAAATTGAGGCTGATAGAGAAATTAAGAGGCTGCAGATTGAGGCAGAAGAAAAACGACAGCAAAGGGCGGCAGAAGAAAAACGACAGCAAAGGGAGGCAGAAGAAAAAAGGTTGACTGCCAAAAGGGAGGCAGAAGAAAAAAGGTTGACTGCCGAAAGGGAGGCAGAAGATAGAAGGTTGCAGAGGGAGCACGAATTACGACTAAGGGAGCTGGAATTACAAGGCCCGGCTCCTGAAAATGGTGCCAGCCCTTTTGCCTCAGATGCTACGCCCAGTCTGGGAGCCTCAAACTCAGCTATGGGGTTTCATTTAGACCATTTTGTTGAAAAAGACGATGACATAGAGGGGTACCTAGGACGTTTTGAGTTATTAGCTACTACATATGGGTTAGAGAGAGAGAGAGGTGGAGTTTAAAGCTATCACAGGGATTGAGAGGTACTTCTTATGAAGTATTTGCCAAAATGAACAGGGAAGACCAAGACAATTATGACATGTTAAAGCAGGCTTTGTTATTAAGGTACGAGAAGAATGGTGAATTTTATCGTAAGAAATTTAGAAATGCCAAACTGTTGTCTGGGGAGACATACCACCAATTCTCTGCTAGACTAGAAACCTATTTGGAGAAATGGACGGCTCTGGGGAAGACCCAAGATCTTAAAGAAATGATCATGATTGAGCAATTGAGAGAGTCCATGGCTCCAGACATGAGAAAATTTCTCATGGAACAAGGTGCAGAGAAGTTGGGGGAAATTTTAAATGTTGCTGAGAGGTATCAGGCAGCTCAGGCAGAGGTAAGTGGTGCTAAAAAGAAGCACATAGACAATTTTAAAGCTCCACAGCAATTTAATAAATTTGATAATAGAGAGCAGGGAAATAAAGGTAGGACAAACTTTGAGCGGCCAAGAAATGACTATCGCGACAGAAACTCACAGTTCAATGACCAAAAGTTCAATGAAAGAAAACCGTTGAACCAAGGAAAAAGATGGTGTAAATGGTGCAAGAAGGATAACCATAACACCGAATTTTGTAGAAGGAAACCTTCAAACATTGCTGCAATGAAGTCGGGGACGCGAAGATTAAAGGTTAATCCTAATGGACAACAGGAACCTTATCACCCCCCAGTTTGTGAGGATGTTATTTGTAATGGGGTCACCATAAGGTGCCTTTATGATACAGGTTTGGATTATGATTCAGTTGTGAAGTCTAGCCTAGTGGACCCAAGTCAGTATACCACAGAAACAGTGGAAATACAAGGGGCGACTAAGGACATACCACTCATGACACTTCCCATCGCAAGGATAACGGTGAAAACTCGCTATGTGGAGGGAGAAATCAGAGCAGCAGTGATAGATGAACCAATCTACCCTCTGATATTGGGGTGTAGATACGTCTTCTTGGGGAATCCCGAGAAACCTGTGATCATGGCGACAGTGCAGACCAGGTCACAGAAGAAGGAGGAAGAAGGTGAACCTATAAATGCTCATCCAGAGGAGATGAGGAAGGCGCAGGCTGAGGATAGGACACTCAAGCCCTGTTTTAAAAAATTGCCCAAATGCCACACACCTCCGAGCAAGGGGGAATATTTCATGAAGAACAAACTCTTATACAGGAAGGCCGGAACTGGAACAAATGGTCACAACCAGCTGGTTCTTCCCACTTCATATAGAGATAAAGTGATGGAACTCGGGCATGCGATTCCCTTCAGTGGTCACATGGGGATCAGCGCCACAGGACAGCGTATAGCTTGTCATTACTTCTGGCCAGGATAACGGAGGATATAAAAAGATATGTCAAATCCTGCCCAGAATGTCAAAGGGTAGCTCCAAAGCACTGGACTGCTCCTGCAACTCTAGGGGAAATGCCCATAGTGGGAACACCTTTTGAGAGGGTTGCAGTGGATATTGTAGGACCTCTCACTCGGACCAAGAGGAGGAACAGTTACATCCTTACTCTGGTGGACACTTGTTCTATGTGGGGAGAGGCGGTAGCCCTGCCATCAATTGATTCAAAACATGTAGCAGAGGCACTACTTACAATATTTACCCGATTAGGATTCCCGCATCAAATCTTGACGGATAATGGTTCTCAGTTCAAGGGGAAACTAACGGAAGAAGTTTTTAAGCTATTTCAAGCCAGACACTTTCATTGTAGTCCGTACCATCCACAAGGGAACGGCCAGGTAGAGAGGTTCAACGGGACTCTCATTTCTATCCTGAGAAAGCTGGCACACGAAAAACCGGATCTGTGGGATCAATTCCTGCCCGCCGCATTGTTTGCGTACCGGGAGGTACCACATAGTTCAACCGGGATGGCTCCCGCAACTCTGCTATTTGGGAGGCCAATAAAAGGTCCATTAGAAGCTCTATTAAGGACCTGGACAGATGAGAAGGCGGAAGAGACTGTTACCTCATCGTATCAATACGTGAACGAACTGACCACTCGTTTGAAAGCTGGATGGAAACTGGCAAATGATAATTTGAAGCAAGCCAGGAAGAAACATGCAGCATATTTTAATAGGAAGGCAAAGGACAGGGAACTGGCAGTCGGAGAGAAGGTGCTGCTTCTACTACCCGGAAGCCAGAATAAATTACAAATTGGTTGGCAAGGTCCATATACGGTTCTAGAGAAGGTGTCTAGAACAAACTATAAAATTGACAAAAAGGGGAAGGAGAAAGTTTATCATGTAAACCTGTTAAAGAAGTATCTGGACAGACCACTCCAGGAAAGCACCCCCTTATTGACCTTGGCTATTGCAACCCAGATGCAAAAAGAACCACTCACCTCACATGAATACCCATTACATCCTTGTGAAACCGCAGCACAGGTAAAAGTCAGTAAGCACCTGACTAAAAACCAGAGGGAGAGAGTTCAACAGGTTCTGGAGGAACATACAGATGTATTAACAGATAAACCAGGCCATACAAATTTGCTACAGTATGACATGAAACTGGTAGACTCAAACCCAATCTGTATGAGAGCCTATTCTATTCCGTTCGCGAAGGAGAAGGCATTGAAGGAAGAAATAGAGTATTTGTTGAAGGAGGGGATTATTTCGCACAGTGAATCATCTTTTAGTTCTAGTGTCGTTTTGTTGAGAAAACCGTCTGGGGAACACAGACTGTGCATAGATTACAGGAAACTGAATGCTGTCACAGAAGGACAAGTGGATCCATTACCAGACACAAAACAGTTATTTGCCAGACTGAACAAGGCAAAATACTTTTCAAAGGTGGATCTTAGTAAAGGCTATTACCAGATCCCAGTGAAGCCTGAAGTGAGACCTTATTTGGCTTTTAGCACTTCGGATGGACATTATGAATTCAATATGCTACCATTCGGACTGAAAAATGCTCCGAGTGTGTTTTCAAGGATGATGCGCAAATTGTTGGATCCCCTGAATAACCCATGTATCACGAATTTCATGGATGATATTCTCGTCGCCACAGAGACATTTGAAGAACACATTGAAGCTCTGGAGATGTTGTTTGATAGACTTCGGGAGGCGAACTTAACTGCTAGGCCAACAAAATGTTGTATTGGATGCAAAGAGTTGGAATTCTTGGGACACACTGTATATCAGGGTAATATGACCCCTGATCCTAAGAACTTGGAAAAACTGCAGAGAGCACCTAGGCCGCAAACAAAAAAGGACGTGCGATCATTTGTGTCGTTATGCGGATTTTATCAGAAATACATCAAGAATTTTAACGCTATTTGTGCTCCTCTGACTGATCTGACTCGCAAGGGACTTCCAGATAAAATTATTTGGACTGCACAATGTGAACTAGCGTTCCAAGAGTTAAAGGAAAAACTCACTAGCAAGCCTATTCTCAAACTGCCTGATTTGACACAGGACTTTGTCTTAAGAACCGATGCAAGTAATGTAGGACTAGGAGGGGCTTTGTTGCAAAGATCATCTTCACCTGATGGGGAACTGAAACCAGTCGCTTATGCAAGCCGTAAATTGAATGTCGGTGCAGATTTCCTCAGTCGGCACCCCTGTGATCAAAATTAGAGTAGTGGCAGACGTGAGGAGTAATTTTACCTATGTGTATCGCTGGTTTTGGAACTTGCCATAGGCATGTTTTCAAGTGGGGAGATGTGTAGTGAAATTGACAGAGATACAACGGTAAAATACCTCCAAAGATAACATGTAAGGATAAAAACATAATGCGTAGGCTGCTGATAGTACATGATCGCCCAGACCGCGGGTCATCACCCTCCATAAAAATTGACTTGCTAGACAGGAGGGGAACGGCGGATAAAAAGGAAAAAATATGACTGGAAAGATTGCGTGAGACTAGAAAGGCTAAGGAGACGCAATTGGGGGGGAAACGGAGAAAAGTCACGTTTCCCAAGTTGACATAAAGTAAGGAACTCGACAGAAGGGACCTTGGATATGTTACGCCACAGTCATTTATTGGTCGCTTTTGCGATACCAAGCCTTTGATTTGAATTCAGCGGCGAACGCAGATGTTTGGAATATTACAAAAATTAAAAAGTAACTTTTTCGTAATATTAATGTTAGGAATATAAAAATTAGCTGGCCGGATGGCCCATTCTGAGCAGTGAACTAATATGTTCTTAATTTTACAGACGGATAGATAATATTGAAGATAATGACAAAAGACAGTGTTGTTCACATCAGCGACAGACTGTATGGAATAAAAAGTGTCGCTATTTGCACAAAAAAACACGACCTTGAGACGCAGGTGTTCAAATCTACTTAGTAGGGAAGCGAAGGGACATTGGTGGGAGCTGTGTCTAAATATAACTTTTAACGACAAAATTTTGGAGGGGAGAGAAAGGTTGGTTCAAAAATCAAGTACGTTTTTGAAAAAAAAAAAAGTAGAGACGGACAGACTAACAGATAAACATCCATACTTGACTGAAGCATGACTGAAATGACTTTAGGGTAGGAAATTTGAATTTGAAATAAACCTAGGCAGTGATTGGCCACAGACAATCATTTTATCGGCGCTCAGACGCGCAAGTGGGGCCATTCCTCAATAGTTGTTCGATGATAGACACAGTATTTTAAAGTGTGGTGATTTCCAAATGAAAGAAAGTGAAATAAGTTCAGGGACGCCATACTATAGCCAGCAGCTCAGCTGAGTTTTGCTAGCATTTCTGTGTTCTTTATTCATAATCTGAGCTGTGAGTTTCAGTTGTCAACAAGGCGGTGTCCATTCAGTTGGTGATTTTACTCGAGTGTATCTGTGCAGTACGTTGTGACAGAGACCACTATTATTGCCCGCCAGCACGGAGAGGTGGGACCACCAGATTTCAGCACCAGAGCTACATATGCAAGTTGAGTGAGCCTCTGGTCTGCTGGAAGTTCACCAACGCCTTTTAGTTACTAATACCCCATAAAATTCCTGTAATTTACTGGACACTGTGTAGTCAATATAGACAGGTGTGATGAGGCCACCCCAACAGCACAAGCATTAACTATCCTCCCAAGTAGATGACTACTAGAACATTTGAAAAAACTAACTAGTCTAGTACTTATATATGTACACTCTTGCATTTATTATGTAACATTCCATGCATTTCTTTCATAATTTTTTAAATCCTTTTTTTTTAAAAAAAGTTCTGGTCAACATAAAACTTGATCCAGAACAAATAAATGTAATATAATTCTATCAAAAATTTTACACTCTTGAGTTAGTTCAGTGTATTATAATATTTGTTAAATATTATTAGTCTGCTTAAATATCTGTGGGTGTATCTATAACTATCACACCACATTACATATCATTACCCTAGACATTTTACATAGCTACATTCATTAAGAAAAAAAATTGAGTGTGAGGTCGTAGTGGTAGCAAGAAAGGCCTTCTGACAATTCACAACTACATTTTATCTCAGGAGCCTTCACAGCTGGCCTCATACATTACATTTAGTAATATCACCATCATACAATACCATCAAACCCACTACAGTTCCCATGAAGATCATTAACAATAAGGAAGGCCTATGAAGACATGTCATGCAGAGTTCTTCATGAAGGACAACTTACAGAATTGTTTAGGATAAGAACGGGAGTGAGACAGGGATGCATCTTGTCTCCTTTTCTTTTCTTACTAGCAATAGATTTGGTTATGAAAACATCGACATCATACAACAAAAATGGAATCCAGTGGAATCTGACTAAACAGCTTGATGATCTGGATTTTGCAGATGACTTGGCTCTTCTGTCCCATAACCATAATGTGATGCAAGAGAAAATGAAAATGCTCGATGAGAGGTCACAACAAGTGGGCCTGAAAATACACAGGGAAAAGACAAAGATTATGAGAATAAATGCAAGAAATGATAACGCGATTGAACCTGAAGAAACACCACTTAAGGATGTAAAACCATATACGTATCTTGGTAGTAATATAGACAAAGTTGGAAGGACAGACAGTGATATCAAAATAAGAATATAAAAAGCAATAGGAGCTTTCATTGCATTGGGAAATATATGGAGAACAAGAGAAATCAAGTCCAACACAAAAATAAGAATCTTCTACTCAAATGTGAATTCAGTCCTATTGTATGGCTCTGAGACATGGAGAACAACAAAAACAACAACTAAAAAGCTACAGATTTTTATAAACGGGTGCTTGCGTAGAATAGAAGGACTGAAATGGTATGACAAAGTCACAAATGTGGAATTGATGACAAGAACCAGACAAGTGCCAGTGGAACATGAGTTGAGAAGAAGACGCTGGCGATGGATAGGACACACCTTGAGGAAACCAGTTGATAGCCTTACAAGGCAGTCCTTGTTCTGGAATCCACAGGGAAAGAGAGGGGCAGAGGTAGACCAAAAAACACATAGAGAAGAGAGCTGGATACAGAGGTAAAAATGATTTAGGAAAACATGGAAAGAACTTGAGCGGATGGCACGGGACAGGAAGATTTGGCATGTGTTTGTTGAAGGCTAATGCTCCTCCGGGAGCTAAAGGGTATTGATAATTAAGGTTATTGTAAGTTCAATTAGAGATACCATAAATTGGCTGTTTATAAGTAAAAGTAGAGATGTCATTGTTAATTTGATTGCGGTAATTTTTAGTAAAAGTCGGAGATCCCACGGTTATGCTGATTATACGAAATAAAAGTAGGGATTTCATATTTATGTTGGAAACAACAGTGCTTAAGCTCTTTTTTCCGGCAAGGAGGCTAACTGCTTTTGCTGGTCCCATTCTTTCTAAGGAATGACAAAAGAAACATTCAAATATATTTCAACGTTAAAGAGGGGAACAACAAAGCAGGTAAACGTGTACAAAATTCATACCATTCCAGAAATTAGCAAGCGAAATCGTTTGTCCAAGTTCTGTATAAAACAGCCTGCAAAAAAAAAAAAAAAGTACAAAAGATTTACCAACATTTGTCGGGTAAGGAACAAATATATTCTTTATGACAAATTAAGTAATACATGCTACAGTAAAGGATCCCGTTACACACCCATTGAGGCGTATTGGGAATATAGTGTTAGGCCCATATTTTTTTGACCATCGGCACACTAAGGGTGATGTGGTCAGCATCACGCATGCCACCTTAATTTTTCCAGAGTTGTTCTGGTACCCAAGTCGTGAGGCTGGGTCAACCCCGGAGCCGTTTGCAGTCTAAACAATCCCACCTCAACTGGGAATCGAACCATGGACCACCGAACTAAGAAGCCAGTGCACTAACCACTGCGCTACCGTGGATCCACATGCTACAGTATTTCATTATAATTTCCCTTTGCATTCCTTGTAATGCACGGAGTCACCCCTACAGCGAGCCCCCCCCCCCCCCCCCCCCCCCCCCCCCCCCCCCCCCCCCCCCCCCCCCCCGCCCCCCCCCCCCCCCTCCCCCCCCCCCCCCCCCCTTGCAGGAAGCCTGTGCCAAAACATCCATGTGCTCTTTAGCAGAAGTTTATAAAACTACTTGTATTCACCTGCATATGCTCATAACATTGCCTATATTTACCCACAGATGCTCATAAAACTGCTTGTAATTACATGCCATGAATACATCTCTGACTTCCTCGATAGCATTTTCCCAGCCTATCGTTGAGAACCTTCTCTACTTCTTGAAAGACACTAATCATGCTTTCATAACAATTTCCTCTGTCCGACTCTCCGCAGACCGCACCTATTGTCTTTTCATGTTAGACGTCTGTTCTTTGTATACCTCCATTCCCCACTCTGATGGTCTCCGAGCTCTTTGGTTTTTTTCTCGACCAGCGCACATATCCCTCCAGAGCCACAGACACGATTCCTTCATCTTGCTAGCTGGTTCTTGAACTCAATTCGTTTACACTGAATGGTCAGCTCTTCAACCAAATCAGTGGTGTGGCTATGGGTACAAAGACGGGTCCCAGCTTTCGACCAAATTAGTGGTGTGGCTATGGGTACAAAGATGAGTCCCAGCTTTTGACCAAATCAGTGGGTTTTGCTATGGGTACAAAGATGGGTCCCAGCTTTCGACCAAATCAGTGGTTTTGCTATGGGTACAACGATGGGTCCCAGCTTTCGACCAAATCAGTGGTTTTGCTATGGATACAAAGATGGGTCCCAGCTTTTGACAAAATCAGTGGTGTGGCTATGGGTCCCAGCGATGCCTGCCTCTTCATTGGCCATTTGGACATCAGATGTGGCAACAATGATCTGGTCCTTTCCCCGGCATATACCGCAAATATATTGACGACGGCATAGGTCTTACAGATATGTCAGAGGCTGATTTATCCTGCTTCATCGACTTCGCTAACCACTTCTACCCTACCATCAAGTTCACCTCCCTCATCTTCACTCTTTGTAGTTAACTTTCTTGACATTACTGTTAACATCACACCTCCTGGCCTCAATACCTCAGCATACTACAAGCCGACTGATGTCCATAGCTACCTTCTGTATACTTCTTCTCATCCTTGAGCTTGTGACTCCGAACCATTTTCCCATCTTCTCTGCTTCCATTGTTTATGCACAAAACTATTTATGCCAAGATGACGTTGATTTTCACTGCGGAGCTAATGAGATGTTGGATTTCTTCCGCAATAGACTTTATCCGCATCATGTTCACCTCCGCCTTCCAACAGGTTCTCCCTATCTCCCGTCAGGAGGCTCTCAACCCTCCACCACAAAACCCTTCCGATAGTCAAATTAATTATGACCTATTACCCCCTCAATACCAAAATCAAAAAGATCCTCTTCAGCTACTTACTTATTCTCCAAGCGGATTCTGTGGCTTGAGAAGTATTCGATAAGGCACCTCTGGTGGCCTATAGATGCGACAAGAACCTGAAGGATCTTCTTGTTCAATCATCTCCCAACAGAGATTGCTGGTCACTTTGGCACACTACCATATGGCCGGACACGATGCAAGACGTGCAAGCATGTCATCCAAACCCGCAAGCTGTTTTCCCGAGGTCATGTCCACCATCATCGTTTCACATATGAGTCAAGCAATGTCTTTTATACAATCATATGCAAATGTTGCAGTAAAACCTACATTGGCCAAACAGGTAAATGACTTGGGGACAGATTCAGCCAGCCCCTCTATGTTGGAATAGTGTTGGTTCCCGGTTGGAATCCATACCAGTAGTCATTTACTTTAGTGGTCCTGACCACCAGGGTCCTATCGACATCCAGGTCACTGCAATCAGATCCTGCTCCTCTGATTCACCAGCTGAGTCCAGCTTGAACAACATCTCATTCACCATTTGAGTTGTCTCAAACCAGTCGGTCTTAACACCCTGCAATCCTATTATGAGGTGACCTTTTCCACCCTCGTTCTATTTCCCAGTGCGATCGCAATTTTTAAAAATAATATTTATTTCTAATGTCTTTTTCATTGTTCCCTCCTTTTACTCATTATGTCTTATTCTTCCTCATGTAATCTCTTCTATCTCCATTACTCATTATTATTATATTTGGGTTGTTTCTTGTTCTGTTTCCCTTCTTAGATTCTAATGTTTACACCCAAGAGTGGCAGCCATTTCATGTTTTCATGCCTCACTCTCTGTTCTGGGAGCATGCTAGGTCTTAGCCGCTTTTACGGGTAGTACCCATTTTTTTAAAATTCATATTCTTATGTTTATTTATATTTTATTTATTTACATTCTTAGTTCTCAGATTGGCACATAGAATGTTCGCTCTCTACGTGAACAAGGGAAAACTGCACAGGTAGCAGCAGAAATGACAAATTACAGGATTGATATCCTGGGTCTCTGCGAGACACGGTGGAAGAGCAAAGAGTGGAGGAGATTGATCACAGGAGAAAAGGTGTTGTCCTTTCCCTGACGAAGGCCTTGTGGCTGCAACCTTAGTCATTTTCTTTGTCTTTTGTCCTTGTAATATTAATTACCTTTTTTCGATTTAAAAAAAATATCCATCCACCTGTATTTACCTACAGATGTTCACAAAACTATTTGTATTTACCAACAGATGTTCATAAAACTACTTGCATTGGCCAGCAGGTATTCATTAAACTGCTTGTTTTTACCTACAGATGTTCACAAAACTATTTGTATTTACCAACAGATGTTAAAAAACTGATTGTATTGGCCAGCAGGAATTCATTAAACTGCTCGTTTTTACCTACAGATGTTCACAAAACTATTTGTATTTACCAACAGATGTTCATAAAACCACTTGTATTTACAAACAGATGTTCATAAAACTACTTGTATTTACTTACATTTATTCATAAAACTACTTGTATTTACTTACATATTTTCATACAACTACTTGTATTAACCTGCAGATGTTCATAAAACGTATACTTTTTTTTGTAGGCGTAATAAATTCACTTGTACTATGTCCATATTTATAGCACTCCTGAGCTAATTTCTGCAGAATTAATAGTAGGCCTACCATCGGCAGCTGTTGACAAACCATCTGTTCTTACCTGTAGATGTTTTTCTTCAGGTAACTTGGAAATATTTTGAGATAAATCGTTTCTGTAGAAATAGAACATAAAATAGCCGAAGCTAAAATTTGTGCATTTCAAATTCTTGTATTTTTATATATACTGAAGCACATTAAAAACGCACCACCTGTATAATCCAGGAACAGAGTGTGAAATGTAAATATAAGTGTGTACAAGTTTACATATTTGAATCTTTATTCATTTTCCTATGAATCCATGCTGGTCATTAATTTGTACATTTGATTGTTATGAAATTCATTGCATTCTGTGCAGGCAAGGGAGAAAACCAAAAATACAAAAAAATGCACGTGTGTTATCCTGCTGGAGAAGCTGCAAGTCTGGATAAATTGTGAACGCAGGAGCAACCAGTGCATCCAGAACCTCAACTCGATATGTCACAGCATTAACATTTCCACGGAAGACGTGAAGAGGCAAGCGATGGTGAAAACTGAATCCTCCCCAAATGTGAATACTGCCACCTCGAAATCGGTTGACACAGCAATCTGCAAAGCGCTCTTCACACCGTCGCTAAATCCGCATACGTCCATCTGCAAAGGATATGTTGAATCTGTTCTCGTCTGTGAATAGGACAGCATTCCACTGCAGTCTAGTCCATCTGATATGTTGCTCTGCCCATTGCAGGCGCTGCTAACGATGTCTGTGAGTCAAGTTTGGCCCAACATAAGGTCGTCTTGCAGTAAGGCCTGTATCTCTGAGTCGTCGTATGACTGTCATTCGAGAGACTTGCCCATGTCTACCCACTATTGCTCTTGCTGTTTGACTTGCCGGGAGAGTCAATTCCTTAGGTGACTCAGCACAATATGACGATCTTGCGCAGGAGTAGTAACTCGTGGTTGGCCACTCCGAAGTCTATCCCGGGCACTGCCAGTGGTTCCGTAACGTTCATTGAGACGTACAATAGTGCTGTGGTGGCAATTCATCCTTCTGGCAATGGCCCGCGAGCTCATTCCGGTCTCCAACATACCAATGGCTCGTTGGCGGTCGTTTTCAGATAGTCGTGGCATTTCAAGCACATGTACTGGGTGTTTTGTCTCAACGGCCTTTTTATACCGAGTATACTGCCACAACGCGTACACATTTTCAGGGTCATAGCTGTTGAGAATCGTGTTGCACGTGTAACTTTCATCGTTTTCATGTAGTCTGTACACACACCCATGGGTTGAATCTTGCACTTTCCATTCCAGCAGCCATTCGCTCTCTATCTCATGGCAAACACGGGGAAAATCCATTCCCACACTTTTTTTTGCCAGCTTCTCGGCATCAGTATATATAATAGTGGTGCGTTTTTAATGTGCTTCAGTATATTTTCCATATCTAACATTTTTTGTCATTTTTTAATTAACCAGGTTGGGACACAATGAGTGAAATGATGTTAACAGATTTAAAAGTCTGCTTCAAGTACCATGCCTGATGGCAAAGGTGATCATGCTTCTCCACAACATTCGGAGTCCACTACTGTAGTTTATCACTTCTGTTGTTGACTTATTTCCATGCCATGATGTCAAACTGTCCAGTTTTCTTATTGTCAACCTTTATTTCTGTTCCTTCAATTAATCCTTGTGTTGTTGTAGTTGTTTAACTAGGCATACCTGTCAACCTGCTGAGACAAAAACCTGTACGCCGGACCAAAAAAATCCTTACAAACAACCAAAAATCCTTACGCAAAAAATATATTAATAAATTATACACAATACAGTTTTAAAATGAGAAATGACACATACAAATCTATTAGCATTTGAATTAGTGTGATATAAAACATGTTAATAGTCTCATGCTGTTCTTTACATTAAAAAAAAAACTTGGTGATCGTGAGGTACTATTCTTTCGATGCACTGTGTTTTGTATTATAATCAACACATGCACTTTTAGCACTTTGCAGAATTGCATTTGTGGGCTTAAAGTCTGCACAGCATGTATCAATGTTAATCTTACACTGTAAATAAGAAATGAGTGTGTCCACATTCATGGACCTCCTGCAGTCTGTGTGGATTTTTTAATTGAAAAATAAAGCAGCGAAGTTTACGCAAACAAACTATTTTTCTAGTTGTGTAGGGCTGACACAGAATATTATGACATTAATTTATTGGAAATATTTAAATGGTCAAAATATAACTGGAAAGATTAAGAGAACGACAAAAAAAAAAAATACAACGAAGCAAAGCAAACGGCTAACAGCAAAACAAAATTTAAAAAAAAATTAACCAAATTATGAACAGAATATCAAATCTAGGAAGAAAAACGTACCATCAAAGATTTACAAAATTATTATTTAATTGTTGGTAGCCTAGACCAGTGATAATAGATTGCCACTTTATTAAAAAATAAAGCATCGAATCTCGACCGCTGAAATAAAGTAGGTAGGCCTACTCAACGCAAATAAACCTTTTTTTCTACTTTTGTAGGGCCTACACAGAATTTTATGATATTAATTTATTGGAAATATTTAAATGGTCAAAATAAAACTGGAAAGATTAAGTCACATTTGTGACTTTATCATATCATTTCAGTCCTTCTATTCTACTCAAGCACCCGTTTATAAAAGTCTGTAGCTTTTTGGTTGTTGTTTTTGTTGTTCTCCATGTCTCAGAGCCATACAATAGGACTGACTTCACATTTGAGTTGAAGATTCTTATTTTCGTGTTGGACTTGATTTCTCTTGTTCTCCATATGTTTCCCAATGCAATGAAAGCTCCTCTTGCTTTTTGTATTCTTATTTTGATATCCCTGTCTGTCCCTCCAACTTTGTCTATATTACTTCCAAGATATGTGTACGATTCTACATTTTTTAGTGGTGTTTCTTCAAGTTCAACCTTGTTATCATTTCTTGCATTTATTCACATAATCTTTGTCTTTTCCCTGTGTATCTTCAGGCCCAACTTGTTGTGACCTCTCGTCGAGAATTTTCATTTTCTCTTGCATCACATTATGGTTATGGGACAGAAGAGCCAAGTCATCTGCAAAATCCAGATCATCAAGCTGTTTAGTCAGATTCCACTGGATTCCATTTCTGTTGTGTGATGTCGATGTTTTTATAACCCAATCTATTGCTAGTAAGAAAAGAAATGGAGACAAAATGCATCCCTGTCTCACTCCCGTTCTAATCCTAAACGGTTCTGTAAGTTGTCCTTCATGAAGAACTCTGCATGTCATGTCTTCATAGGTCTTCTTTATTAAGTTAATGATCTTCATGGGAACTCCATAATGCCTCATCAATTTCCAAAGCGATTCTCTGTCTACACTATCAAATTCCTTTTCATAGTCCACTAATCCGATGTATAACGGTGATTTCAATTCCAAACTTTGTTCAACTATTATTCTCAATGTGGCTATCATGTCTGTACAGGATCTGTTTTGTCGAAAACCTGCTTGTTCATCTCTCAGTTGCTTGTCTATGGACTCTTTTAATCTCTCAAGGATGATTCTGTTTAATACTTTTCCTGGCACTGATAGTAACATTATTCCTCTATAATCTGTGCACTCTTGTAAATTTCCCTTCTTAGGCAACTTGACCAGATAATCTTTCTTCCATTCTGCGGGTATTTCCTCTCTCTCCTAGACTTTGCCAAGTAGTTTGTATAATATCTCTGTAGAGGTATCAATATCTGTTTTTAAACAGCAATATTTAACCAAGTTATAAGTACTTAGCTTATTTTTAAACAAAATGGCATCGAAGTGTCTTGGCAAGCGTGGTTGATAACAGGTAACTTTAAAATTACGTCATGTCACGCTGAAAACCTAAAGTGTTTGAGGCCAAATTCAAAGTTTTTGCCGAATTGTTGGGTATAAAAGGATTTGATTGGTTGCTGGGAGAGACCTCAGTTTAAAAACAGACGCAGAGATTCCCGGAATTAAAAATAAAAAAAATTGGTTAAAAAAAAACCTGGGCTAGCAAATATTTTCTGATTTAAAATTTAAAAAAACTTGCGTTGGAAAATATGTTTAGAATTTTTATTTATTAAAAAAAAAGAATTAAAAAACGTTTTTTTTTAATTTTTTTTTTTTTTTGGGGGGGGGGGGGGGGGGGGGAAATCCGCACAACGGCCGAACATTGCTAAAAGTATCAAAAATACGTACATTGTATGAAAAATTCGTACAGGTTGACAGGAATGACTAGGGTTACTGAGCTTCTCGCTCTTTTGCAGCCAATATCAAGTTGAAAACTCCTTGGTATTATCTACACTGTAGATCTAGGCTTTTCTGCCATTCCAAAATGTGATGGGTTGAAGTCATGAGCTCCAGTTTCTCCAGCTTAGCTTGCATTTAAAGGATCATCACATCTGGTCCCAAGCTAGGAATAAGAAGAGCGTGGCATACTGTGCATTCCCCATCATCATCAAGAGGGCTGTCCAACTACGCAGAGCTAAAATACTGTTCTCTGGTTCTGGGTTCTCCCAAGGAATTGTCACGTCCTGCACAGAGCCACTTCCCAGCTCTCCCTGCCTATCACTGGGTTCATAGTGAGATCCTCCTGCATGGGGTCAACCAGGTCAAAGCTAAAGAATGACGTCTGGGGCTCAAGTGAAGTATATGAGCGTCAATGAAGCTTACATGACAAGAACCTACAGCATGAGAATGGAGGCTGAGGTAGCTACTGAGGCCCGAGCTGAAACTCCATGAACCAGGGCAGTTATTGTGTCAGACTCTCAGTTCATGCTTCAGAAGGTCCAGACTGGATGGCTATGGCATGAATGGAAAACATCCACAGACGTCTTGAGTATTCAAGAACTGGTGTGGATCTACTGTCCTGGTCATGCAGGGGTACGCGGCAATGAGAGAGCTGACAGACTAGCTTTGAGAGCTCCCATAGTGGGGACACTGGATATGGATAAAGGAGAGAAAGGAAAATTGATGACCAGGTGTTAGAGAACGACACTGTAATCCATCAATTAACAAGACTAAGATTGCTGGAATTTGGCATCAAACGTAAGACTAACAGGATGGACATATAAGAGGATGCCTCCATCGTTTATACAACCAGGTGCTACAGGAACAATTAACACTCATCCCCTTCGACATTTGCTGATGGAGACTCAGCAACTATGGGTTTGCCCAGAGTGCAGTGATGCCATCAACAATATCTGGAAGAAGTCAACACACAGAGCCATCAAACATATCAGGAAGAGCCTGCCAGGTTTTATTAAAATTTTACTAAACTCTTTCTACCTATGGCACACCACAATTTGCTACAATATTCTCCCCACGGCCGTCCTGTAAGCCCATCTGGTTATGGTCAGGTTTCTTCATCTCTGCAGTGTACACCATACGCACTGATTTGTTGCATACAAGACTCACAACATTTCAAAATGCTCTTCAATGGAGCATGGAGCCCACCACTGCAGCTGATCCCCCCCCCCCCCCCCCTTCCAGGAAGCCTGCTTACAGCATTCACACGCTTTTGCAGTAGTGGTTTCTGTAGAAATGTGTTTAACATGATGAGGTTGCCAGTCTCAAGCACAACCTTAAAGTAGTCGCCTTGTAAATAAAAGCCTGAGGTTGAAGTATGCCTGTTCTGTCTTTGTCTCTTCAGAGACACCCCCCTCCCCCGGAACTACACAGGGCATTTATCACTACGCCATGACCTTATCATCAAAATGAAAATCATTATAATCAATTCAATTACTAAACATCAAAATCATCATCATCAAATTATCATCACTTCTCAGCACCTTCACATCTAATATGTTTAATAAACACCCCCCCCCCCCTCAATCTCCTGCCTATATTACCTCCATACTGTCCGGCTAAAGGGGAACTGAGGCTTATAAAGGTGTCCACATTGTGCTCTGTGGTAGCCAGCAACCCTCTGCATATAACACCTCCTTTTCATGCCAAAAAGAAAGAAAGAAAAACAACATTTTTAGTCATATTGTTATTGCATGTAGTTATTAAGTATCAGGTAGCCCAGGTGTCGGCAACCAGTCGATCCCGATCTACCTGTCAATTCCCACTGGATGATTTGGTAGATCTTTAGGTGACTTTGCAGGCATAAATAAAAACAGACTTTTAAAACTAGATAAATTATGGACTAGACCTCTCCTGCCAGCATTTAAAATCACAGTATCCATGGGATCAAAGGTACTTAATGTCCCAGTGAAAACTCTCAAGCTGGCTACTAAAATATATTCGCGACCTGCATGAGATAGGAACATGATCTTTCCTTTGTAAGTCTCATCATTGACAGGACACACATTGAGAAAACCTGCAGATAACATTACAAAGCAGGCTAGTTCTGGAGTAAATTAATATGAGACAAACATAAAGGTATGTTATCAGGCACTCGTAGGAAATAAAGAAGTAGAACACCAGACAACAGAAAAACAACAGACATGAGTGGCTTACCCAGGATTCTATCGATTGAGGATACCATGTTTGTTGATTTACGTATCCACGGGTTACCCGGAAGTACGTCACTGACTTTTGGTACAGTTTTAGCAGAAGTCAAAACCGGTCTCAGCTTGGCAAAAGTCAAGTAGCCTTCGAGGCCTTTCTTCTGTGTTCTTCAATTTGGACGGACACATATTTGTCCAGCTCCTAGAATGTGTTAATTCTACAGAGTCTTAAAGTGTTCCAACATTTAGATCGCCCACATGCTGCGTTGGGTCGATACTAACGATTTATATTGAGAGAAGTGTATGCTGCAATCTGATGTACGTGAGTGGGCACTTTGTTAAATAAATTCTGCAACCAACATGTCGAGGACATCTTGTTATTAGCAGACTGTATAGCGACGCTCAAGACTGGCTAGGTTATGCCATTGTCTTATATCTTTATTGGATGATTTTACTGGAGCTTGTACCATGAATAAACTGATGTCGTCTTATCGTCCAACCTGGCCTTCGCAACTTCTTTAATGTTGAAGAGCAGGTTTGTGCAAGCAAGGCTGAATGTAAAACTGTTACCGGCGTATGTGAATGCCTTATCATAACTACAGAAATATATGTCTGTTAAAGAAGAGACCATGCCGAAGTACACCTTCAACATCTAACTCAAATATCAATGCTTCAATCAGAAGGTGAATCGCTACAGTATGCTTCTTGCGGAGTTACATGATGATGATGAAGTAAGAAAAGTTTTCATTCATTACCCTCTGCTCCCAAGGAGCATAGGCCTTCAACAAACACATGCCAAGTCCTCCTGTCACGTGCCATCATTTCAAGTTCTTTCCACGTTCTCCTCATCATTTTCACCTCTGTTTTCAGCTCTCTTCTCCGTGAGCTTCTTGGTCTACCTCTGCCTCTCTTGCCCTGGGGGTTCCAGAACAAGGACTACCTTGTAATGCTATCAACAGGTTTCGTCAGTGTGTGTCCTATCAATCGCCATTGTCTTCTTCTTATCTCTTGTTCCACTGGCACTTGTCTGGTTCTTGTCATCAGTTCCACATTGGTAACCCTGTCAAACCATTTTAATCCTTCTATTCTACGCAAGCACCCGTTTATGAAAGTCTGTACCTTTTTGGTTGTTGTTTTTGTTGTTCTCCATGTTTCAGAGCCATATAATAGTACTGGCTTGACATTTGAGTTGAATATTCTTATTTTTAAGTTGGACGCAATTTTTGTTGCATTTTAATCAGAGCCAACTTACTGTTTGTTGAAGAATTTTCTACAGGATACGGTAAGGGTCGCCAACTCAGGATCTGTAAGGATCTACTTTAAAAACAAGAACTCTGGAAAGATTTACCATGATAAAATTCATTTCAAGTTTCAGAGTATCTAGAATTTGGAATAAATCCAGCCTATATTTAGCTTTTATCTCTGCCGCACTATCTGCTGCCTTACTTAGCCATTTCTCTTCTACTGTGAGGTGTAGAGGTTCGGAAGAGAGAGCACCATACTATCATACCAGCTGTCTCCCTCCTGGCCTGGTTCCTTCTAATCCTCAGTCCTTCAAAGATTGCCTGATGTTGTCCTCCCAGCGGACTCTGGGTTGACCTGGAGTTCTGGATACCTGGCTCTTAGTTTCCTATGCTTGTCGCTCTTCTTAAAGTCTGCAGACATGGCCAAACCATCTTAGTTGGGACTGTTCTACTTGGGTCTGGAGGGGTTGGATTTTTAAGCCTTGACGTATTGACTGGTTGCAGACCCTGGTTTCAGGGTATCTAGAATTTAGAATTAATCCAGCTTATATGTAGCTGTACCAAGAACAACAGGCAGCCGCTAGAACAGAGGGAGAAACATCAGAATGGTTTGAAGTACAGAAAGGAGTAAGACAAGGCTGTACCCTTTCCCCGTACCTGTTTAACATTTATGCCAAGAATATCATGAGAAACGTAAGAGATGACCAAGAACACACAGAGTTTGACCCATTTAACATCAGCGGGTACCAGATAGTGGAAATCAGATATGCTGAAGACACAGTCCTCCTATCGACCAACCCAGAAGAACTTAAACAATTAACTTTGTCCACCAAAAAGCACAGAGAGGCTGTTACGGTGTATGATATTAACGCCGTCTGCTAAAGGTTACCAGACGTGCAATTGTAAAGGTTAAGACATTTAATATATTGCGATAGATGTTTCAATTACTGAACGCTTTATACACGATCGATTATGACGTGTATAGCGTTGTTTAGGACACAGTCGGTAACTAAGAAACGCTACCCTTTTGTACTTGACCGCAAAGCTGAATAGCTGCGTTTTTCTAACCTTCCAGTTCAATGGCATGATATAGCCATTTATATGTGTATTTTTGATGGACCAGGGTCAGTCCTAGAACTCTATATGAGAGGGAAATTTATGGAGGTTAGTATTTAACTAGAATTCTCGGAAGGAGAAGAATAATCGTCAAACTCTTATGAATTATTCAGACTCGCAGTCTCACTGTCGGCAGGTAGCCATGTCTATCTGCTCGTGCATATAGCTGTGATGTTCTGACGACAATACTGCATTGTATCCTCATAACGGACATTGACACATAACCAGCAGTCTACGTTGTTGATTAATTGATGCATTACTTATATGGACTTCGCTCTACCCCTATTGGAATTGATCATCATGTTTATATCACTGTGAATAAATGTATGGACTCAATGAACCGACTTGTCACATTAAATTAAATTACAAGGTTCAATTATAGTTCAGAATCTTCCACCCCGCATTCGCTTAATCTTCCATAGAAGGCACGATACACTATCACTGAAGAATATCAAGAAGATAAAACAATGGCCAGACATTTATAACTGTTTTATTCATATCACATGGAACATTGTTCAGAGCTAACCACCAAACCACGCCTTGCACCAGCATTTGCAACAGTGGTGGCCAGTGTGGGGACGAGAAACAACCAAAAACCAAAAATTTTTTGCATGACTTTCGAAGGAATTATTTACGATCAGTTTTCGATCACATGACCCATTCGAAGATGACGCAGTACTCAGTATAATCCCTAACAACGTGACGTCACCGAAAATCGTGTACGTGATCTGTCGGAGAAATCAAGCCGTTTCTAAGTCTAACCAGGGGAAACATGAGCCATTTGAAGCAAATACATGATATGGACTACGGAGCGGACAGTCAGGGGCTTTAGCCTAGCTGTTGACGACCTCTAGCACTGATCTAAGCAACAGAAAAGATAAGTCTAGGTGTTTAACTGTTGTGATTGCAAACAGTGCTAACTGAGTCCATGTATTTTGCCTGCATAGGCATGTCTTTTCTGAATGTGTTTAATGTACTTTTTGTTGTTTTAAGGTGTTGTTAATTCGTGGGCCGGTTGGAGGATGAACCGAAATTAGATTCTGCGGGAATCTCACGATGCCTGAATTAATTTCGGTCGTTTCTTAGGGCAGTTAAACGATTGCACCTTTGGAAACCCCATTGAGGTTTGACATTGGACTTGTTGTCCAAATCTGCTATCGTTTGACGATTTGCGTTAGTTGTACTGTCCCGTAGATAATTGGTGTATTTTATTCGTACTCAGTTAATAATTTTATTCAGTTCTGTACCATGTTCGTTACTATTCGTCCATTCTCCTCTGACTATCATTTATTTGATGATTGTTAAATTTTTGTCCGTTATGAGTCCTGTGACGTCATCATTTTCGCAGTCATTTTTTTTTTGTGTGTACTTTGAATATTCAGTTGACCTCGGGTCAAACCTTGACCCTTCATTTGGTCTGTGACATTTCCGCTTATTTTATTTAGTTCATAAATTCATTTTTAATTGTGAAAATGTCTTGTTTGCGTCTTAACATTGTTTGTACCCCTTAGTTGCATCATTGTTTTGTTTGTCCTCATAATATATATTAATACTACATTAATAATATGATAATTATATGCAATAATACACTTGTAATTTAATTTAATTAATTTTTTTCTGATAATTAAGGTTGATATGGGACATTGCATAATTATGCAGTGATAGTCCAAGAAAGTAGCACTACAATTTATAATAGATGCCTAGGGCATAATAATATAATATATATATTGACAAAATAAAATAATCTTATAGCTACCTTTGAGGTAATAGACCCATTGTATATTATTTAATATACTTTTCTGGTACTAAGAGAGTGACTTAGTACATTGAACAATATAATTACTAGGAATTATACCCAACATTATTGGATATTGAGATTAATTGTGTGATATAATTACATTATATTTAACAGATATCATAACTATTTATGATATAGTATTATTTAGATACAATATTGTTACAAAATATTGTATATTAGTTGAACTTAGACATTAAGTTCAGTACTATTGTGATTACTTATATTGAATATTTCTAAGTTGAGTAAGTATAATAATTACTCTGACGCTACTATTGACTATTTTAATCAGTAATTATCAATAATTACTTACAGATAAAAGTCAAAATGCTTACTATAGACCATTTCGTTAAAATAGGTCGGGAATACGGTTATAAATCTCAAGAACTTCGTCAGTTTGCTGAATCAGAACTGGAAAAATATGAAAGAAAAGAAGAAGAGAAAAAGGCTGCATTAAAGAAAGAGGAAGAGGAACAAAGGGCTGCATTAAAGAAAGAGGAAGCAGAACGTGAGATGAAGCAAATTGACAAGGAAAATAGACTGAGAGAGATTGCTCAACGTGAAAGAGAAGAGCAAAGAACAATCGCCAAACAGGAAGAAGAGAATAAATTGAAACGAGAGGAAATTATTTTACAACAAGAAATGGAATTGGCGCGTATTAAATTGGAGACAGCAAGATTACAAGCACAAAATGCTGATGCAAACCAGAATAATAACGCACAAAATGGATCATCATCCAGCCAACCTAAACATTTTTACAACTTTAAATTACCCATTTTCAACTTGAACGTCGACGACCTTTCATCGTTCCTGGCACGTTTTGAACAGACTTGCAAATCTAACCATTTGCCTGAAGAGTCATGGGTACTCAAATTAAATGAATTCTTGGTTGGAGAACCACTGACAGCTTCTCAAAATGCTGACCCATCAATAGCAAATAACTACGGTGCTATTAAGTCCTTGCTTTTACGAAGGTTTCACCTGGACGAGGAACACTGTAGGTTAAAATTTAAGGGAATTTTACCTGAATCTCCAAAGGATTTTGCAGGATTCATTGCGAACATACGCAATACATTTAATAGATGGGTTGAACTGGCAGAAGTCAACAAATCATACGACAAATTAGTTGATTTACTACTGCGGGATAAGGTATTATCTTCAGTTAGCCAGCCATTTTTTGCATATTTGCAGGAGCGTAAACCAGGTACCATGGACGAGTTAGAAAAAATTTCTTTAAACTACTGTTCGGCACACCCGAATGCAACCATTTCTAACTCCTCATTAAGAGAACCTCTACCTGTGGCGTCTAATATGGCCTACAATCATAATAACAAACAAAGACATCACAGTGTAGACAGAAGCAGGTTCCAAAGAAATCACAATGTTAACTTTCAGAAGGGACATAATAATGATTTCAACAATAAAAATGAGTTCAACAGAGGTAGATCACGAGATAGAAATTATTCACCTCAAACAAACTACCACAATGGTCAACATAACACTCATTATAATCGATCACATACTCCCAATAATAATAACAACTGGAATGGTAATAATCATGGCTCGAGACATCGAGATAATAGTTACTATAGAGGGCGACGAGATAATTTTAACAATTATACTCGGAATCGATCTCATTCTCGAGTACCATCTCATTACAACCATAATACAGGGGCGGCAGTTACAAATAATACTACCCCTATAGCTCAGGTCCCACTTGACAATAATACAACACAGTCTTCTGCTGCATGTTTTGCTATTAATTATAATGTGGCAAATAGTTGCCAGCAATGCAATCTTATTTTTCAGAAGGCGAAAGAAACAGTGCTTAACTGCGGACATATTATACCACAGGTAGGTCTTGCAGTCAACGATGGAACAGGCCTATTAATTTTTAACAGAGGATTAGTTAATGGATCCGTCGTCTCAGTGTTGAGGGATTCGGGATCCACAACGATTGGTGTACGACAGTCGCTGGTACATCCTAGCTGTGCAACGGGGGAATATGTCCGTTGCATGACTTTTGGTGTTATGAGAAACTATACCCACAATGAACAATTGGGTATAAAATGGACAAATGGAAAATTCCTGGGGGACCTGGATTTCGCAGATGATGTAGCATTCTTAAGTTCAACACCAAGACAATCCCAAGAAGCAATAAATAATTTGTGTCATCTCTCGGTTAAAATTGGTCTCCAAATAAATGCCTCTAAAACTAAAGCTATGAACTTTTCTAACGAGACCTTTGATATCATCTTGAACGGGGAAAAACTACAGAAAGTTGAAAGTTTCAATTATTTAGGCAGTAAAATGACTCAGGATGGTGACACAACAAGAGAAATCCATACTAGAATTGCTTTGGCAGCTAGCGCCTTCAATAGATTATCTAACATTTGGAAATTACGATCATTGAATATACATACCAAGCTTCGTCTGTTTAATTCAAATGTTATCTCAGTGTTAACATACGGCTGTGAGAGTTGGAAAATAACAAAATCATTGGAGAACAAGCTGAATACATTCGAGAACAAATGTCTTAGAAAACTCATGAACATCAGTTGGAAAGAATTCAAGACTAATCGACAAATAAGAGAAGACTCTAGGCAGAAATATGTCTCCGACTATATAAGGAAAAGACGATGGTCATATATCGGTCATGTCCTACGAATGCAAAACAACAGAATACCACTACAGGCGCTCACTTGGGTTCCTGAGGGTAAGCGGAAAAAAGGAAGACCAAAAGAAACACTCAGAAGAACAATAATAAGAGAAGGAAGAACGTTGGGCCTAAATAATGTGCAAGAGCTAAGAGGAGTGGCGTCACAACGAACAACCTGGAGAGCACTGGTTTCTGCCTTATGCGCCGTGTTTGGCGCTTAAAGAATTTATTATTATTATTATGACTTTTGGTGGAACAATAGAGTTTTACCCCACAGCTATTATTCATGTTAACACACCTTTCTTCACAGGAAACGTAAAAGTATGTATGCTAAAAAAGCCTATAGCTGATTTGATGGTTGGTCGTATACACGGCAGTAAAGATTGTACTCCAGATGAGATTATAGAATGGGAGAAACATAACCTATGCACTGGAAACGCCGTGACGACTAGAGCGCAGACTCAACTCATGGAGAAAGTTGATGATAATAAAATGGATGCAGACAACCAAGAGGAATTTGTAGTCAATTCACCTATTGACAGGGAAACATTTGCAACCAAACAAAAAGAGGATAAATCTTTAAAAAAATTTTTTAAGTTGGTTGATAAAGTTGACAATCTATCCTCAGGTAATAATAACAAACATTGTTTTGTTATTAAAAATGACATATTGATTAGATGTTTTAATGACAAATCACAAATGAAACAACAAGTTATGGTCCCATATACTTTTAGACGGTACATTCTTCAACATGCACATGACTCACATTGTGCTGGACATATGGGATATACTCGAACACGATCTCGAGTACTGTCTTCATTCTTTTGGCCAGGGGTGTCAAGAGATATTTCGCAGTATGTACGTTCCTGTACTACATGCCAAGAAGTGAAAGCACGTGGAGCTTTTCACACGGCGCCTATTCAGGCTTGCGATATCTCAGTGAGACCTTTTGACAAGATGGCAATAGACATTATTGGTCCATTGCTACCATCGGCCAGAGGACATAGATTCGTCCTTACGTGCATTGATTTGTGCACACGATGGCCAGAAGCTATCCCATTAAAGACCACCACTACCACAGATGTAGCTGATGCATTACATCTCATCTTTTCTAGAATAGGGTTTCCTAGAAAACTTTTATCAGACCATGGGTCACAGTTTATATCTGACACCATGAAGGAAGTCATGAAAACTTGGGACATTGATAGGAATTTAAGTAGTATTTATCATCCGATGAGTAATGGTGCGGTTGAAAGACTTAACCGTACACTTAAACAACTACTACATAAGGTTACTGCTAAGCACCCTCATGACTGGGACAGAGCACTCCCAGCTGTTCTATTTGCTTATCGGGAGGTACCGCATGAACAAACTGGCTTCTCTCCCTTTGAATTAGTTTTTGGTGCTCCCCCAAGAGGTCCTATGGGACTAATAAAAAACTTATTAATTGACGAGGAGATGACTCAGGACACTCAGTCATCTTACGAGTACGTAATTAATCTTCGGAAGAACATTATTGAGTCTTGCCAGTTGGCAACAGCTTCTTCTGAGGCTGCAAAAGCTAAGGCTCGATCTCTACAAAATAGGTCTCGACGATTACGCCAATTATTCCCAGGCGACGAGGCTTATGTGTTACTTCCTCACAATAACAATAAATTATTGATATCTTGGAATGGTCCTTACAAAGTCATTGATAAAATTTCCGACGTTGATTACGTCTTAGATATCAAGGGACACAAAAAGATATTTCATATTAACATGCTCAAGCAATTTCATACACGTCCTGAACACTTACAGTCAATTTTTCATGAACTAGATGACAACACAGTATCCACTTGTCATTATACTAACTTATCTGTCATCCAGGAAGAAGAATCTTCTTTTCCTGAGGTACAGTTACCGTTACCTGTACCAGTAGTTCAACCTACTGAATCTTGGCGGGATGTAACCATCTCTTCAACGGTTACACCGCAACAGCGTCTACAGATTGCTAATCTATTACAATCTTATCCAGATGTGTTGACCGACGTCCCGGGTCGCACATCGGCTATCAGTCATGACATTACTCTCAATGATGATACACCTATTCGTGTACATCCCTATTCTGTTCCTTTACATTTCCTTGCTAAAACTACTAAGGAACTTGAACAGATGTTGTCTCTGGGAATCATTGAGACTAGTAATTCGCCATTCTCTTCTCCATTAGTAATTGTCCGGAAGAAGGACAATAACATCAGACTATGTGTTGATTATAGAAAATTAAATGCTAAGACTATAGTTGACAGCGAACCACATCCACTTATTGACGACTTACTACCACGTCTATCCAACGCAACTATATTTAGTAAGATAGACTTAACTAAAGGTTATTGGCAGATACCACTGACCGAAAAGGCTAAGTACTACACCGCATTTTCCACTCCACAAGGTCTATACCAGTGGAATGTGATGCCTTTTGGGCTTGTTAATGCGCCAGCTACCTTCATTCGCCTGATGCGACAAATTTTATCAGGTAGACCAGACGTTATTACATATATTGACGACATATGCTTGTTTAGTTCGTCGTTTGAGGAACATGTTTCGGGACTTAGATATGTTTTTGACACTCTAAGGAATTATCATCTAACTGCTAAACCTACAAAGGTGCAAATCGCGTGTAATGAGATAACCTTTTTGGGACATATCATTGGATCGGGATATATCCGAACGTTACCTAGTACAGTCTCCAAAATTCTAAACATAGCAGTTCCTCAGACGAAGAAACAGGTCAGGAGTTTGTTAGGACTTGTTCAATATTACAGTAGATTCATACCAAACTTGTCATCCATCACGGCTGTATTGTCTTCATTGTTAAAAAAAGATATGCCGGTGAAGGTGACATGGACTGGTACATGCAATGAAACTTTCAACAAAATTATAAATTTGTTCTCGCATGAACCAATTTTAAGACTTCCCGATGCTTCCAAAAGATTTTTCTTACGAACAGATGCTAGTAACTACGGCATTGGTGCATGCCTGCTCCAGAACCATGATGGCATTCTACATCCTACGTTATACATTTCAAGAAAGCTGAAGCCGGCAGAAACGAAGTATTCAACAGTCGACAAGGAACTTTTATCTGTGATCTGGGCAATAACCAAGCTTGAAAAATTCTTGCTCGGTGCTCCCTTCACCATACAGACGGACCAACGTGCTGTAGCATCTTTGCGTCGCTCTAATCATAAGAGCCAGAAACTTGCCAGATATTCAATCATCCTACAGCCATTCGAGTTCTCCATTGAACATATTCCTGGCACTGAAAATTGTGTGGCAGATGCATTGTCACGTAATCCTATTGACGACGAATAATCAACATTGACACTCTTAACCTATTTTAATCAGCACTACATTGGATTGAACGAAGTATCAACTATAAAGGAACTAACCTTGCCTTCAATTTAAACTTTATATATACTATATGCATCACAGAATTGAACTACAAGACAATCAAGGTATATATACTGACATTCGAACTTCGTCTAATGTCCATACACGATATACGAATATCATTGATCAATCATGGAACAATATCTGACGACAAGTCGAACTTATTATCCTAGGTGCACTTAATTCTTGGATGCTAGGATAAATGACATTTCTTTCCAACGTAAACGTTTGAACATTTTTGCCTAAAAGAATTCATCAGGATCAAGACTACGGATGGATCATCATATCCTATACTAATTAATTAGTTAACTTAACTTCTTAATTGAATTATTATCAATAAAATGAAATGTGAGAAAAAAATGAAATGAAAGAACAAAAAAAAGAGAACGAAATACTAAAAGAAGAAATTATGAAAAGAGAAAATAAATCTCACACAAGTATTAGATTAATAATTTTTTTTTTTTAATGTACCTATACATTATTTAGTTAGTTAAATTAGATAGTTATTATTCACTAACACTTAACACACACAATTAAGTTAAAACTTATATTCGAATTTCTTTCTATTTCTTCTCACTTAGTTTGTCTTTTCTTCTCTCATAACATCGCGTTACATTAGAACCTTAATAATTTAACTCTTAATTTAATTAATTAATTTAATTTTAATTAGTCAAATTAATTCCTATATGACATACTAATACGACAGACCTTACTTTAATTTAATTTTATCATTCACTATTAACATTGGACATTTATTTAGTTGATATAATGATATGTATAATATTGATATATAATGTGATTTATGATTAGATGACTATGACAAATAGTTAGTTGACACGACCGCAACATGGTTCTACTCAGAACATCGTCGGCCATATGTCACAATTGTGTTAAATTTTTTTGAAAAATTGTTAAGTCGGATAGATATTGAAAAAAAATCTATCGATTTTTTTTCCCCGGTGTACAGGGAATTGTTACGGTGTATGATATTAACGCCGTCTGCTAAAGGTTACCAGACGTGCAATTGTAAAGGTTAAGACATTTAATATATTGCGATAGATGTTTCAATTACTGAACGCTTCATACACGATCGATTATGACGTGTGTAGCGTTGTTTAGGACACAGTCGGTAACTAAGAAACGCTACCCTTTTGTACTTGACCGCAAAGCTGAATAGCTGCGTTTTTCTAACCTTCCAGTTCAATGGCATGATATAGCCATTTATATGTGTATTTTTGATGGACCAGGGTCAGTCCTAGAACTCTATCTGAGAGGGAAATTATGGAGGTTAGTACTTAACTAGAATCCTCAGAAGGATGAGAATAATCGTCAAATTCGTATGAATTATTCAGACTCGCAGTCTCACTGTCGGCAGGTAGCCATGTCTATCTGCTCGTGCATATAGCTGTGATGTTCTGACGACAATACTGCATTGTATCCTCATAACGGACATTGACACATAACCAGCAGTCTACGTTGTTGATTAATTGATGCATTACTTATATGGACTTCGCTCTACCCCTATTGGAATTGATCATCATGTTTATATCACTGTGAATAAATGTATGGACTCAATGAACCGACTTGTCACATTAAATTAAATTACAAGGTTCAATTATAGTTCAGAATCTTCCACCCCGCATTCGCTTAATCTTCCATAGAAGGCACGATACACTATCACTGAAGAATATCAAGAAGATAAAACAATGGCCAGACATTTATAACTGTTTTATTCATATCACATGGAACATTGTTCAGAGCTAACCACCAAACCACGCCTTGCACCAGCATTTGCAACAGAGGCCCAGAATCTATACCTAAACACCAAGAAGACCAAAGTATTGACAACAGACAAAGTAAAGACCAAATCAGAAATTGAAATTGATAATGAAGAACTGGAAGATGTTAATGAATTCAAATACTTAGGATCAATCATCAACAGCTCTGGTGACTGTACAGTAGAAATTAAAAGACTTGCAATTGCCTCACATAAACAAATACAAATGAAAAACCTATGGCAAGGCACAAGCAAAGAAACAAAGTTACAACTGATCAGAGCATGTATATTCCCAGTAGCAACATATGGCTGCAAGACTTGGACACAATAAAACAGTTGCAAAAAAGGTTACATCATTCGAAATGAAATGCTACAGAAGGATGCTGAGAATACCCTGGACAGAAAAAAAGACCAACAGAGAAGTACTGCACTCACTAAACGTAGAGGCAAATAGGCTCCTAAATACCATCGCAATAAGGAAGCTGAAATTTTTCGGTCATATAAAAAGACATAATAATATGGAAAAATTAGTGATGGAAGGCAAGATCCCTGGAGAAAGGGGTCGACCTAGACGACGGTGGAACCAGGACATCACAGAGAGTCTGAACTTGTTTTTGGTTGATGCAGATCGACTTGCCCAGAATTGTGATGCATTCAGAGCAGATGTAATGGAGACAACATTCAGGACAAAATACGTCACATGATGATGATGATGATATGTAGCTTTTATCTCTCCCGCACAATCTACTTTCTTCTTCTTCTTCTTTGATCCTTAGCCGCAGACTGTCAAAGCAGTCAGCCGCCATCACTCCTGGTGGCGTCTTGCAGGGCAGCAACAAACTGCTTCCACTTTGTTCGGTCGGCGGCCATCCTTCGTACAGTTCATTCTCTGGGCTGTCTTTTTCAGCTGTGCCCAAGTCATTCCAATTTCCCTAGCCTCCTCTTCAACAGTTCTTCTCCAAGTTTTCTTTGGCCTCTCCACTCTTCTTTTCCCCTGTGGGTTCCAGTCAAGGGCAACTCTGGCTATGCTTGATTTTTCTCTTCTGAGTGTATGTCCTATCCATCCCCACTTTCTTACCTTAATTTCTGTCTGTATTGGCTGTTGTCCGCATCTTTTCCTTAGCTCTATATTTGTTATTACATCTGGCCATCTTATACGGAGGATCCGTCGGAGACATCTATTTACAAATATCTGTAGCTTGGAGGTGATACTCTTTGACACATGCCATGTCTCTGAGCCATACAGCAAGGCTGACCACAGTTGAGTTAAAGATTCTAATTTTGTTCTCTCTGGATTTAACAGAGGAGTTCCATACTGGTCGAAGGGCTTTGAAGACATGCCGTACAATGTGATTAATATGAGGCTGTGCACGGGTAAGTCCCAATCCCATTACGTAAAACAAACTGCCACAGAAACCACCGCGGCAAGAGCATGTGAAAGTAGTGCAGGCTTCTGCAAAAGGGGGACCAGCGACAGTCGTGGCCCCATGCTAAATACGGAGTGCCAATGAAAATGATACTTACTTAGTCGTTCCCCTTCTACCGTGAGGTGTAGAGGTTTGGAAGAGAGAGCTCCAGACTATCCTATCGATCCAATGAAAATGATGATGAAAGAAATGTACGAAAATAACCAAGTATGAAAATAACCAAGTACAAAAATAACCAAGTATGATAATAACCAAGTACAAAAATAACCAAGTATGATAATAACCAAGTACAAAAATAACCAAGTACGAAAATAACCAAGTATGATAATAACCAAGTATGATAATAACCAAGAATGAAAATAACCAAGCTGACCTTGGGAGAAACAGATAAGAATTGTCCCCTCTGAGGATCTGTTGGTCAGTACTGGCTTGAGGTCATTCGAGATGTGCTGGACCTGTCTCCGTAGGTTGATCAGACTGTCCTCTTTATTATACTGGTCGACCAGTGTCAATGGTGTTCCTGGGTGATACTGTAAGGACAAGAAGTTGGGAATAAAGGGTTTATTCTTAATCATCATTATAATCTGTTTTCATCATTATAATCTCATTTTAGCTCCTTGCACAGCGAGTGTCACCCGTGTGTTACCGGGGCCACAAAGGAGAGCAAAGAATAATAACACCGTTCTTTACCAAGCTGGTTACCCCATCCTGTACAAAATGGTAAACCATAAAAAATTACCTGTTACATGGGGCAATGATGATGATTATTGAAGAATTACCTGTTACATGGTGCAATGATGATGATTATTGAAGAATTACCTGTTACACAGTGCAATGATGATGATTATTGAAGAACCAGTTGCACGGGATAATGATGATGATTACTGAGGAATTACCAGTTACACGGTGCAATGATGATGGTTATTGAAGAATTATCTGTTACACAGTGCAATAATGATTAGACTTACCATAATATTTTGTTCTCAAACCTGGACAATTTCGGGACAATTTCGAGAGTTTGCTCGAAACAGAAAGTGAGCGCCTTCTATGCGATTTTAGAAAGAGAGAAGTATATTCAGCTAAGTAATTATGATTCAAAAAGGCTAAGTAATGGAGTGGTTAACAAAAATAACAATTATGTAGTAATAATTTTTAATTACTCTTAACTGAACATAACTTATTATTAAAAAGTTATTAATATTTATCACTAGCGTGAACTTTCTTTAAAAATTCTTTGTTATTTTTAATCGCGTCGAAAATCTCCCTACAATTTAGTTCACAATTAACTTTGCAGCGCAATAAAGCTTTTACAGTTGATTCAGCCATTCTACCTCTTTCTTCAGACCATATGTTATTCATTATTGAGAATATCCTTTGAACAGGTGCAGATGTGCCTGGCAGGCTGAAAATGTATTCTATAATTTGGACAAGATTGGGCAATGTAATGTTCTTTTCTTTGAAATGACTGAATAGTTGTGTCCATTTTTCTTCGCAACTTGTATTTTTCCAAATGTCATAGTTTGCAGACCAAAAACCTTTTGCAATGACCACTTCATCAAACAGTTCATCCAAGTTTATTGCAATATTTGCAAGAGTTTCATTAATTTGTTCACCTGATGCTTCAATTTCAGACCATGTTAATTCATTGTTGTTTATCCAAAATAAAAGATTCTGCTCCACCAAAACTGTTTTCCAATAGCTCAATGTAAGAAAGACATCGGTCATAAAATTTTGTAAACTCTTGTAGGATTGTATTAATATTAATACTTCCATTATTTTCCAGTATTCTAAAAAGTTTTTTTGCTTCTTGAGGTATAAATTTATTATCACGCCTTTCCTCAAGATTTTTTTTCAATTTTCTAAGTTCACTAACAATATCAGTGTCACTTGCTTTTGTACTTTCCATAATCAAGGTAGATTTTTTAAACAATGTGAGTTGCCCTTGCACAAACCACAAACACATTTCACCACAATCATTATCAAAGAACTGTTTTATCAACACTGGACAGTGTTCTTGTGAAATAAAATATGATTTTAATTTTTTTCCAAATAACCGGGACAAAATGACAAACTGGCCGGGACGCTGGGACCATACCTTCAAACTGGGACAGTCCCGGTCAAACCGGGACGTATGGTAAGCCTAATAATGATGATTATTGAAGAATCATCTGTTACATGGTGCAATGATGGTGATTAATGAAGAACCAGTTACTTGGGGCAATGATGAAGTTAATGAAGAATCATCTGTTACATGATGCAATGATGATGATTAATGAAGAACCAGTTACTTGGGGCAATGATGATAGTTAATGAAGAATCATCTGTTACATGATGCAATGATGATGATTAATGAAGAACCAGTTACTTGGGGCAATGATGATAGTTAATGAAGAATCATCCGTTACATGATGCAATGATGATGATTAATGAAGAATTACTTGTTACACAGAGCAATGATGATGATGATTGAAGAATTACCTGTTATATATATATATATATATATATATATATATATATATATATATATATATATATATATATATATATATATATATATATAATATATATATATATATATATATATATATATATATATATATATATATATATATATATATATATATATATATATATATATATATATATATATATATATATATATATATATATATATACACTCGTATATATATATATATATATATATACACTCGTATATATATATATATATAAATATATATATATATATATATATATATATATATATATATATATATATATATATACAAGTATATATATATAAATATATATATATATATATATATATATATATATATATATGGTGCAATGATGATGACTATTGAAGAATTACCTGTTGGATGAGTTCACTGAAGTAATCAAACTCAGAAGGTCCTGAAAACAATCCGTGCATGAATACAACATGCTTGTATCCATCAGCGGCAGGTGTACTTGTCACTATGAAGATGAAAACAAAGAGACCAAGAGATGAGCTCCGTCTGGGTTTAGACATCTTTGAATCAACTAAATGTCCCTAGCATGAAGAAAATCAGCCAGTAGCCGCAGGAAGTGAAAAGTCCCACTAAGTTCAACAGGAAAGTACTTGTGATACTAAGACATTTAATCAGGAGCTTTCAAATTTATTGCAATCAACAAGGATGTTAAATTACATTTAACGTTTTACACTGACATTGCAGGAAAAACCCAGATGTTTTTATTTTCTATAAAACAATAGGATAGGATATTTGTTGTAATTAAAAATCAGAATAAAATCAGAATAAAACTTTGAATGAAATGAAGAACGGTGGAACGCATGTTACATGGCCTTAAAAAATTCAGAGATGCAGTAATAATGGGTAAGGGTTAAGAATCATAAACCTAACTTTAATTCTAACCCTATCAATATGGGCTACTTATTTGGGCGACAGCAAAGAACATGCCCCCCTCTTCTTCATTTCAACCCAAAACTTCTAAATGTACTTTCCATAAATGTTGTTACTATAATAAATGCAGTCGATTTGTTGAGAAATTAAAAAAAAAAAAATGTGTCTGAAGATCTTGAAATAAGTGTATGTGGTGAGTGGGGGGAGAATTATACTGAGTGAACTTGGCGAATAGTTATACATATATAAAAACATAAATGAATAACGTATGTCTATAAAGCAAATTTCTGAGAAAATTAGGGTTGAATGAGTTCTCTGTAGCCTACGTACGCAACTGACATATATTTTATTTACGCTAAACCACTAACCGTTTTCTCTAAATAAACACTTAATAGTAGGCTACTCATAATTTACTCCATCGTTACAAATTGCAGATGAAACGGAACAAACATAAACAAAGAACGGGTTGAAATGAAGAACAGTGACACATATTCGTCGAAAATATCCAAATAAGCCACCCATGTCATTAGGATTTAGGTCAGGGCTTATGATTGGTTTTAGGATTCCTAACCCTAAACCTTATTTTGCGTCTCAGAATTTCAGTTTAAGGCCGTATCGAACACACGTCCCACTACTTTCATTTCAAACCCAATAACGCTCAAGCAAGTCCAACCCTACTTGCGGTGAAGATGGCATATGTACAGTGAACTCTGATTCAACCAAAAGTAAATTAATAGCTACACGCAGTATACCTTACTTCTGCAGTGTTTCATAGCCATGCATACCTTTCAAATTTGTTTCATAAAACATTTAGGACATCTTTACTCTTGTGACCTATACCAATGTCTGACATAGGAGATTACTGGTGTTTACAAAATATGCATCAAAATTGAAACAATTTAAACCATAAGAGAATAGGAATGGCCAAAGCTACATTCAACAACATGAAACATATACTGACATCCAAACAGTTATCTCATAAATTAAAACTGAGAATCATAAAGTGTTATATATATTCTGCATTTCTGTATGGTGCAGAAACATGGACGATGAATAAGCATTTGGAAGAAAGAATTGAGGCTCTTGAAATGTGGATATATAGAAGAATGGGGCGTATCTCATGGAAAGAGATGAAAACAAATAAGGAGGTCCTAGAAAATCTAGGTATGAAAAGAGAACTAATGAGAGAGGTCAAAGTTCAGCAGCTAAAATACTTTGGCCACATAAAAAGGCATAACACCTTGCAGAAGACCATAACAGAAGGGAGAGTTGAAGGTAAACGTGCAAGGGGAAGACAGCGCTATAAGTGGGAAGATAACATCAAGAGATGGACGGGAAAGAGTCTATCAGAGTGTACCACCAAGACAAGAGACAGAAGACGTTGGAGATCCATTACAGCCAACCTCCGTTGTGGAGATGGCAACTGATGATGATGATGATGAAACCATAATAAGTGCATTTCTCGCAATTTTCTCAATCTTTATTTTATTTAATAAAGTTTTGCCTCGTCTTGGCGGGGGCGCGTCCCGTTCAACCTCGTCGGTTATATTACGGCGCATGTCCAAATATAAAAGACCCTTAGGTCTGAGACGGTTGAATGAAAAAAAAAACACACACACAAATAGTAATACGTCTTACAAGGAGAAAGGACAAGAAAAACCTACGTTGTGGCCACAAGGCCTTCGTCAAGGACAGAAAAACAGGAGACAGGAGGGAAAGAAAATGAGAATTAAGTAGAGAACATGAAACTATAAAAATAAGAGGAAAAAACACTCCCTTATGTCCAGTCACACGGTGAAGCAAAGATGGCTGCCACTAAACCGGAAAGCGGAAGTCGATAGTACATTAAAAAGAAAAAAATAAGAAATAATGAAAACAAGGACTGGAAAAGAGTGAGGGAAAAAAATGTTTATTAAGAAAAAAATAAATAAATATTTTAAAAAAAAAATTTATATTAAAATATATAAAGTGAGGGAAAAGTGATTTTTAAAAAAAATGGGTGATCGCATTAAAGTAGAAAGTCATAATACAACTGGGACTAGATAGAGAAGGGCGCCTCAGACAAAAGAATGTTGGGTATGCAAAACGTGTGGTTTAACGCAACCCATAAGATGGATGAGGCGTTGTTCCTGGTGAAACCGACTGTTGGCGTCCGAGGAACAGGATCTGATGGCTGTCACCTGGATGTCAGATGCACCGTGGTGGCCAGGGCCATTGAAGTGGATGGCCACAGGTGTGGATTTCAACTGAGAGATGTCGTAAAGGTGTCTGAAGCAGTAAGTACTGTGCATTTTCTCAATGAAATTCACAAGTCGACACTCGATATCTAGGAATGATATTTGACCAAAAGCTGAACTGGAATAAACACATAGATAAACTAGCGGAGTCTTGCAGAGGATTGACTAACTTATTAAGATATTTGAAAGGTAAAGAATGGGGTGCAAGCACTAAGACAATGCTCACTTTTTATAAATCTTTTATTAGAGGAAAAATAGATTATGGAAAGATAATATATGGCTCTGCTGCACACAGTAACAAGATTAAATTAGACAGAATTCAGCATCAGGCTTTATGTACAATCATCATCATCTCATCTCAACCCGTAACCCGTCATGGGTCGTAGGGGTGCCATGGTGGAAGCATCAGCAGACAGGGTCCTCCACTGCTCTCTATCCTCAGCAATGCGTACAAGTGTGGAAAAACCATGTCCTGCCCATTCTTTGATGTTATCAGCCCAGGAATTTCTTTGCCTTCCTCTTCTCCGTTTACCATCGACTGTTCCCTGGAGGATCATTTTCGAAAGGGAGTCATGACGAGTTACATGCCCAAACCAGGCAAGCTTTCGACGTTTCACTACTGACAAAAGTGGTTCTTGGTGGCCTGCATAGGTGTTTATCTTATGTACAATAGCAGGTGCAATCAGATCAACATCAATGGGGGTTATAGAGGTGGCTTTAGGAATTCTACCCTTAAAATTACGGAGAAAGGAGTTAAGACTAAATTACATGAACAGAGTTATGTTAGATAAGTCTCACCCAGGAAAAACCCAGATGTTTTTACAGCTTTTACCAGATGCCAACTAACAAATCAGGCCAATCCAATGAATACCACTAGAAACTCTACAGGATGGAAGTGTATGGAGGAAATTGTCCATCTGGGTACATTAATTACACCAATTAATAACAGTTGTGAATACAAGGCAGTGGTTCCACTCTGGGAGATCAAGAAACCAGACACGGACTACCACCTAGCAGAAATACTTAAGAAACAAATAATATAGAAAATATTAAAAACACAGCCAATAAATATATACAACAAATATCAAAAGACAGCCTAACTGTGTACACAGATGGATCCAAGGGAGAGGATGGCAAATTGGGGATAGGAATATATATTCCAATATGGAAAATGGCAAAAGAATAAAGCATCACGGAAAATACATCCATTTTCACTGCAGAGATGGTGGCAATACTATAAGCACTAGAAATATTCTCTAATAACCCTCCCAAAAAACTAACAGTTTTAACTGACTCTCTTTCAACAATTCAAGCACTTAGAAACTTACGAGAATGTAGTAGACCTGATATAGCAGAGGAGATATTTCTGACTACTACATACTTATATTCCAGAGGACGTTCAGTCTTAATTGCTTGGATACCTTCACAGGTTGGCATAGAAGGAAATGAAAAGGCAGATAAAGAAGCCAAGAAAGGTAGATCTGATAACAATCTAATAAATGTAGGGATGAGTAAATCAGAAATTAAGAGCTTAATTAAAGATTTAATAACAGATGAACATAAAGCAGAGTGGGATAAGAATCTGAAAGGAAGACATGCATATAAGATGTTCAATGCTCCAACAAGAAAATGTCAGATATCTAGGGAATTGAAAATTCCCAGTAATAAGAAACTTCTCAGACTACAGCTGGGAAAAGGCTATTTCAGAATAGAAGAACCTTACTGTGCAGGATGTCTTCAAGACAATAATATAGAACATTTCTTGTTGAAATGTAAGAGGTATGAACAAATGAGAATATCAATATTAGATTATTTGCAAGCATCCAACTTACCTATAAATACAGAAGAGGTTTTAAGAATAGACAGACCTAGGGAACTGCATAATATAGTCAAACAATATTTAACACGAACAAATGTTAATATCTAGTGGCTGGGAATGTGAAGGTCTGATGCTGTTCTTACAATGCATATGACTTTTAACAGATGAAAGTCAATTAAATATCTGTTAAAGTCAGTAACTGGAACCACCAGGCCTTTACACCCCTCCACTTTATAATTCTTGTTCAGAGGTTCTTCTTGATTTTGTTTGTTTGTTTGTATGTTTGTTTGTTTTTTGTGTTTTTTTTGTGTGTGTTTGTTTTTTACATAATTATGATTGTCCCTATTTACAATGATTTGACGAATGTGATGCCACTTTCTCATATCGGCAGTTGTTCATATTAGTTGGAATTGAAAACAATATATATCCTAATTATAACCCATTAGAGGTTGAACGGGGTATTTTTCTTCATTAATATAAAAAAAAAGACAGAAGCTTTGTGAATAGAAATGTATAACTGTTTAATTTTCTAATTATATAAACTCCGCCTATGCCGGTCCCAAGCCCGGATGAAAAAGGAGGAGGGCGGCCTGCATGGAGGCCGTAAGGAGGCAGCCCCTCCACCATGCAAAGGCACAACAGGCCAATCACCTGTTTGTCTTAAACTATGATTACAAGCAATATAAGAGAGAAAACCAGACTGATTCTAAAGGCGACGAACTGGAACGGACTACGGACTACGACTTATGGAACATGGAACACAAGAAGTATAAATGGGAAAGAAGAGGAGCTGATGGAAGAGATGAGGAAAGCAAAACTAGAAATCCTGGCTATTACCGAAACAAAGAAAAAGGGACAAGAAGTCATGGATCTCGATGGCAACACTCTGCTATACAGTGGTGTACCCACATCTGAAAGAGCTAAAGGGGGCGTGGGTTGCATTGTGGCCAAAAACCAGAAAGATAGTATCAAGGGATGGAACTTTGTCTCGGAGCGCATTATGGTTGTAAAACTAAAAGAAGGAGAAACCATAGTCAACCTGGTCATAGTGTATGGGCCAAATGAGGATGAGGAGCAGAGGTCAAGGAGGAATTCTTCGAGCTGCTTCAAAGGACAGTGGATGACTGCCTAGATGAAGTTATCATGCTCGGAGATTTTAATGCCAGAGTTGGAAATGACCATGCTAGATGGGGTGGAGTTATCGGAAGATATGGAGAAGATACTCTCAATGACAATGGAAAGCGACTCCTCAGATTCTGCAGTGAGCAGAATTTGATCATTACCAACACAAAGTTCCCCCATAAGCGCATACATGCATACACTAGGTGTGAACCAACAAAGAATGAGAAGTCAGTGATCGACTATGCCATTGTTAGGAGGAGCTCATTCAAATATGTCCGGGATGCTAGAGTCTGGAGGGGGCCAGAGATTGGAAGTGATCACTACCTGCTTACAATCAAAAGAACAACTGAAAGTGTTGCTCAGCCTAGGAACTGTCCAGCACCACGCAAGAAACCAAGTAAACGAACGGAAGAAATGAGCATTAAGACCTACAAGCTGAAAGAGCCAGAAATTAAGACCAGATATCAGGGGCTTATTGCTACAGCGGTGAGAAACACAGAAGAACAACCTGATGACTTGGAAACCCTGTGGCTTAAATTCAAGGACATCATAAAGACAGCTGCTGCAGAAGCATGTGGTGAAGTCCGACTTGGGAACAAGAGAAAGAGGACACCTTGGTGGACAGAGGAAGTCAAAGAGAAAATAAGAGAGAAGAAAATGGCATGGAAACAATATTTAGGAGCTAAAAACACAGCAGGACAAATAGAGAAATATAGAGAATATGTGATACTCAGAACAGAAGCAAAGAACAAGGTGCTAGCAGCAAAACAGAAGTCCTGGGAAGAATTTGGAGAAAAGCTAGAAAAGGATGCGCAAGAAAACCAGAAATTGTTCTATAAGTCCCTAAAGAACATGAGGAAGGAAAAACAATGCCCTCTTAAATTTATAAAGGACAAGCAAGGCAAATTGCTTACTGCCCCGAAGGAAGTAATGGAAAGATGGAAAGAATATTTCTCAGAACTCCTTGATGGTGAGCAAGGTAGAGCATCAGAAATGATAACCATTAGCACAGAAGAGGATACAAATGGTGATGAAGATGACATAAAGATGGAAGAACTGAAGGCAGCACTGGAGAAAATCAAGATGGGCAAAGCAGCAGGGCATGATGGTTAAATACATGGGAGCATCAGGCGACCTATTACTCCTAAGGGTCCTACAGGCAGCATGGTGCAACAAGGCCATACCAAAGGATTGGAAGATTGCCATCATAACACCGATTTTCAAAAAGGGTGACAATCGACAATGTGGAAACCACAGAGGCATATCCCTTCTCAGTGTCCCTGGTAAAATCTACCCTAGAATCCTAGAGCAGAGACTCCGACACCTAGCTGAACCACAATTGGATGAAGCCCAGTGCGGATTCCGAGCAAACCGAAGTACTCAAGACCTAATCTTCACACTCAGGCAGCTGAGCGAAAAGGCCCTTGAGTACAAGAGTGAGATCCATCTTTGTTTCATAGATCTGGAAAAGGCGTTTGACAGGGTCCCCTGGAGCAAACTTTGGGACTGTTTGGCAAGGAAGAACATTCCAGCACCTCTGATTCATGCTATACAGAGCTTCTACAAGTCTTGCAGAAATTATGTGAGGACAGCAAACTATAAGTCAGAAGAGTTCAGGACCACCACTGGTGTAAGACAAGGCGATATCCTGTCACCTTATCTTTTCATACTCCTCATAGACGATGTCATCAAGGCATGTAAGGAGAGAACAAGAAAGTATTCAGTGGGGTACTGGAAGATGAGACAGGTCTGTATTTCAGAGCTAGCATTTGCTGATGATGTTGTCCTGATTGCTAAATCAGAGACACATCTCCAATCCAACCTGCAAGTCTGGAAGGAAGAGCTGGAGAAGAGAGGGATGGTCATAAGCAGCTCTAAAACAAAATCCATGGTGATATCACGAGAAGAAAGAAAACATCAGATTAAGTTGGGAGAACAGGTCCTGGAGCAGGTCGACCACTTTAAATATCTCGGAGCTATTATAGACCAAAAGGGGGGCATCAAAGAAGAGTTGGCCACTCGAAAAGCAGCGGCTGGGAGACTTTATCAGGCCATAAATCGAGGATTCCTCAGCAAGAAAGAGGTTGGTAAGAAAACGAAGATGGCTGTATACCGCTCCACCTATGTCCCAGTCTTGACATATGGATGCGAGTCATGGGCAATGACTACAACCCACAAAAGCCAGATTCAAACCTCAGAAATGAGGTATCTGAGGAAGGTCATTGAAGTAACAAGAAGAGACATGGTCCGCAACCAGACGATACGTCAAGGCCTAAAATCCCACCCGCTGCAGACCCAAATAGAACAGTCCCAACTAAGATGGTTTGGCCATGTCTGCAGAATGGGAGAAGATCGGTTACCACGACAAGCATGGGAAACAAAGAGCCAGGGATCCAGACCTCCAGGACGACCCAGAGTCCGCTGGGAGGACAATATTAGACAATCTTTGAAGGACCGAGGACTAGAATGGAACCAGGCCAGGAAGAAGACAGCCGATAGGATAGTCTGGCGCTCTCTCTTCCAAACCTCTACACCTCACGGTAGAAGAGGAACGACTAAGTAAGTAAATAAGTCTAATTATATAAATTTTAAATGGATTACGGTCTTTAAGATTGCTAAATACTCTAGTGCTTATTTCAAATACATCTTTTTTATTTATTTATTTTTGTTAAAGAGTGCTATTTTAATAATTAATTTTAATACATACTGTATGTTCAAGGATTTTCTAGTTTAGATTTTAAGGGAAGTTTAAAAAAGGAGGTGGGTTTTCCGCACCACTCTTGGCGAGTCAGGCGGAAAGAATAAGATGCATAATAAGCTAACTAGACCCAGGAACTAGTATTGCAATCCGGTTTCGTTTTTTCGAAACTTCCTGGTGGAAGACGGATACCGAAAAATGTTGCCCGACCAACAGAAAAATGGCACTTTGGAGTGGTCTCATGGTGCAATGGTTCATAGCCTGGGGGGTTGGGGGGGGGGGGGGGGTGAGATGTAAATGAATGATAATGTGGTGAGGAGGAGACAGTGACGTACTAATTGGGGTTGCGAAGGGGGCCGTCCGCCCCAGGGAACAACTAGGAGGGGTATGTTTTGTGACAGTGCTGTACAGTTTAAAAACTTCTTGCAAATGTAATAAATTTTTCTGTATGTTAATTTGTGAAATTTGTTAATATGATAGAAAACATTCATGGAATTGAAAGAAAAAAGAGCAAAACTGCAACAGATAGAAAAACCATAGCGACAAAATACATAGAGAAACATTACCCACGCAAGACCTGGACCCATGCATACACAGATGGATCAGCAAGAAATGCAACAGAAAATGGAGGTGGTGGCGTCTTTCTGACCTTAAGCACTGGTGCAGAAAAAAGGCTGTCAGTGGCGACAGGACGATTCTCCAGCAACTTCAGTGCAGAGGCAGAGGCCTTGAAAACTGCAGCAGAGGTTATATTGACAGAAGAAAGCGCAGAGAGGCAAGTTGCTTTCTTTAATAATGCACAGTCAGTAATTACAACGTTGAAAAGCAAAAAAAATACAGACCTGGATGATCTCAGAATAGTGCTCCACAAACTTTGTCAACGATTCAAAAGTGTTGTGATCCAATGGATCCCATCTCATTGTAACATCATCGGCAATGAAGTGGCTGACAGAATGGCAAAAGAAGGTTCACATCTACCTCAGCCTGATGGAAGCATAACTTTTGAGGAGGCAAAGAGTTTTATCAGATACAGAAACAAATGGAATGTAGAACATCCAGGGCACACACAGAATGATGCTTACTACCAGCTCCACAGAAGAGAACAAGTGGTAATCTTTAGACTCCGCACTGGCCACAACTGATTGAGATACCATCTATTCAACAAGCTAAAGATAGGAACTACCGATCAGTGTAACTGTGGCACTGAAAAAATGACTGCTGAACATCTGCTTCAAAGTTACCCCTTATATGTGGTACAGAGAAAGTGCATATGGCCGACGCCAGCTCCTTTCGTGGAAAAGCTTTACGGGGATTCAAATAGCCTCAAACTGACTTCTGCTGTCTTTGAGAACATTCAAGTGGACGTCTGAGAGTGTACGAAGAAGAAGAAGAAGTATGGGGGCCAAAGGATTTGTTCCCTCCCCCCCCCCCCTTCTGTTATAGAGCTATTAATATCCTATTCAACCTTTTGGTTATATTTGGGTTATATTGTGAGATAAATTCCCATTCGGTGCTAGCTTGTTGTTAGCCCTGGAAAGGGCTGGTCATGAAAAAGACTACTAGCCAGTGGCGTCACTAGGGGGGTGCGGGGGTGGGGGGGGGTGCGGACCGCACCGGGTGACACCATCAGATGGGGGTGACACCAAAATGACTGTCTATAAAATTTGTGTGCAGTGTTTCAGCAGTTTCCTGTAGTTAGTTATAACCACAAAAACATTGTTCGTAAGCCCAGCTTACAAGTACTATATCGATATACCTACAAGGCTAAAACTCTATGCTAATTTACTTTTTGAACCTTCTAATGCGCATGCGCTCCGGTCAGAGCTGTTATTATCACCCACTTACAATAACGCTTCGAATCTCGTGGTTTCGTCGATGAAGGTGACACCATGAGTTACCCCACTGGGTGACACCAACCCTAGTGACGACACTGGCACTAGCTGACTGTCTGAATTCCTCTCTTCATTTGTCTATTCTTAACATTGTGGTATGTCCAACACTGTATTTCACAATAAGAGATATGCATGAGGAAATAAAGAAATTATTAAATAGGTCGCGGTTTGCACAAGGAGGAAGTGTATCAAGAACAAAAATGGTGTAATATTACTTGATGAGAAGACATATCAAACAGATGGGCAGAATACGTAAAAGAACTATTCGAGGACAACAGAGGTAAAAAACCATCACCAGATTCTAATGAAGGCCCAAACATTCTCAGATCAGAAGTAGAGAATGTCATACATATGTTACAAAAAGGAAAATCAGCAGGCATGGATAACATAAAAATTGAAATGATAGAAGCCCTGGAGAGCTTTGGCATAGATACAATCACAGATCTATGCAGCGATATATACAATACATGATATATACCACACGACATGAAGACGTCAGTCTTTATAACATTGCCCAAAAAACCTAATGCAACAGAATGTTCAGACTTCAGAACAATCAGCCTGATGAGTCACGCAATTAAGATACTGCTCAAAATCATACAGGAAAGAATAAAAAGTAAGGTAGCGAAATCCAAGAAGAACAGTTTGGTTTTAGACGGAACAGTGGAACAAGAGAGGCAATATTTTGCCTAAGAATATTAGCAGAAAAATATACAGAGGTCCAAAAAAGTATGTCCATTTGCTTCATTGACTATAAGAATGCTTTTGACAGAGTCCATCATGAGAAAATAATTGAATGCCTCGAAGACATAGGTATTGATGGAAAAGATATAAGAATACTCAATAACCTTTATTGGGAGCAAACTGCCACAGTAAGATCTGGAAGGAATTATTCACCATACATAGACATAAAAAGAGGTGTCAGACAAGGTTGTGTGCTGTCCCCCCGCCTATTTAATCAATACACCGAAAAAATTTTCAAACAGATACAGGAAATACCAGGACTGAACATCAGTGGAAGGTCAATAAACAACCTTAGATATGCAGGTGATACCGTGTTGTTAGCTGAAAGCGAACAGGAGTTACAAGAACTAGTGAAGCAAGTGAACAGTATAAGTCATGAATATGGAATCGACATTAATATTGAGAAAACAAAAACTATGATAATTAGCAAAACAGACGATAAACCCACATTAAAGATAAGCGTAAATGGGGAAATGCTGGAACAAGTCAAGAGCTAAGTATATCTTGGTCATATAATAACAGAAGATGGCAGATGTGAAACAGAAATCAAGAAGAGAATAGGAATGGCCAAAGCTACATTCAACAACATGAAACATATACTGACATCCAAACAGTTATCTCACAAATTAAAACAGAGAATCATAAAGTGTTATATATATTCTGCATTTCTGTATGGTGCAGAAACATGGACGATGTATAAGCATTTGGAAGAAAGAATTGAGGCTCTTGAAATGTGGATATATAGAAGAATGGGGCGTATCTCATGGAAAGAGATGAAAACAAATAATGAGGTCCTAGAAAATCTAGGTATGAAAAGAGAACTAATGAGGGAGGTCAAAGTTCGGCAGCTAAAATACTTTGGCCACATAAAAAGGCATAACACCTTGCAGAAGACCATAACAGAAGGGAGAGGTGAAGGCAAACGTGCAAGGAGAAGACAGCGCTATAAGTGGGAAGATAACATCACGAGATGGACAGGAAAGAGTCTATCAGAGTGCACCACCAAGACAAGAGACAGAAGACGTTGGAGATCCATTACAGCCAACCTTCGTTGTGGAGATGGCAACTGATGATGATGAGGTATTTCATATCATGTCTCGCTAGATCGCTGGTAGCCCTGAGAAGTCCTAGTCCTAAAAACGACTACTAGCTGGATTGTGCATCCTTGTGCGTATCTGGCCGCCTCGTTTCTGTTGTTTGCATCATCTTTTTTCGGCTGTATCTGGGTTACGACTTTCTATGTGATTGTCGATAGCAGTCCTTCTAGTACTTCTTCTTCTTCTTCTTCTTCCTTGTTCGCCCTGAAAAGGACGGAGGTTGCGTTGTGTCTGTTTACGCCGTAGCTGTGATATCTGCACCTTTCGGTCAACACATCCGACTTCAGCACGGCATTTTTTGGGACCGGGTTTGCCTTCCCTCTGCGATCCGTACTCGCTCAACCAGACTGCACTGCTGCAGACTGTTTCCAGGACCACCACGTGGAGGTGGAGTACGGTCTTGGTCAGCTCTGGTTCGCTGACCCTGATGCAAGCAGTCAAGCTATGGGTCGCTGACTGCATTCTCTATTGCTGCATCTTTTGGTCCCTCCTTCTAGTACGACAATTATTAATTTTGGTAGTTGGGAAGGATAATGGAACAAGGTCCGCATTTTCGCCCGAACGCTATTGGACCGGAACCCGTAACCGTATCGCTTCGACACATTGTGCAATGCTGTCAAGCAACGAAAGATGCAGTTATAGACCGAACTCCAACACCCTCCCCCCGCTCCGCACCAGTGCTGCCACCCACCCCCACCGCCCGAACCCAAATCTGCATACTCCCCCATTCCCATCACCTTCCCCCAACAATACTAAAAGAATTGCCCCACCTATATATCTTCGCTTTTACATATGCCATCTCGTTCGTAACAGGGCACGCCGTAATTATATACAGTGTGCGTAATCATTAGCCACTTGCCCAAAATAGACCATAATGGCGGCCTCCACTTCACTGTCATTCCCATCGGCCTTAATTTATGTAGTTCGGGGTGATACAGTGACCTACCGAAGGTTTCAGCGCACGTGGCGAGCAAGAAAAAAATGCGTCTCAGTCACCACCAGATAAAATACATACTCATTTTGTCGACAAAGAAACAGGAGTTTTAAAGGACAAGCTAGAGACAAGTTGTCAGACTGCAGTTGTTCGAGTAAGACATTGTCAAGTTGTCGCATCTTTGGCATGAAGTTCAATAAAGCCAAGGAAAGATTCTCTGATGACGACCTTCTTGGTCGCGAATTCCACGTCTACAAACCTGATTATCTCCGACAGTTGTATCACGGGATTGCCTCGCCTTGCCTTGCAATAGTGGTCCACTAATGGTCACAACGCAAGCGTATCTAAAAGTAGGTCGTCCAAGGTATCTATCTTCGCGCATGATTACTCTTGGCAAAGATGTAGATAGAAGATGAATGGCGTTTCTGCCTTAGGGGAGCCTTCACAAGATATTCCCATAAGTCAAGAACAAACGCTGTTTAAGGGCTGAGCAAATTTGTTAACTAATTATCCGGCTGTCGTCTTTTGTGAAGGGTTTATGCAATGGTTCTTGCCCGTCAAGCCCCCAGTTGGAGTAATGCAAGGAATGCCCTCTTATAAGTAATGGCTATATATATATATATATATATATATATATATATATATATATATATATATATATATATATATATATATATATATATATATATATATATATATATATATATATATATATATATATATATATATATATATATATACAAACTGGCTCATACGTTTGCTTTCGTACATATAAACGGAATCAACTATTATTGTTTAGTTAAAAATAACATACAACAAATTTAATAGTCAATTAGTCTTTAACATGGGAAAATAAATATGGAAAATCGAAATTAAGGTTTCCTCACTGAGGTTTAGGTAGGGCGTTAATAATGTCCGTATTTTTGCTGAAGCCTGTTACATAAAACTTAGCTCCAGATGAGTCCTGCAGCCATGGTTTTCGTCCCTTCATGGTGATGAGGGCACTTCTTCACTCAATTTGTCCGATTTTGGCGGTTGGTGCTGATGCTCTTCCCTGACACTAGCGGCGTTATTACCACAGTCGTCTGGTGGCTTGTAACCACAAACTGTGACAAAAAGAAAGAAACAAATGCCTTCTGCTGAGTACATTTGTTCTCTGCACTCTAACAGGCCCATTTTCATGCGCTCCACCCACCAATGTTAACCTGTCAGAAGAATTAATATCCTCAGCACACAATGTAACTCAGGGAATATGAAGAAAATTCACCAATATCCTTCTGGGTGTCAATTAGGAAATTGCGTCTGGAGTGCATGAATAACGATTTGCCTGAATTAAAAAGGTATATAAATCTCACATAAAGATTCTATACACTTAAGGCACATGTGATGTATTCATCACTCATCACTGCTCCAGTCGGAGTCTGGGGTCGCTCTGCTGCGGGTTTCCCGCACGACTAGTCAGAAACAATCACCAACTCTTGCTGTAGTGGTTCATGAATATACTATTTTCATATGTTGAGGTTGCCAGCCTCATATATAACCACTTAGCAAGAAACCTGTAGAATTTACATTAGTAAATAAATTGCTTACACTTACCCCAACACTTTGGGAATACACACTTCTCCTGGTACAGATTTAGAATGGACACACAGCCCTTTAGTTAGATGCTGTTCGAATCACTTAGGTCTGGAAATATGAGTTAATTCCTCTGACGGCTGATGTTCTATGAATTCTGATTCCTTGTGATAAAATTCCCAAGTTTTCAGTTTTGTATTAAAATTACGGGTTTACTTGTGAATTCCAAAGTTGCCCAATACTCGATCTGGTACTTATAGCTGTGGATTGATAAGTCCTATCCTCTTTCCTCTGGCTTGTAGGAGGTGTTTAGTTGACGCTGCGATGCAGTCTTTCTGTGTGTTTATGATTTCTACAGTATATCTCACACTCTTTAGTTTCAAATCCCAGCTGTGTTTCCGCCGACTGTTCCAATCAATTCATTATAGATTCTGGCGAACCAATCAAATCTATCTAGCACTGTTTGGGTTGGGAAGTTTATCATTACTCATTCCACGCGTATTAAAAATATTAATTTTAATATACACGCGTGGCCTCTTAAAACAGTGATGTCAAATCGTTACATAAGACTTCCGGCGCACCTCTGCCCATCACAATATTGTGACCATGTTTCTGGCGTAATGATTTCCGCCCAGATGTCTAGCCCGACAGATGATCTAATTATCCCCTTTATCTGCATGCCTCCGCCAGACAGATGTCTGGTCAGACAGTGTTGTCTTCTTTCATCGTAGCACAACACAAGCTTGTGTCAACATGATCAGCAGCTTTCCAATGGGGTCAAATGTTTGACGGACACGTTTCCACAGGGGGTCAGACGGATTCAAAGAGATAAGCGCGTGATTGGTCTGACGACTGGGTATTGTTACGATAATAGTATGAGGAGTGGGAAACAATAAGATACGCATTACTCCCGTAGCAAATACTGCCATAGGGGAGTGGCGTGTTAGAGACTTCACCATGTTATGTCCAGCATAGAGCAAAATAGTGAAAATAACGAATAAAAAGGCATGATTTATGCCAAATAAAAGCGATGAGTTGGAAAATGAAGAAAAAGAAAGGATACTGCCGGAGGGCTGAAGGTGTGAGAGATCACAAAAAGAGCATGTTCAGACGTTTTGTTCAAAGTTGGTCCAGATGTCCATGGTCGGGAGTTGAATCCAGTATAATACCATAGTACTTGTTTCTTTTAATGCCACTAAGCAGCTTGTTTTTTTTTTTCTGCTCATGCAAGAAGACCGATGAATTCGTTCTGAATTGTTGGAGATAGATAAGAAGCAGAACTCAGATATTCTATGAAATGCTGCAAGCGATTCACTAAAACAGGATCAATCAATACCCTTTAGCTTCCCACGGAGCATAGACCTTCAACAAACACATGCCAAGTCTTCCTGTCACGTGCCATCCGCTCAAGTTCTTTCCATGTTTTCCTCATCATTTTCACTTCTGTATCCAGTTCTCTTCTCCATGTGTTATTTGTTTGGTTTACATCTGCCTCTATTTCCCTGAGGATTTCAAAACAAGGACTGCATTGTAATGCTATCAACAGGTTTCCTTAACTCTTTTCAACTCTTGTCTTTTTAAGGTTTTTTGTGTAAAATATTTTTAAATATATTAAACCTATCAGTATTATATATCAAAGTGTTAGAAATTGAATGGGCTTTAGTACAGTAGTAGTTATTTCGGGATTTGTTTTACCTTGGTTGAGTGGTAACAAGTTAATTACCTAATTAAAAGAAGAAACAAATCGCTGTTAATCGACGCAGTTCAGGTCAGGAAAAAAGAAAAAAAAAAGGATCCTGTTGCACGCCCATTGAGGCATATTGGGAATATGGTGTTAAGCCCATATTTTCTTGACCGTCGGCACACTAGGGGTGTTGTGGTCAGCATCACGCCGGCCGCCTTAACCTTCCCAGAGTTGCTCTGGTACCCATTTGGGGCTGGGTCGACCCAGGAGCCGTTTGTGGCACACAAAAAAACCCACATCATCTGGGGATCGAACCATAGACCACTGCGCTAGGAAGCCAGTGCACTAACCACTATGCTACCGCGGTAGCATAGTTAAGGTCAGTTTGGGCACAAAAGTTGCGCTCAATGTTTTCTTATCTTTCTCTATTTACTAATTCTAATTGTGAAAAAGAACAGAAATACCATATTTAAGTTCTGAATCTGAATAACCATTTAGTCGAAGAAATGTATGCAACTCTTCTAAAAAGAATCAAAGAACGACAAGAAAAGAAAATTATTACATTACGCATCGTCCTCCAAAATCCAGAGAGCATAAAAAGAGAAAAGAATTTTCCCTTCTGTTCAAAAACTACATTATGTTCTTCCGTAGAAGAATTAATGAACACATTCTTCGGAGACATCTCATCATCAACAGACAACAAAAACGAAAGAAGATGAAGAGTGTGAAGAAACAAGCGAAAATGATGATGATTTATCCATGAGAGTGGATGAAGAAGATGAACTAAACCTGGAACTGAATAAAATGAATCAAAGGGATCAGAAAACACAAGTTAATACCAGAAAAAAAAACTGAAAAAAGAACTTCGAATTTTCGAAGCCACTTGGAAGCGGAATGGATAATTTGAATTTTCTTTTTGATGCAATCCCATCCCAACTAACATAATTACCGATGTATGTTACGTAGGTCGGTCTTACTCAAAATAGTAACTCGCGCCAGAAAAAAAAGTGCGCAATGCACGGTGTGCAACTTGCGCGGCGTGGGTGTTTTCTAAAACAAATAGTTTGGTTTTTTTTATTTTTTTATTCTTCCACGAAATTAGTAGCGCTCGACAAAGAAAACCACTTATTATCAGGGAACACTCTTTGAAAACAAACCACGCACTTTCACACGAAATTTTGTCATCAACGAACTTTTAAATTGAATCTAAAATAACATAATTCTCGCCGTGTGTACGTTGATCACAGCTGAGGATTGCAACCGTGTTGAAAAATTGTATTGTTTCCATTATATAAACTCTCCCGAAAATAGTTACAATCAACAAAGAAAAGCGTTCAAATGACGGTGTTCACGAACAGTTTGATTACACTGTATAATGGAAAGACACCAAAAACACTCTAAGAATGTACTTCTATCTGCGCATCTGAGAACGGAAACAGCACACTATAATTAAAAACCCGTCAAGTTTGACGGGTTATTGCTAGTATTAACAATAAAACCTTCGGGAAAAGAAATGTTTATGTTTTTTTTAAATATTAACTGGGAATATCGTTTTAAAAAAAAGTTCCTTAGACAATCAGTTTCTTAGACAATCAATTCTTAAGTTATCTTAATAAATATTAGACAAACATAAAGGTATGTTTTCAGGCACTCGTAAGAAATAAAGAAGTAGAAAACTAGACAACAGACAAACAACAGACGTGAGTGGCTTACCCAGGACTCGAACCCAGGACCTTTCGTGCGACAACCCCGCCTAGCTATTAGTTATCTACTTGACTGAGGGTGCAATATTCCTATTCTTTCTTTGTTTCTTTGGGGACCCCTGGTTACTTCACGGGACAAAATAATCACATGGCACGGGACAAAATAATCACATGGCACGGGACAAAACAATAAAAACAAAACTAATTCAAAACACACGAGAATTAGGACAACACGACGGTGCAAACCAATCGAATGCGCTCTTGATGATAACGAAATTATTTTTCCTTTGAACCACGGATTTTGTGGACAATCCGTAGGATTTTATGAACACGCCGTATATCTTTGCAGCAAAAATCTTTCTTACACATGTGATATTTTACAGGTAACTGCCGCAATACCGTCGTTCCTCAGTGTATAAATATTAGAAAACAGACAACAAATGCTGTTATATAAATACAAACTCGAAGTCACACAAAGAGCGTTGCAGTCCGGCAACTTTTTTGTTCGCTGAACAAATTTCGCTCAAGTCGACCAATATTGAGAAAACGAAGATTACCTTCGCGACCCTGAAATGGCGGGATAGTTAGGATTAATCTTTTGAAAAATGTGCAGACGTTGATGTTGCAGAACTAGGCAGAACTGTGTCGTAAATTTTACCCAAAAATAGGAAAGGCAATATAAACACGAGTTCAGACATTGGCTTGGGCGGGAATTTACGACATGAAGGGTCAATGGAAAAGTATTTCATGGAAAGATCAATGGAAATCGAGAAAAGGGTTCAACCAGTGACCGTTCGTTCTTAGGTTTGATTTTAAGGACTATCTTCAATGCACACGGACAGTGCTCCGATCGCTTTCCTTAGATCATACAAAGGGGATCTCAGCACAGTTCGTGAACTACGTATCACCGGCGAGAATCCCAATGTGTGTATATAGGAATCACACATTTCAATAATATTTTGTGTGTGTGGTGGGTAGGTTTCTAATTTTTAAACTGTGTCAGGGCAGCGACCTTATGGCCTACTCTTTACGATTTCCAACTGCCGTGGGATTTTTAACGTGCGCAACTTGCACACGGGACTTCTTATTTTTTTTTTTCGCCCTTATCGGAGAAGGCTAGGCATCTGATCTCACTACCCAGGAGACCGGGGGGGGGGGGGGGGAGGGGGGGGTATGACAACATTAGGACCACTGATTCTGAAAATTTGTTTCCCTCTGCAGGGAATCGAACCCGGTACCTTTAGAATTCGCCATACATCCTAGCCACTTCCACCCCTTCGTTTTTAAGGGATTTGTGGGGTCTGTCCCCACCTGAACGTAGAAATAAATTTTGAAAAATGTTCTTTTCATGTTCTAAGAGTGATATATTACAAGTCTCCGTAGATATATCACAGCAGCTTTGATTCTACACTGAATCCTGCTCAAGCCTTCTCTTCCACCAGTCTCTCGCTGCCAAACCGTCCCACTCTCACTCCCTTAATGCTCGCGTCTCGTTTTTCGAACCTTGGGTATGATTCAACGAATCTTCAAAAATGTGAATGAATTGTTTGATTAAGTTAATGTTTCGCAAGACTTGACGTCACAACGCTGGGGAAAATCTACAGGTACAGGCGAACCCCTTTTACGGCAAGTTAGGTTTCAGACCCTTGCTGTAAAGCGAGAATCGCCGTAAAGCGAAGAATCGCGTTTTTTTAGCAAAGTTTACAGCATGTTTACACTATCCAATACCATAATTCCCGCCGCAAGTACGTCGGTCGGTCACATCATGCACACCGTCATTTGCGCACTTTTCTATTTTTGAGAGAGTACATTTAATTTTCAACGACAGCTAAGGGGTGCAACTGTGGTTGAAAGTTAGACAATAATTGCATTGTTTCCCTTAAATGTACTCTCCCGAAAATAGAAAAGTGCGCAAATGACGGTGTGCATGAACAGTTTGATTATGAAAAGAAGCCAACAACACAATTGATAAACAGTACATGAACTGGAGACAGGAAGGTGCGGAGATGCAGATTAAATCAACAGACAATCAAGATTTTCTTCTGTCCAGTTTCATTCGAGAAACAGATTTAACTCATCATTTTTTTTTTTTTAAAACCTTAAAATGTAAGTTTTTGATTGTTTCTTCAAGACAAAATTTTAATTTAAAGTATTGCAGACTTATTATTATGGATCAAAATGATAAGATGGCTGCAATTAAAAACCTGTCAATTTTGACGGGTTACTGCTAGTTATTTAAGAATTTCCAATTTAACTCTTTGACTCCGGAACAACGCTCAGAGCGTTGGTCAGATTTGACACCCGTGCCAAAACAACTCTGTGAAAGTTGTTTTTAGTCTATCACGAATTTAAATTACGGCACAGGGTGGAAAATGATTCCGGAGTCAAAGAGTTAAACGCCAGTTCAACTAGAATCGCTCGTGTAGCTTCCTCGGCAGACAAAGAAATAATAGGCTTATTGACCTTCTGGCACTGTCGAAGAAGCCGCTGAAATGCGAATGCACATATGGGACTGACTGCATCATCATGTAAAACAATCGGGTACGGAAATCATAACTGTAAAAGCACATGTATGCTGTGATGCGAACTTCCTATAAGGAGACCCGCAACAATGCTAGCTACATGCTCTATTGGGAGCGAAAATGGAAATGATGCTATATACGAGGGCTATTCCAAAATCAACCTCCGATTGGCTGGTAAAAATTAAAACAAATTGACAATAACATCTAAATACATACAAAAGTTACATACATCACTGTTTTACTTTTCCACATAGTCACCACCCAAATTCAGGCACTTGTCGTACCGTGGCACGAGTTTTTGTAGCCTCTGGTAAAGGAACGGTGCCGCCAGGGTACTTAGCTAGTTGTTGACTTCATCCATGAGCTTCTCGGCGGTGTCGAAGCGCCGGGTAGCCAGAGGTACCCTGGCGGCACCGTTCCTTGACCAGGGGTTACAAAAACTCGTGCCACGGTACGACAAGTACCTGAATTTGGGTGGTGACTATGTGGAAAAGTAAAACAGTGATGTGTGTAACTTTTGTATGTATTTAGATGTTATTGTCAATTTTTTTTAATTTTTACCATCCAATCGGAGGTTGATTTTGGAATAGCCCTCGTAAATGAAACTTGAATCTTTCAATCATTCTTATATAAACTAGTTTAAAAGCCCGTCATAAGACGGGAACTAAATTCGAAAGCACCAATACCTAACGGTAATTTTACTTATTCAGAAGTATTTAAAAAAAAAACCAAAATATTTGTTTTACATCTGATGTTAAAAGTCTGATCATGACAGAAGAGCATCTTATTTTCTGTTGTTTTAATCTGGTACAACTTAATTCATGCATCTCCGCATCTTCCTGTCTCCAGTTCATCTACTGTTTATCAGTTGTGTTGATGACTTCTTTCCATACAGTATAATCAAACTGTTCATGCACACCGTCATTTCCGCATTCTTCTTTGGTGTTACTATTTTCGGGAGAGTACATATAAGTGAAACAATACAATTAATGTCTCACTTTCAACCAAAGTTGCATCCCTTAGCGTTACGCACTGACAGAAAAAGCTGGGATTTTATATATAGGATAGTACATTCTGTAACAAGTTATTCTATCAATCAATACCCTTTAGCTCCCCAAGGAGCATAGGCCTTCAACAAACACATGCCAAGTCCTCCCGTTCCGTGCCATCCGCTCAAGTTCTTTCTATGTTTTCCTCATCATTTTCACCTCTGTATCCAGTTCTCTTCTCCATGGGTTTTTGGTCTACCTCTGCCCCTCTTTCCCTGTGGATTCCAGAAGAAGGACTGCCTTGTAATGCTATCAACATGTTTCCTATATGTTTCCTATCCATCGCCAGCGTCTTCTTCTCAACTCTTGTTCCACTGGCACTTGTCTGGTTCTTGTCATCAATTCCACATTTGTGACTTTGTCATACCATTTCAGTCCTTCTATTCTATGCAAACACCTGTTTATAAAAGTCTGTAGCTTTTTGGTTGTTGTTTTTGTTGTTCTCCATATCTCAGAGCCATACAGTAGGACTGACCACATCTGAGTTGAAGATTCTTATTTTCATGTATAAAACCAAAAACAGTCGCTCTACACTAGCTTGAGTTGCTACCGACTCTATAAGCAGCCTAAATGTGGCATGGGCAGCATTTAGCCTACCAATAGATTCCATCGCTTCACAATCTTACTAAAACGCTATCTTGTGCAATGCTTCATTACATTTATAAATCAGAAACCCGGGAATGTCTTTCCTGTTTACCAAAAGATAAACTCTCTAGCCAATTGTCACATTTCCCCCCCCCCCCCCCCCCTTCTTTATGTGACGTGACAAATCTCTTTTCAACCCCACCCCAACTTTTTGTTTCCTTACTTTTGTCTAATACTGAAAAGAAACAACGTAATCGAATGCAAATTAGTTAAATAGTTATCATCATCATGGGAGCCGCGCTGGTGTAATGGTTACCACACTGCGCTGGCGATCGGGTGATCCCCGTTCAAGCGCTGAAGAGGTGTCGTCGGCCGGGACTTAGGACTGGAATAATTCGAGCCCTGGCGAGGACATTTGAAGTAGTGTCGTCGACCAGGGACTGGAATAATCTGAACGGCTCCTGAGCCGACCCAGCTCTAATGGGTACCTCCGAAATCGGCGAGTATCTGCCTGTCATTGTACATGGGAAAAAATGGGATACTCACGTAAAATCAGTTTCAGGCTAGACATATTAACATGAGATTTTGCCTCGAGTAATAGCGGGTGTAATCATCACCATCATCATCACCATGAACACCATGATCACCATCATCATCATCATCATCACCATGATCACCATCATCATCACCATCATCACCAAGATCACTATCATCATCACCATCATCATCATCATTATTTGAAGAGGTGTCGTCGGCCGGGACTTAGGACTGGAATAATTCGAGCCCTGGCGAGGACATTTGAAGTAGTGTCGTCGACCAGGGACTGGAATAATCTGAACGGCTCCTGAGCCGACCCAGCTCTAATGGGTACCTCCGAAATCGGCGAGTATCTGCCTGTCATTGTACATGGGAAAAAATGGGATACTCACGTAAAATCAGTTTCAGGCTAGACATATTAACCTGAGATTTTGCCTCGAGTAATAGCGGGTGTAATCATCACCATCATCATCACCATGAACACCATGATCACCATCATCATCATCATCATCAGCATGATCACCATCATCATCACCATCATCACCAAGATCACTATCATCATCATCATCAGCAGAGATCGTCGGCCATCTGGATCATCACCCTGGCAGGACATCACCAGGGACAATAATCTATCATCCCATCTAATGGGTACCTCCGAAATCGGCGAGTATCTGCCTGTCATTGTACATGGGAAAAAATGGGATACTCACGTCAAATCAGTTTCAGGCTAGACATATTACCCTGAGATTTTGCCTCGAGGAATAGCGGGTGTAATCATCACCATCATCATCATCATCATCATCATCATCATCATCATCATCATCATCATCATCATCATCATCATCATCGCCATGATCCCATCATCATCATCACCATGATCACCATTTTCATTATCACCATGATCACCATCATCATCATTATGACCAGGATCACCATCATCATCATCATCATCATAATCACCATGATCACCATGAGCACCATCATAATCATCGCCATGATCACCACAATCACAATCATCATCATCATCATCATCATCATCACCACGATCACCATCATCATCATCGCCATCATAACCATCATCACCATCATCATCATCATCATCATCATCATCATCATCATCATCATCATCATCATCATCACCATCATCACCATCATCACCATCATCACTATCATCATCATCATCATCATCATCATCACCATCATCACCATCATCACCATCATCACCATCATCACTATCATCACCATCATCATCATCATCTTTTAGCTCCTTAAAGAACATCTGCCTTATGCCAAGTCTTCCGTCCTGTGCCATCAGCTCAATATCTTTCCTATTTTCTTCATGCCCTTTATATCTGACTCCAGTTCTTTTCTCCTTGTGTTCCTTTGTCTTCCTCTGCCTCTCTTACCCTAACAATTCCACAACAAGAACTGCATAGTAAAGCTTTCAGCAAGTGTGTGTCTTATCCATCTCCATCGTCTTCTTCTCATATCTTGTTCTTGTGGGACTTGTCTGGTTCGTGTCATTAGTCCCACGTTACTGATCTTGCCATATCACTACAATCCTTCTATTTTAGGCAAGCACCGATTTATGAGAGAGTCTATGGTTAGAGCGCAGGCTTCTCGCGGCAAAGGTAACGAGTTGAAAAACACGGTGACGTCACGCTAAGTCTACCCAGCTGTGAATGGATACCTGACTCTGCTATTGAGTTTGGAAAGGCAAAGGCAGCGAGGAGGGGAACTGGTTACCCCACCGCTCGAAGCTCGACCAAGTATGGTCTTGCAGAGAAAGTCTCCATCTGCCGCTGATCTGTCTTCTGTGGCGGCCATTTGGTGACTCTCACGTTAATTCGTGGATTTCCTTGTGTGGAAAAAGTGGTGCACCAATGACAAGGTTGTCAGTGTCACAAAAGCCTATTAATGTATCACCATTTTCATTTGCTATTCTGCTGCCGTGTCCACCCATTACTCTTTCGTTGTATGTATTGCGTTCCAACCTTAGTAATGAGGGCTCCAGTTACTGTGGTAAGATCATACCTTGGTGTATATTCCATTTCTTTTTACAATTGTTGGTAAAACACATCCGTGATCTCTTTCGTTACTGTCGTTTGTTGGTGCATATCATTGTATTATGGTTATTGTGACGTTTATTTCTGTGTTATTAACTGCCACATTCTGCTAGGGGTTAGGTCTGTGCAATTATGTTCAACACGAACAATGGTCAATTAATACGTTTGTAAGAAAGTACCTCAACTCAAAGTTTACAGATACAGGTATACATTTATTATGATCTACAATTAAAATTATCATAAAAATGCATAGGCCAAGAGCAATGGGACAACACTCATTTTAACCGTTACACTAGATACTCAACACATTCTGTATAAGTCCGTCGCAGGCCATACATTGATTTATAATTCTTGTTACACATATAATATCGTTCATGGGATTCACTCAAATATAGATACTCTTAACACATCCACGACTATTACATATGGAAATATAAGACTGTGTTGAATTTAAGTGAAAACACCATTAGAGACAACAAGACAAACATCAAGCATTGTATTAAATCAGGCACATCATTATGAGACGCTACTTCCATCTACATGTGCAATAACATAATGGAAAGAATGTAAAGGTTGCTGGCAACATGGCTGCAACACCAGAACAGCCCACATGTTCCGATTAGCTTCAGGTTAGTGTCGGAACCTATCGTTCATTAGAAGTTAATGAAGGTGAAGAAGGTAATGGTCCTGCCCCTGCGCGATGTTGAATAATTTGTCAGTGTTGTTTTCTGCACATGTACTTATGAATAGTGTGTATACATTAAAACGGTTTATTATTTCATATATTTATTTTTATTATTATGAACGGCATTGATGGAACGCAGCACCCTACTTTATGGCTAGGCGGTGTTGTCGTACGGAAGGTACGGGGTTCGAACCCTGGGTAAGCCACTCACGTCTGTTGTTTTTCTGTTGTCTGGTGTTCTGCTTCTTTATTTCTTACGAGTGCCTGAAAACATACCTTTATGTTTGTCTAATATTAATTTACCATACTTTACATGCATCTGAATAAGAAAATACTGTTCACTTTACGCGATGCCTGTTAACGCGAGTGTCTCGGGCACGCATATATCGCATAAACAATGAACTATCTTTTTTTAAATCGCATGCGTAAAACACCCCAAAGGGGACAATGGAAGCCATACCTATGATAACTACAGCCTTTTCTTCAATTATACGGTGTTACTATGGAAGCTGCCGTCATGTGATTTGTTATTTTTAACACAAATCTTAGATGTAACCCTCTTTTTTACAATAAACGTAAATTAGTATCAACTGCAGTCAACACGATATATTTCCAAACAAAAAGGAAATGTGAAACATTTAGGACCTAACGAGCCTAATGCCTTTGTTCTTGACAGTAATAAAGGCAAATTGGACAAAACAAAAGAAAACTGACGGCGCGAGTGGTTTCGAGTAATCAAAAAATTCTACTACATTGCTATTTTCTAACGTATACAAATTTAATTTTTTTCTCTTGTTAATGTAATCGTGACTGTCGTAAATTTATTTGAGATAATTCTATGAACTAGTGGTCCCGTTTAGAGTATAGAGTGATGGTGAAGGCTCTGTGATAGATAAGGGTTAGAAAGTAAATAGTTGATTCACAGAGTGCTGGGGAGAGTAAGGACAGACTCTTTTACGACAATCGTTCCTCTCAATCTTCTCCTCAAACTCTCCTGGTCAAACAATTATTTGCCAGTTTCCAGACACACACCTGCGCTCACACCGATTTGGTGCTTCAAACACACAGACGCACGTGAATACAAACTACGAATATAACAGATATGGGGTAATTGTGGGCTTGGGCTTTCCAACACAAAACTAGAAGTTTTATACGGTTTATTTATCACTAAGAATCAAATCACAACATTAATCATTTGACAGGCAAAAATCATACTTTACAGAAATAAAATACAAATGACAAGTTGGGGGGGGGGGGGAAGGGGGGGGGAAGGGGAGAATGAAGATTGATATCCCATATGCCCTTTCCTCTTGTACAGACAAATTAAAAGGAACCCAGTCCAAATGACAGGTAGTTAACAGAAATAGATAAGTTAACCCAACAGTGGATTAATCTATCCTGAAAAGAGGGATTAAGAAACTAGTCCTATTATCCTTAACTGGTTCTCCTTCTACTAATCAGTTTAGGAAGGGGAAATAACGGAGTTAAGAAATCCCACTTATAAAGTGAACAATACGAGGAATAAAATAACAAAGTGTCTACCAGGTACATCAATTAAAATAGTTGCACATAAAACTTATTCAGTCATGCGCGCTCGTGCTGGCCAACACACAAACTCTCACACAGACTTACCGATTTTGGAATCATGCACTCCATAGAATTATACAAAAACCATCTATTAACACTTGGCATGTGAAAGTGTCTGTTACTTCGATGTCCAGACCCAGATGTAGCAAGGTTGGCTGGTAGCAAATATTCTCACTTATCGCCGGACGTGAAACCTAAGTGTTCTTGTGTTTTATTCTATAAGAAGAGTCTATGGGATGGCACTGTTACAGTTAGTTACAGGTGAGAATGGGGTGTGGTTTGCTTAGATTTCGCCGCTGGTGGTGAAACTTCTTAAACGAGATGACAACAACTGACCAGTGCGGTATGGTTTAAATCCAGTGAGGAAAAACTAGGCACAGTCACAGTTCAGGTAAATATGTACTCTCTCTCAGTAGCAGTAAACTAATAAAAGCTCTGGCAATTGTTCTTCTTTCAGTTACAACTTAATTTGCTTGATGATGTGTTAAATTTGTCTTTGGGTGTGCGTTCTTTCTTATAATTTAGATAGCAGAATCCCCAACATAGGATCGCCTCAAAGATTAAAATTTAAACAGTCTCAACAAGTTCTGGAGGGGTTTAAGAACTGAGTCTGGGAGACTCTATACCAGGTTTTTCTTGCTGGGATCGCAAAGGTTGTGATACACCCTATATGAAAGATAAAACATGTAATCATACCGAAAAATCAAATAACATTCTAAAGCGTGATAAATTTACAGTTAACTATTTATACACTCGCGTCTTTAATCATATAAATTCAAGAAGAACTCCCCCGCGAGTTTAATAGTTAAAACACACACATATGTATATATTTAGAACTTAACTCAATTAAATTTAGTTATAAATTCCTTCGCGTCTTTAAATGTTACTTTAAGCATTTAAGTATCTATCATCTTTGGAAATAATATAATAGATATATCATTAAATTTTCAACTGGAACTATTTGAGATAAGTTTAACTTAATAGCTTTAAATTAATCACAAAATCCAGTGAAATAAGATGAATGAACTAGACCACTGATCACTTTAAAACAAATATATTATACTGTTTAGCACTGAATAGAATTCACTGCAATAAGTTGAAAATCCAGAGGGAATCAAACAAGATTTCACGATGCTAGTGCTTCTGTCAATGTCTGGCAAACGAGTGATAAAATTGCATTTCTCAAAGGTCTGTATAATATCTAACTGGAAGTGAACTCAAAGGGGTCGTGTGAGATTTTCACACATTTTATGATCTCTGGAGAAATCGAGATTCTAGCCGCCCGGCGTTTCCCCCGTTCGTCTCAGGCTTTCGAGCGTTCTCTAATTGACACAGAGATGTGAAATGTCTGCAAGAATCTTGCTTCGTCCACTCTGGTTCACACTGCCGTGTTATCTAGCAGCAGGAAACTTCATCGTCCGTTCTGAGATCCCTTAGATCTCATGCCGCTAGTACGTTTGATCCTGGCAACGCCTTTAACGCAGGCACGAACGAAAAGGTGTAGCGCAATGCTTGCTTATAATCGCTCTAGAAACAGGAGTGGGCGTGATTGAACCTCCCATTAAAGGCCATGCGATCTCTAAAATTCACGGAAGATAGAAGTCTACATATTCGTGATCCAACGTGTTGACAATCCACGTGGAAATGCTGCATTGCTAATGAGCCCACGTTTCTATTGTGCATTGTTAATGAGCCCAGATGGAGAGAATTCCCCGTTGATGAAAAGTTACACCAATATTCAGGGGTACTGATGTTATACGAGGGTCCTATCATCCAACACTTTCAGCGACAGCTGAGTTGTCCGTCACAATCGTCCCCTCTTTTGAGACATGGAAACTCGTTGTCATGTTTCATTCATGACAATGAAGCTGCCCTGATCGGTAGCTTTTGGATGATTGGTATGCTCAACGTCCTCCTCTTCCTCCGTAGTCCAGTTTCTACTCAAGAAGTCAGCTCCGACATTCTGCTTTCCTGGAATGTATTCCACTTTGAAGGAATCAACACTTAACAACAAGGCCCAACGCATGATCCTTGCGTTAAATTCCTTATTGGCACCAAGAAAAGCAAATGGAGCGTGGTCTGTTTGCACAGTGAAAGAAGTTCCATACAGAAACTGATGATGGCGTCTGGTGCCATGGACCAGAGCGAGACATTCTCTTTCAACAACACTGTAGTTGCGTTCAGCCTTATTTAACTTCCGACTGCCATACGCAACTGGAAATAGCATATTCGGGTCACAGTCCTCGGCTTGAAGCAATGTTGACCCGATGCCCTGACCTGACGCGTCAACTCGTCATACGAAAGGTTTCTTAAGGTCAGGTAACCTCAGAATGGGGTATGCCGACAACTGATCTTTTAAAGTGTTGTATGCGTGTTCGCACTTTTGATCCCAAATGACATTATCAGGACAACCTTTCGTTGTGAGGTCAGTCAGAGGTGCTGTGAGTCCGTTGAAATTCTGGATGTATTTCTGATAGTAAGCACATAGTGATAAAAAGGAACGTACGTCTTTCTTCGTTCGGGGTCTTTTTGCTGCAACTATTTTCAACACGTTCTTCTTAACAGCCCAGCTGCAACCGTGAGAAATAGTATGCCCCAGGAAGTCTAGCTTTTCAAAGCCGATGAGACATTTGCTAGGTCTGGCTGTGAGACCAGTTTCCTGTAGTCTCATGAGGAGCATAGCAACCGTAGCAATATGTTCGTCAAAGGTTTCCGATGCAATTAAAATGTCATCCATAAAATTATGGATATGGGGACTTTGCAAAGGTTCCAAAAGCTTTTTCATCATTCTGGTGAACACTCCTGGTGCGTTATGCAATCAGAACGGCATCACGTTAAACGTGTAATGTCCTTCCCTAGTGCTGAAAGCTAACAAAGGTTTAACTTCCTCCTTGACTGGTATTTGATAGTAACCTTTACTTAGGTCAATTTTGGAGAAAATTGTTGCTTTGCTGAGCTTTGTGAACAACTCAGAAACAGTCTGGAGAGGTTCGGGCTGGAATTCCGTTACAGCGTTTAGCAACCGGTAATCTATACACAGCTGAACTTCCTTGTTGGGCTTCTGCAACAGCACTACACTCTGTAAGGAGATGTAGACTCGCTGATAATTCCTGCCTGACGCAGCTTGTCTATTTCACCGCGAAGTGCATCAGCTTTTGAGTACGGAATGGGGTAAACTCTGGTTCGAACAGGGGTCTCGTTTGTTAATTTCATATCAAATTCGATGAGATTTGTTCGACCAGGTACATCCGTTAAGACTGCACTGTACTGCTTCAGTAGCGCCCTGGTTTCTGTTTGTTGTTCTTGTGAGAGATTGTCGCCGAACTTGACATCTTTAAAGGATTCTGTGGGTTGCAATGGGTACTCCATGCAACCATCATCATCTTCCTCGTCATCAGTTGGTATGGCGACAGCCAGGAGATGCTCGGAGGATGGCACCGGTCTTTCCAAATATTTCTTAAGGGGATTTATGTGAAAGACCTTCTCCTTTCCTTTAATTGAGATCTTGTAATTCGTACGTGAGATATTTTTAAGGACGGTGAACGGCCGTTGCCATCCGATGCGAAGTTTATTGCTTCCGGTTGGAAGTAGCAACAAAACTTTCTCCCCTGGTTGGAGTTCTCTCTCTTTTGCAGCTTTGTTGTATCTTTTAGCATGTTTAGCGCGGGCTTTCTTAAGTTTGGTTGTAGCTAGATCCCATCCTAGCTTTAGCCTTTCCTTGAGCTCAGATACGTATTTGCTTGCAGAGACGACTGTCTCGTCAGCCTTTTGGTCTATTAGGGACCGAAGTAAGGCTTCTAACGGCCCCTTAATAGGTCTGCCAAATAAAAGTGTAGCTGGCGCAAATCCCGTAGACGCTTGGGAAACCTCTCTGTAGGCGAATAAGGCAGCAGATATACATAGGTCCCAGTCTTCCGGTTTCTCCTGACCCAGCTTACGTAACATCATGGTGAGGCTGCCGTTAAAACGTTCCACGAGCCCATTTCCGGCCGGATGGTAGGGACTTGTGTGGATATGTTTGGCCCTCAAGATCTTAAAGATCTCCTCCATTAACAGGTTACGGAATTGGGATCCATTATCCGTCAAAACTTGTTGAGGGAATCCCAACCGTGTAAAAATTTGCACGAGGGCTTCTGCGACATGCTTGGAATCTGTGCATGTTAGCGGTATAGCTTCAGCCCACATTGTGCAAGTGTCGACTAAGGTCAGGATGAACATGTTCCTTCTTCTGGTCCTTTCCAGGGGTCCAATGATGTCGTCAGCAACCCGTTCAAATGGAGTACCTACTTTTGGCATTTGCCCCATAGGTACTGGGGGTGCCAAGTGCTTGGATGCTATACGTTGGCACTGGGCGCAGGATTTCACGTACCTGATAATTTCAGAGTTCATTCCTGGCCACCAATAGGGGTTTTTTCCTCGCTGAATAGTGGCGTTTTGTCCCATATGTCCGCTAAAGGGAAGAGAGTACCCCTTTTCCAAGATCTGGCTTCTGTACTGCGTCGGTACTAGGAGCTGGTTATTCCCTGCATCAGGGTCGCCCGTTCTACGATACAATACGCATTCCTTGGAAAAGATGTCTCCGTTGTGTCTGGGGTCCTTGGCCATGGGCAGTTTTCTAAAGCAGGGCTCAAGAGTAGGGTCCTTTTGTTGCGGCTCCTTTAGTTTTGTCGGCAACAAATTTGGCGCAGGCTCCCTCCCTTCTTAGTTTGCCCTCTTGTGGTTACCGCTGCAACAATCGGCTCCTTTGGTCTCCCAATAAACATATATCTACATCCTAGGATAACTGGGTAGATGGGATCATCCATTATGGCCACTTTGATAACACCTCTGACAAAATCAGAGTGTATTTCTGCCAGTGCGATAGGAAGCGTCCTGGGTGCATCACTCTTGAAAACTCCACATAGTTTGACGGTTTCCTCTGTCTCCTGACTGGGTTTGACTAGGTGCCTTGCGACAATACAATCAAAACTTAATCCAGTGTCAAAGAGACAAGTAGTTGAGGTACCATTCAAAATTACAGTTCCTCGCGTTGAGGGTCTGTCCCCCTCAGGTTGAGAATCACTGACATTGACTGTTCCTTGCGAGGCTATATGCAAACATCCGATTCGGTTAGGCCCCGTCTGCTTGCCATGACCAGACTTCCCTGATGTAGGGGTCTTCCCTTTTCCTTGACCTTGGTGGCCGCGCTGCCACGTAGGCGTGTTGGGTTGATCAGAATTGTGGTTTGGGGGATATCGGGTCGTGTAGAATTTCGATTTTTCCTGGGGAGGTCTCTGGTTATTAGTTTCTCGTTGGTTATAATGCTGAGAGGAATTGGAAGAATAGGATGAGTGCTCTAGGTTTTGCTTTCGAGATGGCTCATCTGTGGGTTTACGCTTCGTGCTGGGAAGTTCGGCCATTGCGTTTGTATAGCGTTCAGCCTTATTGAGGATGTCCTCAAGCCTGACTGCGCCCTGTTCAGCCAAGAATCTACGGGTTTCGTTTGACAAAGTTGACTTTATCTGCTCCACAAGAACAAGTTCAAGAAGTCCCTCATATGTAAGAGGTAATTCAGATAATTCAATGCACTTTGTCAAATAGCCCGTGAGACGTGAAGAGAACTGCGGAAATGTTTCCGTGCTCTCTTTTTGGCTGTTTCTGAACATTTGCAGAAATTTTCGGGTGGTCATCTCAAACCGCTCTAGCAAGGCCTTCTTTAGCATGTCGTAATCATGTTGGTTGGTTCCCAGCTTCGTGTACACTTCATAAGCATTACCTTTCAACGCAGTTGACAGTTTAAAACTCCAGCGGGAACTCTCTAACCCATACAGATTTGCGAGCCTCTCGAATTTTTCTAGGAAGGTGTCTATTTTCTCATTGGGGCTGGGAAAAGACTCTAAAGTAAAAGACATCGCAGTTAATTGGGCAGATTGAGTGTTGGAGAGATCCGTTGACTGAGACTGGGGCGAAGACGGCTCTCCATTATTTGAAGTAGAAGCACCCCGACTCTCTAAAGCCTTAACGCCAATTCGTGCTGTCTCTCCCTCTCTCTCTCTTTCCCTGCGAGCTTCCATCTCTGCCTCAATTTTCTTCTGCTCCTGTTGACGATCGTCCACTTCTTTCTTTCTAGCTTCTGCCCTCTCTTCTGCTTCCTTCCTCTCTCTTTTCCTGCGGGCTTCCGTGTCTCTGCCTCAGTTTTCTTCTGCTCCAATTTCTCTGCTTTATCCTGTGCTTCTTTCCTCTCTGCTCTCTCTTTCTCTTCTTTCTTCTCAGCCTTCTCTCTTTCTTGCTCCGCGTCATATCTTTCAAGTTCCCTGTTGACAAACAGGTTCGCGGCATCTCCCTCTAATCCTGTCTCCCTCGCCTCCAGTCTCAACATGGATCTCAACTGAACCCTTTCTGCCATGATAAAGAACTGGATGCTACTAAGATTAGAGAATAGTAAGAAGAAACAAGGAGGGAAAAACTCAAAGCCGCTACGAGAAAAAAATACAAAGTATTAATTTCTTGTGTTACCTCCTACCTTGAACTGTGCTAACTTATCGCTGCTATTATCTATCAATTAAGACTCTTAATGCAGGCGACTATGCCACGTAAAATGGTAAGTCAAACACTAGAAAAAAATCTACTTTTACCAACAGTAGAGAAAAATTTATATGAAAACAATTTAAAGGGAAAAAATTTTTTCCTAAAATTTTAATTCTCCGCCAACAAAACTCCTCCCGCCGAAGTCAATTTTGAGAAGAGACGTTGTTAACTAGACTTAAAAAATCAGAACAAGGCGTCTTTAGCTTAGCTCAACTCTTTTTAACTTCAAAAAAATCCTGTTGTGACTGTGAAACAATCATGCAATCCCAGCAAATCTTATAAAAAATTTCAATTTTCTCTGCCAGAGAATAATTAAAGTAACAAATATTTTTGTTTATCTGTAATTTCCTGCTCTGTGAAAAGAAAACAACCTGTAAATGTGTTGTGTGGACGACCCAAATACCAAAGGCGTTGTCTAGGGGTATGATTATTTTTATTATTTCCCTACTACACACAGACAAATCACTCTCACCCTCTATCTAAACAGACCCAGACTAAAAGATCAGACTCAGAATGGGCTACCCGTTAAGTGGTACTAATTCTAGATTGGACTCAAAATCCAACGCGAGCGCCTCATTTTATTGTCGTAAATTTATTTGAGAGAATTCTATGAACTAGTGGTCCCGTTTAAAGTGTAGAGTGATGGTGAAGGCTCTGTGATAGATAAGGGTTAGAAAGTAAATAGTTGATTCACAGAGTGCTGGGGAGAGTAAGGACATACTCTTTTACGACAATCGTTCCTCTCAAACTTCTCCTCAAACTCTCCTGGTCAAACAATTTTTTGCCAGTTTCCAGACACACACCTGCGCTCACACAGATTTGGTGCTTCAAACACACAGACGCACGTGAATACAAACTACGAATATAACAGATATGGGGTAATTGTAGGCTTGGGCTTTCCAACACAATACTAGAAGTTTTATACGGTTTATTTATCAATAAGAATCAAATCACAACATTAATCATTTGACAGGCAAAAATCATAGTTTACAGAAATAAAATACAAATTACAAGTTGGAAAAGGGGGGGGGGGGAAATGAAGATTGATATCCCATATGCCTTTCCCTCTTGTACAGACAAATTAAAAGGAACCCAGTCCAAATGACAGGTAGTTAACAGAAATAGATAAGTTAACCCAACAGTGGATTAATCTATCCTGAAAAGAGGGATTAGGAAACTAGTCCTATTATCCTTAACTGGTTCTCCTTCTACTAATCAGTTTAGGAAGGGGAAATAACGGAGTTAAGAAATCCCACTTATAAAGTGAACAATACGAGGAATAAAATAACAAAGTGTCTACCAGGTACATCAATTAAAATAGTTGCACATAAAACTCATTCAGTCGTGCGCGCTCGTGCTGGCCAACACACAAACTCTCACACAGACTTACCGATCTTGGAATCATGCACTCCATAGAATTATACAAAAACCATCAATTAACACTTGACATGTGAAAGTGTCTGTTACTTCGATGTCCAGACCCAGATGTAGCAAGGTTGGCTGGTAGCAAATATTCTCACTTATCGCCGGACGTGAAGCCTAAGTGTTCTTGTGTTTTATTCTATAAGAAGAGTCTATGGGATGGCACTGTCACAGTTAGATACAGGTGAGAATAGGGTGTGGTTTGCTTAGATTTCGCCGCTGGTGATGAAACTTCTTAAACGAGATGACAACAACTGACCAGTGCGGTATGGTTTAAATCCAGTGAGGAAAAACTAGGCACAGTCACAGTTCAGGTAAATATGTACTCTCTCTCAGTAGCAGTAAACTAATAAAAGCTCTGGCAATTGTTCTTCTTCCAGTTACAACTTAATTTGCTTGATGATGTGTTAAATTTGTCTTTGGGTGTGCGTTCTTTCTTATAATTTAGATAGCGGAATCCCCAACATAGGATCGCCTCAAAGATTAAAATTTAAACAGTCTCATCAAGTTCTGGTATGGTTTAAGAACTGAGTCTGGGAGACTCTATACCAGGTTTTTCTTGCTGGGATCGCAAAGGTTGTGATACACCCTATATGAAAGATAAAACATTTAATCATACCGAAAAATCAAATAACATTCTAAAGCGCGATAAATTTACAGTTAACTATTTATACACTCGCGTCTTTAATCATATAAATTCAAGAAGAACTCCCCCGCGAGTTTAATAGTTAAAAAAAAAAAACACACACACACACACATACATACATATATATATATATATATATATATATATATATATATATATATATATATATATATATATATATATATATATATAGAACTTAACTCAATTAAATTTAGTTATAAATTCCTTCGCGTCTTTAAATGTTACTTTAAGCATTTAAGTATCTATCATCTTTGGAAATAATATAATAGATATATCATTAAATTTTCAACTGGAACTATTTGAGATAAGTTTAACTTAATAGCTTTAAATTAATCACAAAATCCAGTGAAATAAGATGAATCACTGATCACTTTAAAACAAATATATTATACCATTTAGCACAGAATAGAATTCACTGCAGTAAGTTGAAAATCCAGAGGGAATCAAACAAGATTTCACGATGCTAGTGCTTCTGTCAATGTCTGGCAATCGAGTGATAAAATTGCATTTCTCAAAGGTCTGTATATATCTAACTGGAATGGAACTCAAAGGGGTGGTGTGAGATTTTCACACTTTTTATGATCTCCGGAGAAATCGAGATTCTAGCCGCCCGGCGTTTCCCCCGTTCGTCTCAGGCTTTCGAGCGTTCTCTAATTGACACAGAGATGTGAAATGTCTGCAAGAATCTTGCTTCGTCCACTCTGGTTCACGCTGCCGTGTTATCTAGCAGCAGGAAACTTCATCGTCCGTTCTGAGATCCCTTAGATCTCATGCCGCTAGTACGTTTGATCCTGGCAACGCCTTTAAGGCAGGCACAAACGAAAAGGTGTAGCGCAATGCTTACTTATAATCGCTCTAGAAACAGGAGTGGGCGTGATTGAACCTCCCATTAAAGGCCATGCGATCTCTAAAATTCACGGAAAATAGCAGTCTACATGTTAATGATCCAACGTGTTGACAATCCACGTGGAAATGCTGCATTGCTAATGAGCCCACGTTTCTATTGTGCATTGTTAATGAGCCCAGATGGAGAGAATTCCCCGTTGATGAAAAGTTACACCAATATTCAGGGGTACTGATGTTATACGAGGGTCCTATCATCCAACACTTTCAGGGACAGCTGAGTTGTCCGTCACAGTGACGATGAATAGCATGTACTGTGTTTGCTGTGTATGCTGTTGTCATCTTAGAGTCTTGTTATTTTAAATGCTATTCTCCAGCGTGCGTATGAACACATGTAACTACAAAAATACTCTCAGACGTCAGCTTGAATACTTTCAAAGAAAGCAGTGGTCACCTTCTGGCTATTTACATCTCCATGGAGTTTTTCTTTCCGAAAACGGTACTGATGATAGCCATATGTGCTTTCTACGTTCCTCATATGTTGGGCATCTTTGAAGCAGAGATGTTCAGCAGTCATTTTATCAGTGCTACATTTACACTCATTGGTAGTTCTTATCTTTAGTTTGTTGAATAGTTGGAAGTCAATGATTCAAAAGGGTTGTGAAACAATGGATCCCATCTAATTGTAGCATCTGTGGTAATGAAGAGGTTGACAAACTGGCGATATAAGGTTGAAAGCTATCTCACCCTGATACAAGCATAATTTTCGAAGAGGCAAAGAGTTTTGTCAGAACCAGATACAGAAACAAATGGGATGCAGAACATCCAGGATACACACACAAAATGATGCATATTAACTGCTCAGCAGAAGAGAACAAGTGATAATCTTCAGACTCCTCACGGACCACAACAGATTTGGATGTCGTACCA